>ML677381.1:11800588-11846849 GCA_007922305.1 Dermatemys mawii | reverse complement strand
AGAAAGAAAGAAAGAAAGAAAGAAAGAAAGAAAGAAAGAAAGAAAGATGCTGAGGGCTCTAACATTGTGTTTGACATTTTCACCCTGATACCCAGTCTAAAACATTTTGTTTGTCCAGTTTTGTGCACCATGTAGAAGTTCAGGTAATATGTACCTAATACAAACTTCAAATGTGCAACATTAGGTTGGAAAACAAGTTAATATTGGTTGCAAAAGAGAAGTTGGATAAATAGAAAAGTCAAATTGTTCTAAATTGTATGGAAAAAAAATTTTTAATTATTTTTTCTGGGAGGAGAAAGCAAAAAGCAATCTGAAAACTAAATTTAAAATTTAAACTAAATTTTAAAGAAATAAAATAGTAATCTGGTGACGCCAAAGGGTTAAAGTATTCTGTTTCGGTCAGTCTGAATATATGAATTTAGCAGCTGACAGCGCATGGTGTGTCAGTCTCTTACAGCTGTTCCAGTTGATTCAAAGACCATCTTTGTTTCTTGAAATATTAGCAACTGTTACTTTTTTCCAAGGACAATGATAGACCAGCTGTTACCTCACAAGATGCAATGTACTTCAGGTCATATTCTTTAGTAACCAACTTGTAAAACAAGAACTAAATCATTGTTTGGGTTTGTCAGATTTTTTTCCATAAGAACAGTCTTTGGAACTTAACAGTAAAATAATTTACACTCAGAATTTCCATTAGTGCATTGGAGTGATAGAGAAACTTTCTACGGTTATTAAACTGGATCTTCTTCTATTTCTAAAATAACATTGGAACTCAGAGTATTGTAGATTTTTGTTTGTTTTTTGGGCGGGAGAGGGGTGCCATTAAGCCAATTTCTTTCTTTCAGAAATATTAAGATTATTAAGCATACGTACTTTAGTAACACATATTTGTATGCGTAAATGTCAAAATATACAACTAGGATTTTCAGAATAACCTAATAGAGTTAAGTGTCCAAATCCCATTACATTTCCATCACTCTGGATGTCTAATTTCTTTAAACTCGTTAGAAATCCCAGCCAAACCCAACAACTGAGCAACTCAGAGAGCTGAACCTTCAACCCAGGCACAGGTAAAACTCCCACTTGAAGAAATATGACCTATGAAGGACTGCAAGATCTGTTCCCAAATCAAGAAATATTACAGTAAGAGTGACTGAACAAGTTACACACATCCTTTCTAAAAACAAAAAGGTAAACACTGCTTTCAGCAGCTCTGGCTGAAATAAGCCATTGTTCTTCAGTGCACAAAGACAAATTACCACTTCCAACAAGCTGTCATCCACTTTGAATAAGAAAGACAAGGACAAAATATTGCCATACTGAGAAGACTGGATATTGAGAAAAGAATCAACCTTTATTTTTAAATTTTGTACTCCTTTACATCAAGTAATGGTTAAGTTTACACAATTATTGCCAGTTAATTGCTGTGCAAAGAAGTACACAAAGATATTGTAATATGCACTGAAAGATTTCACAATAGTCAAATTCTGCAGTAAACAGGAGTTTATTCTTTTTCTATGTCATTTAAATAATTATTTTGCATTTAAATACCACTGCATTAAAATAGCCTTGTACAGCAGCTGTAATACACTGAATTTAGGGTGAAGATATTACAGGAACAGCCCACAACATTTTGGCACCTGAGGTGAGGAGCTCAAATGACAACCCCATGCCCCCTTGCTTGGGCCAAAACTTTGAAAGGTCTCTTGTGCACTCCTTCCTTCAGCACAACACTCCACCATCTCTGTGCATGTAGAGCAAAGAGAATACATATGCACCAGCAGCAGACACAATTTTCTACACTCTCGGTCTTAGTGGCACGCCACCCCACTCCCAGTCTGGCACCTGAGACAGCCGCCTCAGTTCGACTCATGGTAAGGCCAGCCCTGAGATATCATCATAAGTGTGCAAGAATGTTAACTGCCTAAGTCTACATTCTTTGAATCAAATACTCTAGAACAGGGGTGGGCAAACTATGGACCGTGGGCCACATCCAGCCTGCGGGACCATCCTGTCTGGCCCCTGAGTTCCCCCCTGGCTCCTCTCCCACCTTCCCCGCCTCTCTTGGAGCTACGCCACCATGCAGGCAGCACTCTGGGGGGTGGGGCTGCACAGCAGCGCTTCTTGCTCCATCCAGGCTGCTGCTCTGAGCGCCATGCTAAGGGAGTCAGGGCCGGGGGGGTTGGATAAGGGGCAGGAAGTCCTGGGAGGCAGTCAGGGGACAGGGGGTGGGGAGGGAGGGTTGGATGGGGTGGAGGTTCTGGGGGGCCAGGCAGAGGATAGGGAACGGGGAGGTTAGATAGGGCATGGGAGTCCCTGGGGTCTGTCGGGGGTGGGGGGGAGAGGTTGGGGCAGTCAGAGGACAGGGAGCAGGAGGGTTGGTAGGGGGTGGGGTCTTGAGGGGTCAGTTAATGTGGGGGGTCTCGTGAGGGGGCGGTCAGGGGACAAGGAGCAGGGGAGGCATTGCATGGGTCAGAGATTCTGAGGGCAGTCAGTGGGTGGGAAGTGAGAGGAGTTTGGATAGGGGCAGAGCCAGATTGTTTGGGGAGGCATCGTCTTCCCTACCCAGCCCTCCATACAATTTTGCAACCCCGATGTGGCCCTTGGGTCAAAAAGTTTGCCCACCCCTGCTCTAGAAAGAAACCAGATAAATTAGTGCTCTACTTAAACTCTTTTTATCTGAATACTTACCAGGAATGAGAGATAGAATTCCTTTTGGTAAACCACTGGGATAATAACTGATACAGATTTTTAAAAGTCTGCCATCTGAAACACCAGTATTTGTGATAAAGAATATGAATTGTTGAACAAAACAGAGAAAGTAAAACTAAGTTCTTACAATTATGTTTTTCAGTGTGAGAATACTTCTCTTTAAAGATAAAAGACTGAGAATATCAAACGTCAGAGACTTTAGTTATGCTTAGGAGCAGAGTCTGTCTTACAAAACTAAAAACCTGCCATCACAAAAGTTTTGATTGGACAAAGATAGTGAAGGTGATATAATCCCCTGAGAGCTGCAAACTAACCTAGAGAATGCTGCTTCTAGACACCTGTCAGATAAAAGACAATAGTTCTTGGGTTAACAATATAGATATGCCTGAAAATAAAGTCCGTGTTGAATTTGTGTCTAATCTTTGAATGGAGAATTGGAGAATTTATTTTTCAAACGGCTGGGCAATTCCACCTCGTTCCATTTCCATTTCTGCTGCCAAATAGCTCTGGTTTCCAAAATCCACAAACTTTTCTTAGTATAAGAAGTATTCTTTGTTGGCAATATGCTGAAGCACATACCTAAATTTAAGCATGTGACTAGTTCAAGTGAAATCAATGGCAAAACATGGGAACTACTCTTGTGCTTAAAGTTAAGCACATGCTTAAGTACCATGCTGAATAAGGGCCATCAATAGGATTCACCAAGCAGAAAGACTCTGAGAAGCTGGACTATAACGGAGGCAGTGTTGGTATCTACCTGGACAATACCTTCAGCATTACTCAACAGAAATAAAAGCTTTGTTTAGTTCACAGGTTTTGAGAGACAGGTTTGAATATTGTCTTCCTCTTTCTTGGCAGATTACAGGTGAAATTCAAAGGCCAGGTTTTGTGTTCAGGGAAGAAGCCAACTTCCTTTCGTTATCTATAATGACCAATCTCCAAGAACAAAATCCCTCCCATTCATCAGAGTAGTTCAATATTGGTCATTTTTAGACTAAAATGTGTTACATTTGACTGTGGCTAAAATCACTGTGTCTTGAGTTTCAAGTTATCATTGTATACTTCTATTCTTATGTTAATAAAAGAAAACACTGACTGACTTCAGAAGACTACATCAATGAACTGCATCATCACGACACAAAGGGATAGAGCCAGTTCAGTAATAAAGGCAAGTTTTATTTTAGATCAGCAATAAATCACTTTCAACCTTTGTAGTTTCATTTAAAAATGGAATCGAGAACTGAAGTTGTGATAAACTGTGAAATCTGCAATGTTCTAGAATAATGTCAGATACATGACTAAAACCTGCAGTCTCACCCAAGTCTGATCACATAGTACAACTCAAATATATGCATTCCCAAATTCTATCCTTTATTTCTTCCAAACTGCCATAGACTGCGGACTGTCTCCCAAAATTCTCTGGATGTAGGGAGAGAACACTCACTGCTACATGCCTTTAGAGGACACAGCCTGCTCCTACTAATTACTAGTTCTACCCTTCAAGCTAATGCACATGGATGAGGGCTATGGTCCTGCCTTTCCGCACCCTCTTTGATGCATTGTTCATCCCAAAGGAGTAGAACGGGATCAAACCCTGCACTTCCCTGAGTGAATGACCTGCAATTGTGAAGAAGCAGTGTTGTGTACTGGATAAAGCACTCAATGAGCAATTTTAAGATCTGGCTTCCATTCCTGGCTTTGCCACTGGCCTGCTGTGTGACTTTGTGCAAGTCGCTTCATCTCCCTATGCTTCTCTTTCTCCTCCCGCTCTTTGATGGTCTTGTCTGATTACACTGTAATCTCTATGTGTCCATGTGATGTCTAGTACAATGGGAGCCAACAGTCTTGGCTTGGGCTTCTAGGTACTACAGTAATATAAATAATAATTCTTCCTGGGTTCTACATGGACCAGCAAGGGAGAGGAAGGCTCCTCACACCACCCTGCTCTTACTGCATGTCTGTATAAAAGCCAAGCAGAATCTGCCCTGTATTTATTTGTTTTTAACAAAGAGTAAAGTTACAAATGCAATGAAACTACAGGATGTGTAATATAAACAGCATAGCTGTGGTGTCCTGTTGCTTAAATACCTTGCTCCTGAATGGTGCTGTATTAGGTTTCTTCCACATCTATGAAGCATTCCAGCTGGACTGCAACCAGTATTTTAATAAACTATGATTTTATGTAGTAGTGAATAAAGTTTATAATAGTCATAATTTCCTTGAAATCCATTAATCAGCAGAAATTTCAACAAATATTTTAACATGGGAGTGACAGGACAGCAACTAAAGATCATCTGTTAACAGTGGAAGGAACCCTTTTCTCATTTTAATCTCCATGTGTCCATAGCAACTCACTAATCTATTTCATCTATAATTCACACACAAAAGGTCTCAGCAAAGATTTAAGATGTTACCCAGTGATGAGTTTGCACATTACTAAGACTTCATTATTCTTATAAAAATGTACTCCAGTGATTTGCTAGTTCATTATGCGATATTCTGATGAATAATTAAAATCAGACAACACTTGTCAAGGTGTAATGAGTATGTTTGGTGAAGCACTGTCATTGCTTTACCTTTAGGTTTTACTGTTTGCTAATTTTCTTGCCAATTTAGCAAGATGTCAGCAATGGGTCTCTGGGACATCAGTGTAAGTGTATGTGGGGTCTGGCTGTGTGTTTAATAGGCCAGATAATTGGCTAAGAATGATGTGCAGGTAGCACAAGATGAGTGTGTATGCATGCAAGTGTACACATGGCTTAAAGCTGAGCTTCATTTTCCTTTGTTGCGGCTGTAGCCTCTACGCTGGGGTAGTCCTCCTTTCCCAAGTGAGACCAGCAGCTCACGTAGTGGTGAAATCCTGCTCCCACACAGCGCAATGGAAAACCTCCCATTCACTCGACTGACACAGGACCAAGCCCTTAGTCATTTTTTCAGAGTAAAACTCTCTTTTAAGCTTGTAGGCAGTCTAGATAACTTGGAACATTTCACCAAAAGCTCTGCTGGGAAACCAACCCCTGGATTTTAAACTGTGCACTGTTTAATACCAATGCAGTTGCATTTTATCTGCTGCTTGTGGCCCTTTTCTGTATACCATTACATTACTTAGTGTATGGGGAAGGAGGTAGATCCCTGTTACTCATAGCACCATATTTGGGAAAAGATGCGATTATAGATTCTCTATAATGATGACATGAATGATGCTATCTTAGGCCCCAGTTCAGCAAGGTATATGCCTAATTTTAAGCATGTGAGTAGTCCCATAGAAGACAAAATATCCATGGGAAATGGGAATATTTACATTGCACTACCATGCTGAATTGGAGTCTTACATCATACGTAAGGACCTGAACAGCTTCTGACCAATGAATAATCCACAGAACTCCTCGACCACTCAGTCACGGAACAGATAAAAATAAAGTTCTCTTGCAGAATTCATTCTGACAACAAGGAAAAGTGCAAGAGACCAACAGCTCTACATTGTATTTGTTTATTTTGTGGGTGACAATGGTTATCTAGCACCCAGTTTTGGAAGAGGGATGACAATGAAATATTGATCCAGTGATCACAGACACTGCAGGATGAGAAGCTGATTGCAGAAAAAACCCACTGCAGCGTAGGAGATAAAATATTATCCCCAGGATCGCCATTCATTCAGAAATATAGATATTTCCGAAGAGGACAAAATACAAGTCATACACTATTGCTTCTGCTTGGCTACATGCTTGCGCCAGGAAGACGCAGAGTGGCAGCAATGACCGTAGTGTATCCCATTTTGCCGACTTCTCAGCACTTGATAACATGACTAGAACAATGAGGTATGATGTCAAGAGGAAATTCATTAAGATTCAAAGAGCAACCAATTGCAGACAGCAGCCTTGAAAAAAAGCATAATGTACACATCCTTCTGAGATCTCCATCTCTTTTGAGAGCTTGTTGTACTCGCTACGGGGCTTGATTGGCATGGAGCTCCAGCCCCACGTGGGGGATGGTACAGAACTGAGTGCTGCAGGGGAACACCAGGAGGGTGAATCTCTCCTGAACCATCTCACAGCAAAGGGGAATGTGCAAGACGCACCATGCGTCTCTGCAGCCAGCCAGTTCAGTGGGCTGATGCAAAGGGGGAATGGCCCTCCCTCTTTTCTGCTCCGTTAGGGGTAATTTGCTCCCCAGGGAGAAAGCAATCCCTGCACTCCCCAGACTGCAGCGACAGATTGTCTCTAACCCTTATGCCGTGTGCACAAGGAGGTGAAATGCTTTCTGCACACTTTCCTTTCCCTATGTCCACATACCCACAATAGGACAAGGGCCACTAGCTCACAAAATTAGGTGAGATGTGGGAAATAGCATACAGGGATTGGGGCCATCACCTGGAGCCACGCCTGCCGATTTAGACCAGGGAAAGCAAAACTGACTTTCCTTCATTTTTTCTCTGTGGAAATATTCTTAAAACATTCATTTAGCCATAAATACTTGCCCATTCAATTTGTACCTGATGGTGGTAAAAATACTCTTCCACTACTTGCATATGTTAATAGTCGTATACAGCAGATATGTACTGGGACTTACATATCTGGGAAAGTTAGAAGGTATTATATAGAGAGTTAATGCCTTCGTAATTACTCTGGAGAGTAGCACTCTAATGGGATCTCATGATAACTGGACTGTTTAACTGCTTCTCATGATGTTTAGTTGATGTCTAGTATAAGTAGGAATATGTAAATAAATGTGTGCTTAACTCTAAGCATGTGAGTAGCCTCACTGAAGGACTGTGTTGATGTTGCTACCCATGCTAAAACCCTAGTGTAGACAAGGCCTTAGTTCCTAGCGGATAAATAAGGCTATGTCATGGAAGTCACGTGACTTCTAGAGAACCCAGTGACATTTTCTGCTTCAGCCCCTGGTGGGACCCTGGAGCTGGCAAATAGTGGAGCTCTGGCAGGGTTCCAGCAACAGGTGACAGCAGCGACGTGGGGCCCCCTGCAAGGTTCCAGTGAAAGGTGACAGACTCCTGAGGAGGCCCTCCTCAGTGTTCCAGCGATGGGCAACAGCCATACAAGGTGGTGGGGAGCAAGGAGGAAGCCTCGGGCGAGCGGTTGGGGGTGTCTTGTTTTCTCTTTGGGAAATATCTCTGCAGCTCCCAACCACCACAGTGGCAGGAAACCATAGAGCCGCAGCAACAAAAGTCACAGACAGGTCGCGGCTTCCACAAATTTTTGTTTATTGCCTGTGACCTGTCTGACTTTTACTAAAAATAACCATGCCAAAACCTGAGCCTTACTGACAAACAATATGAACAAGCAAGAAAACAGAGTAAGAAATCCCACTAAGGGGCAAATCCTAGGAATCCTTGGAAGCAGAAGTGGGTCTGCCCTGAAAGGGGAAGGGACTGCTCACTGAATTTGAGAGAACTGTGCACCCTCCACCCTCTGCCTGGGAATATATGGAAAAGGCAAAGCATGGAAAACAGGATCCAGTTCTCCACTTTTTGGCAGTACCATATAAGGGCCTTGGAGCCTGGAGGACCCTTTGGGAAGACGCTCTGCAGTGCTCTGTGATTCAGCATTATACACACATACACACACAGTCTGTCCTGTATACTTGGCCAACACCTGTCCATGGCTTCACTCCTTCCTATGCTTCCTGCCCCCTCCAGGCTGCCGTGTTCTCCTAGGATGTAGGAACAAAACAATCCCTACACACCCCTGAATTCAGGAACTGCTATGGCTCTTACACGGGTCATGCAAGGGAGAGATGCTCCACTGGCCATCCACTCCTTACTCACCCGCACTGTGTCCCTGCATAAGGTCTAGAAAGACTCTGGCCACAATCCAAATCCACCGATACCCCATGGGAGAAGTTCTAAGTCCCATAAAGCTTTCTAGGCTGCAATATGATATGCATCAAGTTTTATGGCAGTTTTGTCTCTAGTTCAAGTAATGTATTCCACTAATTCAAAAAGGTGAGATAATACCTTCTCTCATTGTCATCAAGGTGAGCAAAGAGCACATTCTTGGAGATGGCTTTTGCCAGAGCAGTCATTGTTTTATAGTCCTTTGGAATAACCTGTGGGGAAAAAGAAACACAGAAAGTTACAGTTCTGGCTTTGTTTCATTATATATCTTGATGTCTAAAAGACTGCATTACTCAATATGATGGATGCAGCTTGTTTCAAATTGCTGAGTCAGATTTAGAATTTAATATTAAACCACCAAGAAAGCTATACATTCCAATTTCAACAGCCTGGGGACAAGAATTAATGTTACTAATATAACAATCAGAACAGAAATGTATGGAAGCCTCTATTGCTCTTGCCCCTCCTCGCCTCATAAAATATCCTTATAAAGTACAATGCAAAAATTCAGCAGGAACTGACAGCAGCTATGCAGCCGTTTTTCATATTTCATGTATTTTTTTAATAGACTGAGGAAAACACTTTCCTCACACTTCCTCTCTCCAAAGCAACATCAGAAGCAATCTACCTCTAAACATAAAACATGAGTGATGTTTCTCTGGCTTAAAAAATACAAACATGTGCCCTATTTATTTTTTCTTGTAAAAAATTATTCTTTATCAGTCCATAATATCACACCAGTGTATTAATAGTATTACTATATGGTCTGTCTGGAAGCAGCTGCATTAAAGGAAGCAGACATCAGAAGGCTGGAGGCAGTAGAGATATTCAGAAAATAGCAGGTGTAACATGGAATGATTTTAAGACAAATGAAGAAGTTAGAGAGAGAATAGGATGTGAAACCAGGGTTCGGGATTGGCAGCAATCAAAAAGATTACAATGGTGGGAATACTGTATCAAACAGATAGGACGCCAGAGAAAATAATGCAAGTGCAACCAAGGCCAGTCCAACCTGCAGGCTGACTACTGACTAGATGCAGGATATCTTATGCAGGGACAGGCTGGGCATAATGGGAAAACAAGTCAGAGACAGGAATGTATGGCAATGCTTTGCTGCTCCCCTTGTCTTAAAGATGCTCCAGGATGAATAATGGCGAAAAGATATTCTGGCAATCGACACAATCTTATGAAACAAACAGAACTACTGCATTATTTCAGTTACTGTACACATTCCTACGTCAGAAGCATCTCCAATCTCCCACAAAAAAATTAAAGAAAAGAAGTAAATTAAGCGAAAGGAAAATATTTTGAGTTCTGAAGTATAATCACAAAGGAAGAGTGATCTACGTTTTTGCAGAAATCCCACAGAACAAAGAGCAAGCCTTCATATCACCAGTGAAGTCTACAGTCTGAAAAGTAAAGCATCTTACAGTATTTTAGGATGTGTCTGTAACACAGTAGATAGACATTATCCTTATCTAGAAGGGAAAGGGTTAACATTTTGCCATACAAGGAGACAGAGACATTCAGGATGCGGGGAGACTGGTGAGAGGACAGGGAAGTCTTCCTCTCATTCCATGTAAAAGGGTCCTTAAGCCCGGAGTACAGGGGAAGAAATAAGTGAGGAAGGGAAATATGCTTCTGTAAGGACCTTCCTCCCCTCAAAAGGGATGAGCTTTATTTGCTTACTTTAGAATCTCTTTCACCCACAGAGGTTGTGAGTGAGAGGCAGCCTAAAAAGACTGAACTTCTTTTTGTTTTCCCTTTCAAACTACACAGGGAAAATCCCAAGAGAGGAAAGTGAGAGCAGGACTTGGGCCTGGGATTTTTATTGTTTGTTTTTCCCTAACCTCCTTTAATTTAGGCAGAAGTAAGCCATTTTCCCAGTGTGAGAGAGGGTTGTTTTCGGCTGTTCGTCCCTTCTCATATGAATCTGGCAGGGAAGGAATCATGATTAGGCCAGAGGGCTATATTGCCAACCCAGACAGAGGAAGGCTATTTCCAGCTGGGGGACTGATACATGACAACCCTCTTGCAGTGTCAAACAAAGAACAACCCTAGAATTATTTTAAGGAAAAGGGCCATTGTCTCTAATGGAATGCTAAACTAGTATAGTGTATAGTTTAGCCACTAGGTGGCACTATGTGTAAAGTACCTTATTTAATGAACTTCTGCCATAGCTGGCAGAGCATTACAGGATCTTATGATGAACACATCTAGGGTGACCAGACAGCAAATGTGAAAAATAGGGATAGGGGAAGAGGGGGGTAATAGGAGCCTGTATAAAAAAAGACCCCAAAATCGGGACTGTCCCTATAAAATGGGAACATCTGGTCACCCTAAACACATCTGGTCTGCATAAGCAAGCTCTGTAGCCAGTCCGTATCTGGTACAGAAAAATGTAAGAGTCACCTTGGTAAAGGCTCAAAGACTGAATTCTATCTTCACCAGCATGGCTCCCATTGATTTCCTCTAGTCAAAGGTGTAGAGAAGTCAATGGAAGCACATATACATATCAGCGGGCAACATTTCACCTTCACTTGAATAGAGAGACAGAATTCCTAATATCACACAAAATAAGAGTTAGACACAACTTCGCTCACTATGAGAAAAGCTCAGGGCTCATTGTTAGTGTCCTACCCTGCCAGAGAAACACTAGTGTTTATTCTAGTCCTGGTCTCTTGCTGCATGATTCTAGAGAGGCTGGAAACATCCTGGATGTTCCACATGTCATTTTCTCCTTTCATATCTGCATTGTAGGTAGCTCTATCACCCATACTTCTGCAACATCCTGAGTAGATTCATGTGCTGATGACACCGAAGAAAGTATTCCAGCACAACCTCATAGTTCTTTATTTCTTAGCATTACAAATAACCTAGTAGGAAAATATCCCCCTAGAATATTGTTTAAACACAGTCTGCTTCTAAAAAACTAAAAGCATATCATCTCTGTGCAGAACACAGAAAATAATCTGTACTGTGCTTCAAGCTTTGCAGCAACTGCCTATCAAGCCTCATTGCCAGCCTGTACTGACATCATTATTGATACAAGGAAGCAAACAAAGATGTGTTAATTTTAGATTCAGTTAGGAACATAAGAAAACAATCCAAACAAATATGGAGGAACACTTCCACTGATCTTCAGAAGAGTTGGATTGGGCCCGTAATGAACAGAGATAAATTTTGTGGGGGTTTTAAAGTTTCTAAAGGAGATATTAAGAACTGTGAAAAGAAAATACTAAGTAGCTGAAAGTGCCTTTTAAAATGTCCTGTCAATTTTTTTTTAAACAGTGCATGCATTAACAGTTTAACTATAGCATTTTTTATTCAGTGTACTGGATAGCTGCCAGCATTATTTGACTTAAATGCTGGTAGAATACTCTTCTCTAATTGGCTTTAGGCTGAAAGCTCTCCCAGGGAAGGGAAGCCGCAATAGGAGTCAGTGAGGTGGGGGGTGGGGAGTCTGAAGTCAACGTATCTTAGGTTGACTTACCGCAGAGTCCTCATGGTGGTGACTCAACCACTGCCACTCCCTCGTCAACTCCGCTTCCACCTCTCGTGGCGGTGGAGTTCTGGAGTCGATGAGGAGAGTGCTCAGGGATCGAGTTATTGCATCTAGACGAGATGCGATAAATTGATCTCCAATAGATCAATCACTACCTGCCAATCCAGCAGGTAGTATAGACATGGCCTAAAGCATGCACAATCAAGAAAAGAAAAATACACCCTTCCCAAAAGTAATGGTTGACAAAATGTGTTTCTATAAAATAAACTCTTTTTGGTGGGAGAGCTACTTCAGGCACTGGAGCAACAGCTGTTACACTCCCCCCACTGCTGGAGGTAACTGTTGGCCAATATTTGCTAGTGAAGAAAAATTCCTTCCACCTTTGACACCAGATGCCTACAATAACGTTGACACCCAAAAGCAATGAACTTAATGAAAGAGTTGCACATATGTAAATTCGCATTCATGGGCCAATCCTGGAAAGGGAGCTGTGCAGCCTATGCGAATCCATTGCAGGATAGCAAATATTCTTGTTAATTTTTAACAAGTTAATATTTCTAACTAAACATTCTACCATACTGTGTATTATAGGGCAATGGTTTTTAAAGAGCTCAGAATCCACAATTAGGGCCAGATCTTTTACAGAACTCAACACACTGGATGTTCAGCTAGTCTGAAAATCTGACAATAAATGTCACAATAGGAGATGCTGGGTGCAGAGCTGTTTTGTACACCTGAGCCCAACTCTAGGGACTGAGCACTTGAAAATCTGGCCCATAAGGTCCAGTATTTCTGGTGTCACTTATTAATTAATCTAATATATGCAAACATCCTGCAAAGCCAAGTTTAATACTTTATGAATCTTTAGTCTAATGTAAAATTAGAAATACCTGAAGATGAATGTGAGAAGTCTAATTAGATAATGAAAGACCTCATCTAATGAAGATAAAAATAAATCCATGCCAATGATGTAAGAGTTGACCTACATGCTCAGAAATAATCTGCACAATACCTTCAAAAGAGGAGCCTGGGAACTAAAAACCATGGACTTAGCAGAGACACAAGCTTTATGGCCCATTCCAACAATTTGTAATGCACTCTTCTGCCTACTACACCTCCTTTGCTATAGGACTGCAAATGTGTTTAAGTGCCCACTTCATTTTAATTGGTCGCTTATAACAGGGGCAAACTCCTTATGCTTAACAATGTGTCCCACCTTGTATTTAGCTGTCACACTACGGCTACTTTTTGCAGACCTGAGGAAGAGTTCTATGAAACTTGGAAGCTTATCTGCTCCACCAACAGAATTTGGTCCAATAAAACATATTACCTCACGCACCTTGTCTCTGTAGAAATGACCTTAAAATTTCTGAAGGAAATGCCAGTGGGGACTGATAACTTCTGAATAGTGCACGTTGGGATACATCCTAAATTTAAAGCATTGGGGAAAGCTCATATGAGTCAAATTCTGCTTGATTACAGATTACAGAACTTGGCCCACCATATCTGACTAGGTTAAGCACTATTTATACGCTGAGGTGCTTCCATTAGGAATTTTTCCAGCGAACTGACCCATACAGGAGCAGTGGTGTGGTTAATCTTATCTGCCTTTTCATGAAAACTTTGCAGGGCACTGATCTCGTTATCTTAGATTAACCTGTAAATTGCCATGCACGTTTCATGGCACTCTGAAATAATGGCTAGAGGGGAATTTAAGATTACAATGGGGCTAAGGCCAATGTCTGTCAATGGCAAGATGAACAAAAGTTCATGCTCTTGGGACCTACTGACAAAGATTAAACACATTTAATTTTATAAAAATAAATGGATTTGGTTGAAAGAGCTCAGAGAAGTAGGGTACAGGGCTTCCACAGACTGTAAACTTCTAGTTCTTGCTTTTGTTTATTCTTAACTTGTGCTTGGCATTTCTTCAGAAGCAGTGGCAACAGAAAATGACCCAACCATTGCAAATGATGTTTTACACAGTAAAATGCAAACAGATCCCTTGATTGTTACATACACTTCAGAATCAAACAGTTGCTAATGCGTTACCTTTCTAACATAAGAAACAGCATCTTCCTCGGTGTACACCTCAGCGCTGACACCTCCCCTTCTGCGTCGAGCTTTCACCACTGGGTTTGGAGGAGGAGGAGAAATCTCATCATCATGAGAATCTGACTGGGAATTAGATTTCTGCCGAGCCAATATTTGTTTGCATTCTTCCTGTAAGTCAAAAGAAGATAGAGATGCATTTTCCCTTCATAGCTAAGTAGCTGCCACCTTAAATAAAACTTGGCATATTTCTCTTTAGTAACTCTCAGCAATTTATTCATTTCTATATCTTACTCAGTGTTTTTACATTTGTGCATTTGCGTGTGTTGTGATGAAGGACAATTAAACATTAATGATCTGCATGAAGGAAAACCAGCTCACATAATCTGCATGTGATGGGGTATACAAACCCAGCATTGGGCCAGAAGCGGTTAAAGGACAGTATTGTACTGAGCCTTGGTAGCTCCACGTCTCCAGCCCTCCAGGGCATGCTCCAACTGGAGAAAGGGTTGAAAAGGGAGGAACCCAGCTCAAAAGGAGGGAGGCTGGGGTGGAGGACAGACCTACCCTGAAGCTCCTGACAAGGGCACTGGAGAAGCCTCCATGAGGGAATAAGGCCATATGCTGAGCCCGGATGGGCCTGACAGTTTGCTTTCCACCTTATCTTGGATGTAAGCTGAGAGAGGAAAGCAGCAGTAGGAAGTTACCCTCGGAGGACGCCTTCGGGTCCAGACACTGTTTACTCACCTAGGGCCCTGGGTTGGAGCCTGGGGGGGTGAACAGACTGGGTTGCCAACTCTGACTGAAGCTATTCCGGGAGCCTTTTTTCTCCCCAAAACAACATAATGTAATTTTCTTAAAATAGCTTATTAAAATTTCCCAGATTGCTTTCAATAGTCACCGGGACGTCAATACCGATTTCAGGAGACTCCAGGCCAATCCTGGAGACTTGGCAATCCTAGGCTTGGGCTAATCTATCTCTGCCCTGCTCCAGAAGGGACCCAAACCACCTGTCCCTCTCACCGCACTTCTGATTAAAGGAGGGCCAAAACTGCAAGACCTATCCACCAGGAGACAGGGTGACCGGGTGTCCTGTTTCTGACCAGAACACACGGTCAAAAAGGGACTCTGGCACCTCCGGTCAGCACCACTGACCGGGCCATTAAAAGTCCGGTCGTGGTGCTGTGGCACTAAGGCAGGCTAGTCCCTACCTGTCCTGGCTGGCATCGTGCTGTACCCTGGAAGCGCCCAGCAGGTCTGGCTCCTAGGTGGGGGTGGGGCACGGGGCTCCACGCACTGCCCCTGCCCCGAGCACCGGCTCTGAATTCCCAGTGGTCGGTTCCCAGCCAATGGGAGCTCGGGGGTCAGTGCCTGCAGGCAAGAGCAGAGCGTGGATCCTCCTGGGTCCTAGTTCCCCTGCCTAGGACCTGGACCTGCTAGCTGCTTATGGGGAGCATGCAGTGTGGTGCCAGGACAGGCAAGCAGCCTGCCTTAGCCTGCAAGCTGCACCACTGACCAGAAGATGCCCGACATAAGCCCACACCCCAACACCAAGCCCCAATCTCCCACCCCAAACCCGGAGCACCCTGCTTCACACCAAACCGCCCATCCTCGGCCCCCATCCAGAGCCCTCACCCCCTTTCATACCCCAACCTGCAGGCCCCTCCTGCACTCCAAATCCCTCAGCCCCATCCCCCCAGCCCAGAGCCCCTTCCTGCAGTCCATACCCCTCAGGCCTGGCCCCACCCCAGAGCACGCACCTCCAGCTGGAGCCCTCCCCCCTCCCCCGCATGCCAGCTCCCTGCCCCAGCTCAGAGCCCGCTTCTGCACCCTGAACTCCTCATTTCTGGCCCCAGGCTAGGGCCTGATTTACGGGAGTGTAAGCAACTCCCCTGAAGTCAATGGAGTTACATCCATGTAAAAACTGAATGAATGATATCTGAATCAGTCCCTGGAGTACAATGAAAGTTGATGGCTTGTTTAGCGCCAGATGGCCAAAGGAAAGGTTGCGTTCCAAATTGCCACTCCTGGAAAACAATATAAAAAGCAAAGGCGAATCCCTGAAGAGTGACTAACAGGGGAATAAAAACGTATTGGGGGAAAGTCCTGGGAGTTACAAATGTGTGTGGCAGTCAGTGGTGTTTATCAAAATGTATCATGATCCACTGAATTTGTTTAACTTCCCTAGAATATAACTTAGCAAAACTACTTTCACAGTAACACTTGAAGTCCCCAGGAAGATTAGTGCCCCATTGTGCTAGATGGTGATACCAAAAAACACCCCCTGTCTTGGCAATTCTTATCTAATTTGTGTGTAACACATGGAGGGAGTGGAGGAGGTAGGATGAGGGTACCAGTGATAGACATGTGTTTAATTACCATCTTAACCAGTTGATTTTGTTGATAAAGGAAATGAGTTATGGCTAGCTCATCAGGTATGACACCAGAAAAGAGTAAGCTACATAAAATTTGTCCTGTTTTACTGGCACATGTCCACAACTTTAAAGCTTGTAAGAAAAACAGATGATTAATACATGGTTTGCCATCGATGTTTATGAACGTCTGACAAATCCAGCTATGCTGCTTATCATTTCTGGTCTTGTTCTAATCATTTTCTCCACTCTCGCTGATACTGCTTCCTTTCTTAATCCAAAAGTACCTTTTACATCAACCATGATTATATTATTTCTCAAGCTGCATAATTCAAAATGACAGCTCCCAACACATCCTTGTGTTGGTTAAAGATAAGTTTTAAGATCTAGACAACTGAACTTTTCCGGAGACCAACAGAGAAATGCAAAGTATGGGCTGACGAAAGGCTTGATTCCACAACATGCCGAGTGTGCTCCTGCGGGAAACGAGCTCCCTTTATTATTTGGAATCCTAGGCACTATCGCAAGATCCATTGTGCTAGGTGCTGTACAAAACTGACTTTACAGGAGTACTCACCACCTTGCAAGATAGAGCTCCAAGCTACTGAAAATTTCTTCAATTCTATCTCAAACTATAAATCATGTGGTTAGAAGACGGCTAGGCTGGATTTTCATACACTCTCAGGATGGTGAATCATACATAACATTCTCACCAGATTCCTCCCCACAACACACATACTGTCTGGAGGCACCATCTTATTGAGCAGAAGTATGCAGCGACGGCAAAGCAAACATTCTTAAAGAACATACAAAAGTTCTGTGCATCTCTAATTTTAATTAATTCCAGTTTACCAACATCAAACTGATATATTTTTGAAGAATTTAACTTCATGTAATTCTTCAGTTGCATAATAAACTCTGTTTATTCAGAGTGGCCAAAACTATACACATTTCTCCAGACATTTTATTGCAAACCTAAAAATCCATACACCTTCTAAGAAGACAATATTCTGCTAGTAAACACTTTAATTCTGAAAGTACAATAAAAGGTACATTATTAAAACCATATAGTCAGATAAACAATTATATAATGTTACTTTGCACTTACACTGTCATTTCATACATGACATATATTACTATAGAAAATGATTTATTTGCAATATCTGAATATTACACACATGCTTTTTCTTGTGTTTTGTACATTGTATAATAAGCATTTGTGAAGAATTAATAACTAATATGTCTCCTAGTCCAGTACAGATTCATAAAAGGCTCAATGAGATAAAATAATATCACAATTCACACGCCTTTTAAACCCAAATACAGTATAAAACAAAAAATATTAAATAATTATAAAAGTTACCATATGATTCATTTTAAAAAGAAGTCTCTTCGCTACAAACTCTCTTTATATAAGCAGCAGACTGTTGACTGGTTGGCTTTTCCATGTGCCGCTATTTGTAGTCTAGGTATGCTTTCCATTACTGAACTCAAGAGTGCTTTTTGAAAACAAAAGCATATACTGTCCAGCCAGGGTATTGCTCTCAAATAGCCATCTTCCTTATATCCTGGGGTAAAACTACATAAACAGAGCAAATATTTTGAAGGAAGAACAGACTCTCTTAAGATTAGTTCAAACACTGATCATCAGACAAAGCTTGCTATGAATGCTTGTACAGAACTCACTTTCAAGTAAACACCTCACCATTCTTTTGTTGGCATGACAACAGGCTTTCTCACTCTCTATTGGAATGGCACAGAGAATTCACATCAGAAGGGAAATCTTATTTCCAATTTAAAATGACAGTCTATGGAGAAAATAGGCAAACAGATTAGATCACTATGTAACAGGTGATAGTATTGGATCAAAACCAATAGCAAGCATCTTATTTTCTTTACTTCTACATTAGTAACTGCACTGACTTCAGTGGAATTACTCTGAACTTACACTGGGGTAATAAGAGGAGCCTTGGGCCTGAAACGTGTTAAGTCACTACTATAGTGGAACCACATCAACACGCTTGGAAGTTACAAATACATATCACTGCCTTACAGTAATATGAACCATTTCATCTACAAGGAGTGTGATCCTACTGCCACCAAAATTATTTGGGTCCTCATCAAATACCACAAAATTCAAAGAGGTCCATAGTATTGCCAGCAAATTCAAAGTGAGTTGGACTGTGAACTTGGAGTACTGCAGTTGGCAGATTTGGTGGATGTAGGATTAGGGACAAAAATTGGAAAGGGAACAAGAAATGTCATCCTTGCCTAGAATTTTTTTTAAAAAAAAATATTAATGTCTGCAGTGGCCTGTTTATCTAGAGTATATGTGGCTGTAGCTAAAGAACTTGTCCTGGGAGGGTTTGGAGCATGACACAAAAGAATTTAGTGTGCTAACCTCAAAGTAAGTCATTTAGTTCTCTGATTAGTGTTTTTCATAGAGTATGAGCCAAAGCATTGCAACTGGTCACAATGCTGAACAAGTGTTTGAGTTAGTCCCTTCCTTTCATACTTCAGTTCAAGAGTATATTTCCTGACCCATAGACTCTCTTCTCTCTGAGTTGGTAAGTTTCCAAGGAGAAATTCATTTTCAGTAGTTCCTCCTCCTGTATCTGCTTTTCATGCTCAGTCATTGTCTGAAAACTCACAATGTAAAAGCATAGAGACCTATGACACTTGACAAGGTCCAAATCACTGTATAGATTTACAATAACATTCCAGAAAGACTTTCAAAAGCAAAGCTAGCCATTAAGTTTCACTAAGTGATTTCCACTTTACTCCCCACAAGTTATTCACTTAGTTCTACAACTGTCACCCACACAGAGTGCTCTCCAACTGAAATATTTTTCTCATTTTCTAAGTTTGGTCCTCAGGAAAGTTTCCTAATTGACGGCCCTGAAGTTTGTGTCCTATTTATCCACAGACAATGTACAACACTGTTAATGAATGAGCAACCTTCCTGACCCAGAGTGATCACCGCTAGGAAGGAGAAAGTGATTCCGTTTTCATGACCATTCAGTTATTGCTAGAGACTGCCACCTGGAATTATGAAGATTAGAACTGCAAAAGACTTATTAGGTCAAACGATTCCACTTTTCTGGCAGTGCCAGATTGATCTCTTCAGCATGGGAGTCATTCCAAGCCCACTGAAGTTGATGGAAATTTTGGAGTTCTCTACCCTTATTCCTCTGATTCTGCAGTCCTCACATCTCGGACTGCCTATCTGTCAACTCCTCACAGATGTCCCCGCTCCATCTACATCCCAACAGGGAGAAAAATGAACTTATCTTCCCATCCAATCCTGTCATCATCACCACAGACAACTCCACTATCTGTCCAATCAGATTGGCTCATAACTTCAGTGGGGCTTTTGGACCCAATCTTCAGCATTGCCCCACTACATCTGTGCTGTTAAGTGCTATAATTTCTTCTTCTATCTATGGCACCTCTGAAATCTGTCTTTTAATATCCTTCCCTTACTACTAATGTCCTTATCCATTTCTTAGGCTATGTCTACACTACAGCCTATGTCAGCAGAATTGACGTTGTTCAGGAGTGTGAATAAACCACCTCCATGAGTGACATAGGTTACACCGACACAAGTGCTTGTGTGCACAGCGCTATGTCAGTGGGAGAGCATCTCCCACCAACAAATCTTCTGCCGCTTGTGGAGGTGGTTTTATTATTCCGACAAGAGAGAGCTCTCCCGTCAGCAGAGCATCTTCACCAGATGATGCGTGTATTGATACACCAGGCCTTAGTTATCTGTAGTCTAGGTTTCTACAACTGTGTCCTCTCTGGCCTCTTTGCAACACATTTCATTCCCAGCTTCTGACCTAAGCAAAATACTATTGCCAAACCATTCCTCTCTTCTTCAATTCTGCCTACATCTCATTCATCTTCGAATCCCTTCACTAGCTTCCTCTTACCTCCTGCATCGCATTAAAACTTGGCTTCCACTTCAGTGCCTTGCAGAATCTCATTCCATCACCACCATTGCCCTAGTTTCTTATATATACTTCACTATAAAGTAGCAAGATTACGTTATAAAACACAGAAGGTATTTTCAGTGTTTCAAAGCTCATATTACCAGAGAGAACTGTAGCAAAAGGTTCTGCTTTTTAAAATCCAAGCCAAGTATACATTTGTATATATATCTAGTATGTGAAGGAAAAAAAGCAAGAAAAAACAGCTTTGCTTCTAATAGATAAACATCACTTCAGATTGAACTGCAAGGATATTTTGCTGTATTTTTCAGCAACATCAATGCTTCTGTGTGAAAGTTTTCAACTTTGCCAATATTACAGGATGTACAATGCCAAATCCACAGCTGTTTACTTACAGCCAGATTCTGTTATTCTCATTTATACTGGGAAATACCTTAATCCACAAGTAAGGCCACTGAACTCAGTGAGCCTATCCAAGGAATAAGGATTTAGTTAGTGTATGAGTGGCAGAAATTGTCCCTTAGAGCACAGGAAGAAAAAATGATAATTTCTGTGAGATAACTCATGAGAGTGCCTCAAAAAACTCCTATTTGTGGTATTGGTCCTAAGTTATCTATTCCACATACTTCACATACTATTTACGTTTAGTAAATAACGGAGGTACCAAAAAGATGTGGTTCTGATCTGACAACAGTCTGCAAATCAAACTGGCATCCTGAAAAATCAGTTCCTAAATTTCTTTAATTGCATTTACTGATTAAATGATACTGCTGAAAAGAGAAGACTAATAAATGGAGAAGAAAAAACAAAATTATGGTTAGAAAATGACACATTAAGTCTGTAACATTACTTCCTGGAAATTCATCAGGCTTAGAAACAAATTTCTCTTTCATGTTCTATAGATAGTCTCCATCCCCAAGTCCCTGTGGCATTTCAGAATGTTTTAGAAACAAAATTACACAGTAAATTACTATCATGTATTATTTATATAGCACTCACATACAGACAGTAGGTATGTGGGGGATGCGATGAAAGAAAAGTAAGTGATAACTTCACCGTTTGCTTTAAGAACATCTCAATAGTTCCACAGGTTGTTTTCAGTTTCTCTCTGATTCACTATCCCTTCATGGTGTAGGGGGAAGGGAGCTGGGGTTAAATGGCTTTTTGGAATAAGTGAATTCTGTGAAGGGATTTAAAACAGGAGGGTGTTGGCCCACAGTAGGCTGGGCTGAGGATTCATGGATAGTAGGCCATATGGAAGAAGACATAAAGATGGCAGATGGATCAGTAAAAAGAGGGTAACTAGTAAAGGTGCTAGGGCACCTTAAATGCGGTCAGGGTTGAAACAAGAAGTAAGAGCAGGCACAGAAAGAGATGAAAACAGAGTAGATTTGTTCTTCATCAATATCCTTTTATCACTAATATTTACTCAAAAAGGCTGCAAACTATTAAGATCACAAGGTTTTGCAACAGATCTTTCTTTTACGTCACCAATCAAAACAGACATAATTTGATGCCAAGTGTCTTTAAGATTTTTCCTTTGAAAAATCCAGATTTACTTAATTTTTTTAAAAAAGCATAACTGCCATAAACTTCTGATGCTGCTTTAAATACTATTCTTATAGCTAAACGATATTCCTCCAGAGTAGGTTTGATGTTGGTGAACCAGAAAGAAAGTTTTCTTTTTTGTTCTTACACAGACCCAGTGCTTGAAAGTGAGTACGTACTGCCTATGAGAGGCACCGAGTGGACGCAGTTAGTTAGATTTCTGGGCAGGAATTCAAGATGGGTATTTTTTGTAATTTTATGAGGAACCCCTATTAAAACTGTCCTTTGTTGCCACAGACACCACCTGGCAGAATGGTTACAGAAATATTGTTTAAAAGCACTTGATAGTGTCTGTTTACTTTAAAACCAAACTCTCTCAGTCTTGCCCAGTCTCTTAAACATGTTTCAAGGTAGATCCAATTTATACCAATTTTACATTTCCATTTTATTTGCTATTATTTCTCTCTCCCATGCACTTTATTTAGAGTGGTTAATATGGGCAAAGCTGTTTGACGCTGCTTTAATAGCCTGATCCAGACTTTCCCCAAACCATCTTCTACAACTAGAAGAAAATGAAATAAAGTAATTTAGAAATTATGTTACTACCCTTGAGTAAAGACACAATGACCTTTTGGCCATGACTAAACTAGCTGTAGCCTTACTTAAAAGGCTCTCGGGAAGCTTTGCCCAACACGCTAACAGAGAAAGGATATGGGGAAAGTGAATTTAACATGCATCACAGAAGGAAGGACCGGAATCTTTCATCTGTCTGCATCCTAACCTTTGACCTTACATGAAGAGTCAGTATTATATAGTCAAGGCATTTCACATGCAACAGCAAACCAAATTAGTGAAAGAACAGCTAAGCCATGTAAAGTAACAGGACCAGATCCCTGATGAGAAAAATCAGCATAGCTCTAGCACCGGTGACTTCAATAAGAGGAGAGTTTGACCAACACTGAATTCTTTTGAAATTAATTATCACAAGCACTATCTGTGTTGGTTTTCACAGCAGGCAGACCAAGCACTGAATTATAATAAAGACTGAATTGCTTTTGTCCCCAGATAAATCTACACTAGGAATCTCTGATCAGTTTTTAAGGAATCATATACAGTAATGCTTTTACCAGTGGTATAAACTCTAGCATAAACCTAGCATAGGGATTTTTGCCATTGTCACATCTAGCCATGGCTGTAAAAATACCTTTGCCCAGTCTATGCCAGAGCTTATACTGGAGCTTAAAAATGGGTCTGAGGTTCCCAAATGTAAACAAGACCCTAGAAGTGGTCTCTCTAAAACAATGGGGGGCATTGTGAGTGCTTGCACCACTCCTGCTTTTTGCTATAGATAAATAGAAGACATCAGTCTCCAAGAATGTCAATTATAAACATTAAAAATCTATCCACTACTTAGAGCAAACTAGGCCTGCATTGAATCTGCATGCTTATGAAATTCCCACAGATTTTGCTGTATGCACTTCAATTTCAGCTTTTGGTTTAAAAAAACTGAAGCTTTTAGCTTTTCTGAATGCAAAAATTGCTTTCCCAATGTAAATCAAACTACTGCCATTTTACTGAGACTACAACAAGACAGAATGAAGTAATAGCACCAAGAGAGGTGTGGACTTGCCCTATAAATTTTAACAATGGTACGCTTGCATTTAACCAGTTTCAAACAGACTATAAGCCATGACCAGCTGATTTGCCTCTGAAGCACCTTGCATTGGCCACTGTCAGAAGACAGGATTCTGGGATAGATGGACCTTTTGTCTGATCCAGTATGGTCGTTCTTATGTTCTTACGACTTTAATTTGAGTATGAATGACTCTTGTCAGATCCATGGATATTTCTGAACTGATGCTTGTGCCCTTAAAATGCTTATTTTGAAGCACTTTAGTTTAGGCAGAATTTTGAATACTTGATAAAGGAATCAATAGCAGCTTATTTTTTGTTTGAAGAATTAACAAAAAATATTGCTGTAGCTTTTCTCCAGATATAAATTACCCCAAGCAACAGTAATGTTACTCCTTATTGAGCTAGCCAACCCGACAATCCAGTTGTCCAGTAGAAATTAAATTGTTTTCTAATCCATGCTTTGGTGGCACTGCTAGAGCCATTGAATAGAGAAGATGTTGAAAATAACATTGTGCTGATGCTGAAAAAATTATTAAAAACCCAGAATGAAAGCACTACACTTAAAGACAGCTGGGTCACATGAGGTTGTAAACCCCTTTCAAAATAGCAGAGACCACTAAGGGAACTAGGACCTGGCAAGAGATTTAAACAAGCCTTAAAATTCTGTCACAATCCGATGAAATTCTGCCACTGGACAATGACAGACCCAGCACTTCGTTTGGACTTTATTACCTTAATTCAGCAAGATACTTTACTCATGTGCTTCAAGTGACTTATATGCTTGTCTCATTGAAGTCAATGCTTTTTGAAAGTCAAAGGGACTACTCATGCTTAAATATAGGCATGTGCTTAAGTATCTTTCTGTATTAGGGCTTTAAAACATCTGATAATCAGACACTAAAAGCAAAGGATACAACTTGACAAAGTAAGGGCAGATAATGAGCAACTTTCCCTCAGAGTCTGCCAATGAATTCCAGTCCAGCAATTCCTCACTTTGAGAATTAGGAAGGTATTGTCACATGGACAAATGGAAACTAAGGCAGTTAACTGATGCTCTAATTTATTTCTGACACATGGTTCTTAAGAGCACAATTTCAGAGATTCAGGTTTCCCTAACAAGTAAAATACGTTACTAAAACACATCACTCTTGTGTTTAAAAAAATCGAGGTTATGGTGTTTAAAATATAAATATAAAGATTTCCAGTGTAAACCATGTTTTCAAGGCAGCCTATTTGCCCTGTCTACCCAATCTATCAAGTTCTTATATTGGTGACCAGCATCGTAGTGTGTGAGTGCCTCTCACAATTCAGAAGATATAATAATATTCTTCTAATACTTCATCAGATAGGAAAATTTGCTCCATTTTTTAAGGGTGGTTCGGGAAGGGGTTGTGAGCATGTGTGTACGAGCACTACTGTGGGAATGCTAACTTGACGGAATGAACTGTACATTTAGTTCTAAATGCAGGGAGGTTAATAGTCATCCTGGGAGTGAGTTCCATTGTTTTCATCTGCTTCCGGTGAAAGTTCTGTCTAATGAGCTCAAGAGTCTCCCCACTATTGGCTGAAAACCTTATTGCTGTAGAGGAATGTAGCTATTGTGAAAGGTCATGGCTACAGAAAGATGGTATGACACTTGGGTAGCGAGGGCCCTGGGTTTATGAGCGTTTATTATCAAGCTAATATTTTAACAGTTGTGCATCGGTTTAATACTGACTTTAGCAAATCTCAGCCCTGTGTTAATAGTAAACTTGATATGGTTTGGTTCCTTCTCCTTCTAGGGAGGAGGGAGGTGTGCAATATTATCTGGGGATCACCAGATGGAGAAAGCACAGATAATCCTACCGCATTCTATTACTTAGTAGCTAAGGATTGGGGAAAATCCTGTATTGCTCCTGGAAAACAGTGTTCTCAGAAACTGTTCCACTCCCAGGTAAAGTGATCAGAATAATTTCTTAGGTGTAGAGCTGCTGCTTACAGTGATGCTTAAAAACACTGGGCCTGGTCATACAATATGTTGAGCATCTCTTGTGAGACACTGAGTGCCCTCCTCTCCCACCAAAGTCAGCAGAAATTGAGGGCAACTCTTCACCTGACAGGAGGGCCTCAGTACCACACAAAACTGGCCCCGTTATATAATAAACCCTGCTCAGACATCTCTTTATTTAAAACTAAGGATGATGAAGAAGCTCATCTCTCTATACTGTCTATTGGAGAGGAGGATTTGGCTAGCAGGGTATGAGAGAGTTCGGAGCCCACTGCTGCTTTCTGGGTGGGACGTTTCAGCCCTTTAACTGGCATTTGGCCAATATATTACCACGTATTTCATTTTCTTTCTGCGTATGGGTGCTGAAGTAATTTGTTGAGGGGTATACCTTATAAATCGAAAAGTAAAGTTGCTAATAATAAAATTCAATATAGTCTCTTTGTGAAGTGGGAGGCCTAAATGTGATACTTGGCCAAAGACACCAAATTAAATAGCTCCTGAAGACTAAACTACTATGATGTATTGCACCATTTTAGAGCTTTCTATTTCCCCCTGTTTTCTACAGGCAGGAGAAAGTTCATTGGGGTTGTGGTGTGGGGAAAAAATCACAATTTGCTGCTGAACAAGCCAAATAACTAAAATCTCCTGGTAGATATGAGTGAATCATCCCTAAATATCAAGCCACCTTCCTTCAAAAGAGCCATTTTACTGTCTCAGAAATTCGGTCCAGCTGAGCTGTCCATGGAGTATGGTAATGTTTTAAAAGGAGACTGAAAAAAGGCAAATTCTTTAGTCTTGACTACTCCAGCTTTTCTTTTTTCTCAGACTCCAGTGCTATTTTGAGTTTGTTCTTCCCCAGTGCCTGGTTCTCTCTTATCCATTGCAGCAGGTGGTTGAGGCTTAGGGATCCAATCTAACTCCCCTTTAAGTCATTGGGAGCCTTTCCACTGACTTTAACTGGAGCTGGATAAGGAAGTCAACAATAATACAACCAATATGTATTGCTTTACTTAACAGAGACCACCTCTCTCCTTGTGTGATATTGCCACAGTAACAATCAGTTGACATGCTCAAACTTGAGCCCCCTCAATTAAAAAGTGAGTGTGTAGTACAGGGACAATCCATATTCTAAATTGTCCAAGGTAACAAAAGTGCAACTCAGTCAGCTATATAAAATTGTTTATAAAAGCAAAAAAAAGTTGGAGACAAATATTGGTACAAAGTGGGTTCACCTAAATCCTAATCATATCTAAAAAGTAAGCCCCCAAGTTCCTGCTGCTGTCCCCTTCTCTGTGAGTCATTTTCCTCCCCACCTTGTTTCTCCTCTTTCTTCTCCCTTCTGTGTAGCTTTAGCAAAAGTCTTGCTTAGCCAGACATCCTTCAACTCCATCCTTCACAACACTGCTGTAAGTCTGGCCAGAAAGCAATGCCAGAAAGCACTGCCTTCAAACAACTTGTGTCATCTGACTTGGGCACTGGGTCTGTAAAACTGCAGTGTAGATGTTTGGGTTCAGGCTGGAGCCCAAGCTCTGGGACCCCTCAAGGTGGGGAGAGGCCAGCCTCTGGTGTTTAATTACAGTGTGTAGACATACCCAGAGTGGCTGATAAGATAGTATGCTCTGCCTGCCATTACCAGCAGCTAGGATGCAAGCAAGAATGAACATTAGAGACCAAAATTAGGTTCTCTCTTTTGCTATCCTTTCTTTCTCCCTTGGTGTGTGTTTGCTTGGTTTTGTCTAAAGGAAACCAGATAAGTTAATTATTTCTTTTTTCTGCAAAAAGGACAGTTAATACCATCTAAAAAGTCCATCAAGCAGAGGTATCCCCCTATAAAAGGTTCTATATAGCTAAAGAGAATGAAAACAAGGGAGATCGTTCAAAAACTAAATTAATTTTTCAAGTTCCAAATGCTTTAACTGTTTGCAGTCCTTTGTTGTGTGTTCAACAACAGGTTAAAGATTTTTAATGGCAGTTGTTACAATGTGAATAAGCCAGCAATAACTTTCCATGGAACCCCAGACCACACTTAATGGTTTAATGCTATAACAGTAAACAAGGGTTTTATTAACATTTTATCCTTTGTTGGGCAAGAGATATTCCCTTAGCAACACTATAGGTGCGTTCTCTGTGATTAATGTTTGGCTTAGACAACGGCACCTCTGATCCAACAGACCCAGGATATGTTTACATTCCAGGCAGGCTGCAAAGTCCACTTTTTCTTCCCTTGGGCATTTGGGGATGAGGTGGCTTGGAAGAAATGGACTGTTTGGGGCTGTACTTGTTATGGGTTAGGCCAGAGGTAGGCAACCTATAGCACATGTCCCAAAGGAAGCACACGAGCTGATTTTAAGTGGCGCTCACACTGCCCGGGTCCTGGCCACCAGTTCGGGGGGCTCTGCATTTTAATTTAATTGTAAATGAAGCTTCTTAAACATTTTAAAAACCTTATTTACTTTATATACAACAACAGTTCAGTTATATATTATAGACTTATAGAAAGAGGCCTTCTAAAAACGTTAACATGTATTACTGACATGCGAAACCTTAAATTAGGGTGAATAAATGAAGACTTGGCACACCACTTCTGAGAGGTTGCCGACCCTTGGGTTAGGCTATTTTATTCTGGTTTGTTAAACTCCAACTGTAAACTAGTGATATTCAAGGTCCCACATTTTGTTTTAAGCCCACTGCCTTCTCATTCAGATCTTTCGTTAAGAACCATTATCAATCCGTGCTGTGCAAAAGTCTTTGTTAAAGAATAAAGTAATCTTAATGTCACTCTGGGCTTCCCCTCACAATTCCTCCTTAATGTTTTGACACCCATTGCATTGTGTTCTTCGATATTTGTTTATAAACAACTTGGGACAGGTATCATCCTGACTTACCTGTATTGCTAGGCACCTATTTCACTTTGGAGCAACACAAAATAGTATATAAGGTAAGAGTTGGTGCAGTGTGTTTAAGATGACCAGGTCCTGCTGTATTTAATCAACAGAAACAGATGTACTAATGATTCCCAGAAATTATTTTTAAATTCCAATATTCTGGAATTGCTATGGTTAATCAATCAAGTTTGTGTCAAAAACACCTCCTAATCAATAACATTGAAGGCAGGCTGGCACCTGAAAAATTATGGCCTGACAACAGACATTTTTTTCTCTCCTTACCTTTCACGCTGACCTGACAGTAAATGACTGGTATAGATTTAGATATCAAACTTTAATCAGTTGCAGAAGGCATTAATTTGTGATCTCACTCAGGTATGATCCTCTTGAACCAACAGAACTAATCCTGCCAATACTTGCACCTTTGTCATTCGTGAGACTACACCTATGAATATTTGCAAGATAGGACCATGTGTGATGAATGATTATTGGAGTATATTATGTATTCTTGAGTTTAATCTGTAGTTTAATTATGCAGTTTAAGATATATAATGAGATCATTAGCATAATACAAACTATATATTTCAGTCTCCTGCATGTAACTTCACAGCAGTCAGTAGGGCTGCACTAAGAATTAATTTGATGCTGTGGATTTATCTTTACACATTTTCTAACGAGCTCCAGTTTTTAAATGTTTGAGAAAATACCCCTCATCTCATCCCAAAATTTCTCAAGTGAATTCTGGAGAATATGTCCTGGCATTCAAGGCTAATCCCATTTCTAGTAAAACAAAGTTAGATTTTCCATTAACTTCAGAAATTTGGAAAATGAACTAAAATATCCAATTTTTTGAAAATAACTCTTAGATCAAATATTTTAAGCAAATCCAAAGATTTTCACTGCTCTCCCTAAGCAAGAGTGAAATATTATACAAATAGTCATATTTGGTGTTAGCTCAAACTCTGACAGCAATTGTCGAGCTCATTATTCAGCAAACACAACATACATTAAAATTGTCTTGGCACAATTGCCTGTAATAATAGTGTCAGTAGATATTAAAAACAGGATAGAAGGTTTTTGAAGTAATTCTCTTGACTTTTATTTACAAATTATAAATCGCGCCATCACAAGCCATCAAAGTGCAGGATTCACCAGTTCTGCATTCTTGGATCCTGGTTCTGCATGTGATGCCCAGAGCCCATATGGAACCTCACTACTTCAGTGGGATTCCATATAGGGACAGAGATGCACTTGTGCACATTGCAGGGCCAAGGATCTTATGCTACTAGTAACATATTGAACCTGATCATCCTAAATGCTTCTACTCACTGAGGGGCCATACAGCTCAGTTGGATCTAGGATGATTGCACAGAAAAGAGGGGAGTGCTGCCTTACCAGAATCATCATACTGTTGCCCCTGTGAGTTTAGAGTTCAGCAAGCTGGGTACGGTTGTGAGGACCACTCTCCCATTGGTTAGCCCCATCAATTCCAAACAATTGACCTAGTCAACCTTATCCTACATTGGAAGACCCTCAATGATGTGAACCTCTTTCCCCTCAAGGACATCTTTGGAGACTGCTGATCAAGGGAGTCATGCTGCTATACAGAGACAGAGACTAGCCACTATTTCAGAGCTATAGGTTACCATGGATGTCCCAAGATCTGTAGATTCAGGGGACTCAGTGCTTAAAGTGGTCTGAAAGAAGTGGGGAGTCTATCATTAACTGGGATCAGCAGCTTTGGTAAGACATTGCTTAAAGTGCACCTCTCAGTGACCCAGCTCAATTATTTTATTTTCTGGCCAGGTCTATAACCCTTTGGGACTCCAGCCAACTTTAAGCACTGCAGAGTCTGACTCCCCTGACTGTTTCCTAGGAGTTAAGGCAAATATTGCCTCCTTCTACGGTCAACACGAAATTCACAGAATTTCCTGTCCTGCTTGGGTTTTTATCACATAAGAGATGATCTAGCCTCTAATCTCATTAGGCTTTCAAAATACTGGAAAGTTTTCACTGGTTTGCATGGGGGCAAGTTGTTTTCCTCCTTGTCTATATACTACTATGACAGTTGTTCTCAAACTGGGGGTTGTGGGGAGATTCCAGGGGGGTCACAAGCTGCCGACGCATTCGGCTGCATTTTGGCAGCAGCTCCAAAGGCGGCAGCGTGTCCTCTGAAAAGCTGGCGAAGTGAAACCTTCTGGAGCCAGCGGCATTTCAGCGGACACACATACAAACACCACGGGTCCGCCGAAATGCCGCTGAAAGTGGAAGTGTTCAATTCGGCGGCATTTCAGCGGACATGTCCCCCGGCCACAACAGGACGCATCAAACCAAAAAGGAGTCACGGTCTAAAGAAGTTTGAGAACCGCTGGCCTAGCATGATGACATGCCTCTGTGCAACATGCCTTTTCAGAGCAGTCAAAATATATAAACACCACTCCTGCAAGACTTGTGCTCTCCAGTATGGAGAAGTCAGTGTGGTCAAGGAGTAGATTGGCCCCTGCACATTTCCCAAGATCTAAACAGAACTTGGAGATTCAATAATGGAGGTAAGGGCAAACTAGACCCCCGCACATTGGAATTAATAGGAAGAACCCACACGTTGCTCTGCTATGCAGGTCCTTCTGATAGCTGGGGAAAATAGGGCCCTGTATGTTATAATGTTATACATTTTTGTAACTCTCTGGATCAGTTTTACAGTCAGTGCAATTGCCCTTGCAATCTGCTGAGAAATTATAACCCATATCGCACAAAAAGAAGTTGTGCATGATATCAGATACTGCACTGGACATATGAAAACAAAAATTTGTTTCTTAAGAGTTTTTTTTAAAGAGTAACTACTAAAGCAGAATGCTAAGAAAAAAATGCACACAAATATATGAAACTTTAAGAACATCCTTTGCATTCATGCACTTGGAAACTGAAAATAGAAGCCACATGAAAGTCACTGACCTTTTCTAATTTTTCAAAATGTTCTCTGAGGAACTTCATTGGCCGGTCTGGTTTTGCTATGCAAAGGTTTACAATGCACTCTTTCAGAATCTGTTGGATGTTGTGCTTCTGAACATAGAGTTCACATCCCTTCAGGCTCTCATCTTCTTCCACATTGCAGGAGGATGAAGCAGCCATCTTCAGGCTTGTAAACAGAAAACAAATGTAAGTAAGAAAATGGTGCAATTAAGCTATCAAAGAGATTCCTGAAGTCTTTTGTCAAAGCAATTTGACAGAACTAAGGTATTTTAATATTGTACATCTCTTCACAAGCTAACGATTCAGCACACTTCAATGTTGTGGCACTTCACATGCAAATATTGAATCATGTCATCTCTACAAAATCAACATAGCAAGAATTACAAAAAGAGCATTCAAATAATTAGACATTCTTCAACATTTGAAAACAATGGTGCAATAAATGATGCACAGTATGAGTTTTAAAGATATCTGCTAAATGACATTTTAGAGTAATGTCCCCATCGGTATACAAATGGAGTCTAGATCCCTCTCTTCAGGGTCCTAGATTTCTGTAGAAGATGGAGGGATATCTGTCTCTAGTAAAATACTTTAACACTCTTTTTAAAAAAATATATATGGGGCAGCTCTCTTGCACCAAAGAGGAATTTGGTGACAAAGGAAAAACATATTGAATTCCTCCAACTAATGTGTGTTCGCCCACTACAAAATAAAAGGACATATGTTTGTGGTCTATTAGATTTACATTAACTTACTTATATCAGAAAATAATTTAAGTTTCATCACCTTTTCTCAATTCCCATCATCAGAGCATCTTTTGAGGTTTGCTTTCAACCCGCAGGAATGTTTCACGAGGGGACAATTTCAAACAAGAGGGGTTTGGGTTTTTTTTAAAGGAAAACAATAGATGAGATGCTTAAATGCTCCTTTGGAACAAAAACGACACAGCAAAATCCTCTATCATAAGAGCCAGATGCTCTTAGAAAACTGGCTCGAAATGAATCTGAAACGAGACAATTCTCCCTCCAGCTAACAAACTTGGGCTAAGGTTGGGGATTATGTCTTAAAGCTGATTTGGAGGGAAACCCCTTCCTCCCAAGAATTCATTTTAAAGCAGGTTTAAAGCATCCCCCTCCAGTGGAGAGAATTGACCTGTGTGTTTTATAATGAAGTGGGAGAATCTTATGCAGAACTGGGATTTGTTTTCGGAATGGTGGGGGGCGTAAGAAAGGGGGCATCTGCTCTCCTTTCAGTTGTCCCAGTGCCGGAGACAAACCCCCACCCCCATCAGAGCATCTCCCAGCCTTTGGCACCGGGGCCTGGGGGAGGTAGAGAATAAGCAGCCCCCTCCCTTGCCTCCACCACTAGCACCAGGCTTTGTGCTGAAATAAACCCATTGTTGCTGGGGAGCAGCTCCAAAGCCGGGGGTTGGGGGGAGGGATGGAGAGGGAAAGGGGCTGTCAACACCGGAGAGGAAGGGGGAAGGAAGGATGCCAGACCAGGCTAGGGGACAAGAGGAGCCGTGGGAGAAGGATGTGGAGTCAGGGGGCCATAGAAATACCTGAGTAGCTGGAGCAGGGACAGCGGCGGCTCTTCTCTCTCTGCCCTTACGCAGGGGGCGGGGGGTTCCTGTTATTCTGCAGCGCAGCCGCCTCCTCCTTCCCTGGCTGCGGCTGCCTTCCCTCTTCCTCGGCGGCAAGGGACGATCTCCCGCGGCGGGTTCCCCTTCACCGCCCTGCACCCCCAACCCTGCTCGCCACCAACGCGCTAGGGCGCTGCAGCGGCTCCCCTGCAGGAAGTCCCGTCTGCTGTCAATCACGCGGAAGCACAGCCTCCCTCACCACCTCCTGCAGGCAAAGCTGGGTCTGGTTCTGGGGTTGCGGGGGGACCTGGGGCAGGCGAGGCGGGGAAGAGGCACCAAAGGAGGGGCAGATACGCCCGGGGAGGGGCCGTCCCACTCCCGCCAACCTGCGGTCCCTCATTGTCAAAGTGCCCTGGACACCTGGATCTTGATTGGTGGGGTGGTGCTTAGGAGATGGAGAAAAGGGCCTGAGGAGATGGCAGATGTGACCTCGGTGCCTCTCTTTGACAGGTAGCCCAACCCAGTCTCTGTTTCTGTGGCTCAGAACCTGGGAGTCTTGCTGCATCCCTGCCTTCTCTAATAGCAGCAGTTGCCAGGTGTGCTTATGATCTGCTCTTGCCCCCACGGCCGCATCCTTTTGTCAACCCGGATTAGATTACAGTAGTGCACTTGACCTGGATTACGCCTTGAAATGTCTTGTGCAGAAAGCAGTGGCTTATCAGCAACATCTCCCTCGACATGCATAGAACCATAGAATATCCAGGTTGGAAGGGACCTCAGGAGGTCATCTAGTCCAACCCCCTGCTCATAGCAGGATCAATCCCCAACTAAATTATCCCAGCCAGGGCTTTGTCAAGCCTGACCTTAAAAACCTCTAAGGTAACCCATTCCATAGCTTCACCACCCTCCTAGTGAAAAAGTTTTTCCTAATATCCAACCTAAACCTCCCCCACTGCAACTTGAGACCATTGCTCCTTGTTCTGTCATCTGGTACCACTGAGAACAGTCTAGATCCATCATCTTTAGAACTCCTTTCAGGTAGTTGAAAGCAGCTATCAAATCGCCCATCATTCTTCTCTTCTGCAGACTAAACAATCCCAGTTCCCTCAGCCTCACATGAGGAGAGTCATTTGCACCTCATGTGCTCCAGCCCCCTAATCATTTTTGTTGGCTCTTCTGCCTTGCAATCTAGCCACTCTTGAAGTATTGTTTTACTCCCTGTAGCATCCCATCCTGTTCAATGCTTTGGTGGTGGATTGCCTGGAGCCTTCCCCCAAATATGCAAAAGTATTGTACCATGATGATAGACTATCTGCTATTCCAGTGGCTCTGAACCAGGGATCTAGGGATCTCCACAAGCAGGTTTCAGGGGATCCGTCAAGCATTGCTGGTGTTAGACTTGCTAGGGCCCAGGACAGAAAGCCAAAGTACCACTGTGCAGGACTGCAGCCTACAGCCTCAAGCCCCACCATCTGGGGCTAAAGCCAAAGCCTGAGCAACTCAGCTTCATGATGCCCCCTGTGGCATGGGGCCCTGGGCAACTGGCCTGCTTGCTACCTCCTAATGCTAGCCCTGGCTTTAATATGCAGAAAAACAGTTGTTGTGGCACAGTAAGGCCATGGAGTTTCTGTACCATTGTGGGTGGGGAAGAGAAGGGGGTAAGCGCTCAGAAAAACCTGTCCTATTCCCCAAAGCCATCTCTGCTGAGACTTTGCACTTTACAGTGGCTTTTTTGTGATGCTTTCTAATGGCATTTTGTCTGGAAATTCAGCTTTCCTGGGGGTTGCATCCACTTCATGCTGCCTGTTTGCTGGATTTTCAGACTAAGCCAAATTGTCAGCATCCCTCAAGAATATGCAATGAAATAAGTCTTATGGTGCCAGCTGTCTATACTAACTCCTAACTGCACTTTGTGCTTCTTGTCTTTGTATATTGATGATTGACTCAGTAAGCCACATCTTTGCCCTGGCTTTAGAATTAAGTCACACACTGAAACCATCATCCCTTTACATTATAGTCTTTACTCCTGGCCTGCAAAGACCCCTGCATCTGTGCAAACTTCTGTTGTAGTCAATGGGCTCAACACAGGTGCAGAGGTCTGCTGATGAGCTACAAACTGCAGGACTGTGGCCCAGTTGTAGTTCTACTGTAATACCACAACAAAGTGGATATTAATTGGTCAGATGAGATATATGCATAGGGACCACGGAGATTTGTTGTTGGGAGTTTACATGGAGGATGGGGCAGTCTGAATATATCTCAATCTGTTTGATATCATACAATATGATGCCTCCCACTTAATCCCAGCAAGTTGCCAATGCAGCCCCTTGACTGGGCAAAGTTTGGGCAGCCCCTGATTGAGCCAGTATAAGACTTTCCCCAACGTTTCATGCTTCGATAGTCAGAGCTGCCTAGCACCACTTGATCATTGGAGGGAGACAATATGATCACTATCATATTTTTTTAATTACATCACACTTAGGCCAAAATGCCCAAATGTGGGTAACGCAGCATCTTTGATGATGTATATGCCCTGATTTTCAAATGTGCACAGTCTGAGAACCGATGGGCCAGCCACAGTGATGATGATGATGACATTGTACCAGGCATCATAGAATGAAGTTCCCAGATTTGGCTCAATCCTGCAAATCCACAAATCTTTGGGGCAGCCAGGTAGGGTCCAGGTGTGCATCCCTTTGCGTATCAATGTAGAGTTTGAAAGCAGCATGCTGGGGTATGTTTGTCCATCCTAGTGACATGACCAAAGAGCATACAATGTTGCTTGTGAATGCAACAAACAATTGGAGGAAGGCCAGATCTCTGGCAAGATTATGGGTTTAGATACCTATTGAGACACATCCAATTTCTGAAGAATGTAGCCTTCACCTTTAATTAGCACTTTACATGTTCAAAGCACTGTGCTAGCATTGCTGTACAATGTTACAAAAAAGGCCCAGAACCTGCAATTGGATCATCCCCACGGGTCTAATCACAGGATTGGGGCCAAGAATTAGTAGGCAATTTTAAATGCTTTGACATTTGTCAACATCACCTTGCAATGTTTCACGAGGCTCCAAAAGTTCCTTTGGAGTCTTTTTTAACATTCAAAGCAGCAATCCCCTCTCAGGATATGGCTTATGCAGTTATTTTGGGGATTAATATCCAGACACTGGTGTAATGATACTCTGCTCTTTGATAGCACCTTCCATCCAAAGATAGGGTGATGATATGAAAAAGCAAAGAACAGAACTTTGGGTTTTTAATTCCCACAGATGCTGACCTTTCAGAGACTACACCCTACAACATTTACTTAAGCTACGTAATCACAGTGTTTCACTCCAATTAATGGTGAATGCTAACACAAAGCCCTTCACCCAGGGGACAGAATATTAGGCACCAGCTAAGGGCAGGGTTGCCAACTCTGATTGAAGCTGCTGCTATTCTGGTAGATTTTTCCCCCACAACATGAGGTGATATCATTTTCTTAAAATGTCCTATTAAAATCTTCTGGATTGCTTTCAATGATCACCGGGAGATTGATGCCAATTCTAGGAGACTCCAGACCAATCCCAAAGAGTTGGCAACCCCAGCTAAGGGGCAACCTTTATGCTGCACTGCGTTGGGATCACCAACTGCATTGCAAACGCTGTTACCGCCAGCTAACATATGGGGAAACTGAGGCAGGGAAGCTGTAGAATGTCTTGTCCAAGTCTCCATGGGAATTAAGCCCAGCCCTCCTGTGCACTTTAACCACTGACCCATGCTCCCTCTAGAACCCCTGGATTTCTCTCTCGAACCGTCTCTGTGGCGCTGGAGCGGTTTGCTGGGGGCCAGACCCACCCCAGCCTTAGTATCAGGGTCCGGCACAGGCCCTTGCCAATAAAGTTTCTCGCATGTTGAAATTGCCGTAAAGCATGTGTTTATGCCGTGAAAGCGGCCGCTAGGAGAGCGGAGTCCTTAGTAACGGGCCGCAGCGGGCGGCCTGGGCCTCCCTAGCGACTACCCAGCATGGCTGACGACGGGGCTCTGGGTGACCAATGCTGGGCCTCGGACGTGATCCAGGCGCTGGGCCGGCACCTGAACGGGCTGCAGGAGCCCGGCCGGGAAGCGCGGCTGCGGGCTCTGCGGGCCATCCGGGCCGAGGTGCAGGAGCGGCCGCTCTCGGCCTCGGTGCTGCAGGAGGTCTTCTCCAAGCAGCTGCTGCGGCCGCTGGTGCGGTGTCTGGTGGGGGACCCGGCCGAGCGCTGCCGGGAGCTGGCCGCCCAGCTCACCTACCACGGCCTGAGCCGCGGCGCCCGGCCCGCTGAGGCCCTGCCTTGCCTGCTGCCGGCCCTGGCTCAGCGCCTCTGCCCGCCGCAGGGACAACCGCACGAGCTTTGCGAGGAGCTGCGCCTGGCCCTGATCCAGCTCTTGGGCCTCCTGCTGGAGCGCTGCGAGGCCGCCCTGGCCCCCTACCTGCCCGAGGTCATCCACATCCTGCAGGCCACCATCCTCGACCCCTACCCCGAAGTCAAGCGTGAAAGCTGCAGGTGTGCGGCCGCCAGCGCCAGGGCTATGCCAGGTGGGACCCGGGGAAGGCAGCCAGGGGGTCAGGAGTAGCCTGTGAGCTTCAGGTGCACAGTATCTTGTGCTCGGGGAGGTTAGTGGCTGGGGAGGAGGGAGATGATGGGGGAAGCTAGGGAGGATGAGGGATATGTCGGACCATTGTTAGTGGCCCTGAGGATGAAGAGGGTGAATTGGGGGTGGAAAGTTTGGATGCCGGGGCACCTGGCTGGAGGAGTTGCAGGTATGTGGACAGTGCTGCTCTGGCCATCCTAACCCGGGCTGGGGGAATAGAGGGCAGGGTAGAAAGAATGGGACCAGAATTATAGGGAACCAAGCTACAGCAGGAAGAGGGTGCTGGGATGGTCATGGGACTGGGAGGATAGTGGCAGAGATGCAAATGTACGGTTATCCCAGTCTAACACACTATGCCAAATGAGACCGTATAGACACACATAAATCAGATCCATGTCCAGAACGTGCTACATAAATGCAGGGTGATGTTTGCACAAGGTCTGCTGTAAGCATGCATATAAAGATAGAGCTGCGCTTTCTCTCTTTCTCCCCTAACAGAACACTTTCATATGCACTCAGAATCTTTGATTAAACCTTTAATGCAAACAGTTTCACACCAGCACTTCAGAGTCCGTGTTGCTGTGATTCATGCCACAGGAACGGTGATACAGTTTGGCAACGGAAAGTCTGTAGATGATGTGCTCTCTCATCTGGCCCAGCGACTTTTTGATGAGATTCCTCAGGTAACTCTACTTTCTCTTGTCTAGATTTTGTCCCACTTTCATTAACATAGTTCTAGGGATAAAAATAATAAAAATATCTGTTCATTTCTTTACACCAATTAAATTGTGGTCCTAGCTTCATTAAGAGTTTTGGCTTCAGTTGAATTTAAGTATTTGTATATTAATGTACAGTATAAAGATGACCAAGTAAAAATTAGCCACCAAGGAGAGATCCTCAAAAATGACAGAGGATATCACGTTCTTGTGAATAAAGCTGTAGTACTCAATTTTGTGGGGGAGGGTGTGTGGTCTAGTATCAAGAGTTCTGGATTGTGTTCCAGTCTGGACTACTCCTAGCTACATAACTTTGGAGACGTCACATAGGGCTAGATTTTTATGGGAGTTAGGTGCCTAAATACTTCTAAAAATCTGGTCCTTTAGCTCTTTTGTCCCTCAGTAATATGCATATGATTGAAGAGAACACTTTTTGTTTTGTTTTGTTTTATGAAGGTCTCTGCAGGGGCTGCCAAAAATCTTTGTAAAATCAAAGGGATTTGCAGTAATCCTTCAGCACAACAGTATTTAGCAGATAGGAAATTTGAAGACAAAGTAAACCAGAAAATGTAAAGTTTTGGTTGACAGAGTTGAGTGATAGCATTAGGGTAGTCTTAGGGCTTGATCCTGCAAGGGACTGAGTACTCTGGCCTGTTCCAGCAAAACACATATGTAAATGTTTAAGCATATGATTGGTTCCATTGACTTTTAATGAGATTATTCGTATACATAAAGTTAAACACACCCTTAAGTACTTGCTGGATTGGGCCAGCTAGCAGGGACCTTAGAAGGCCAGCTAGGGGGAACATAAGCATTTTAGGTTAAAGGGAGTTTCCTAAAATCTACGTTTTACCATATCTACATTGCATGTTTTAGATTTTGAGAGCCTTGCTTAAAGTGTGCTGTATAAATGAATAATGTTATTTTTTTAAAAATGTTTTTTATTAGTCACGGTGCCATGTTTTTACCTCGTTTCATGATGTAGTCCCTCTAAGAACTACTGTGATTTAGAATGAATCAGATTTCATCTACCATTTAAATGGAAATACTGGGTGATCTTGTCTACACTGCCACTTTACTGCACTGCAACTTTCTCCCTCAGGGGTGTGTAAAAATACGCCCCCTGCATGCTGAAAGTTTCAGCACTTTAAATGGCAGTGTAGACAGTGCACTAGTGCTGGGAGCTACTCCCTCATGGAGGTTGGTTTTTTATAGCGCTGGGAGACCATGACTACACAGCCACGTTACAGTGCTGCCGCGAAGGTGCTTAAATGTTGCTAGTGAAGATATACCCTATGTCGGAGCTGTACTTCTGGGAATGATGAGCTAAGATAATGATGATGACATATAGGTAGTCTACTACCATAGTTTGGATGATTTTTTTTTTCTTTTCCCCCTCAAAGCTTACTTGTCTTGTATGAAAGTTCATTATTTGTGTTTTTATTGTTTTAGTAAATGCATTTGATAAATGGCTCTTCTAGACACTTTGCTAAAGTTTACTCTAAAGTTTTCATTTTCAAAGTGCTTCCCTTCATGTTACGGGACTGTAGCAAAATTTGCAGCGTGGTGTTTCTCTCACCTTTCTAGGTTCGGCAAGCTGTTACCAGTGTTGTTGGAGAATGGCTATTGCACCTGCGGGACAGATATTCTTACTTTCACAAGTTGATTCCTTTGTTACTCAGCAGCTTTACTGATGAAATGCCTGAGACCAAGTAAGCAGAACAAAGGATCCAGTTTTTATAGATAACTTGTATTAAAGTACTCAAATAGGAGTTCAGGAAAATGTCCTGCTCTATTTAGCTGATTTGCTTTTTTCTACACACAACTCTTCAATAATTTTTTTTGTTAATGCTGCATTCAAATAAGTGTGATTATAAAAAGGGTAGAGGAGGTTGTATTCTTGTTAAAATAAAAGATTTTTTTTTCCTCCAGCTAGTTGAGATCCACACTGTTTAATTCTGTAGAATTTAAATTTTTTTTTTAACGCAGCTTTCTAGCCATTACAGTTGCATAAGTGTATCTGAAGTTAATGTTTGCCCCAGTGTATTCAAAGTCTTCCAGTTGAGTGTAGAGAGGCTTCTTGTTTTCCAGCTGTTTCATTTAAAAAATGTTTTCCTTCTGTATGTATGTAAAGATGGTGGTTCAAACACTGTGGTTTTACACTTTAGGCAACTGGCTGAGAGTTATTGGAAGAGGATAGGCTTGCAGTGGGAAAAGGAGAATGAAGAAGACCTTAAGGATAAGCTTGATTTTTATTCAGCACCATCTCATTATCCTGAAGGAGGTGAGTTTTGTAGAAAAGCATTCAGGTCTCAAGAAACTGCTCTTCAATAGCTATGTATGCATAAAAGGTATTAAGAAGAGGATGTGAAAAATAAGTACTTGAAGGCAGCTGAGGCAGTCATAGTTGTCTATGGGGTTGATCATGTGAGGTGCTGAGTGCCCTCAGCTCCCACTAAGTGAAACGGGAGCTGAAGGCACTCGGAGTTACGCTCTACTTATGTATTTGCTTAAGGATAGGATTTTCAGAAGCTGTCCAGCATTGGTTTCAATGACACCATTATTTCAGTGGTAAAACTCCCATTGACTTCAATGAAAGCAGAGTTAGGCATACACTGAGTGCATTAGAAAATCCCATTTTAATGAACTTAAACACAAACTTTACATAAATCAGTACGAAACATGTTTCTCCATGAAAAAAATACCCTAGATATCAACCTGAATTAAAAAATAAAATAAAACCACATGACTTTGTATTTAATTAGTATTCATAGGTTATGCAAACTTTAATAAAGAAACTTTAACAATTTCTTCTGTGTTCTGTATTGGTACATATAGAACTTATTTTTGTCAGTCTGTCATATGTTTTATTGGAATGTATGTCTTTGCAACTTCCTATTTGTATCTCTTAAAATTAAAATATCTTGGTCTACCAAGAGCTATCATATCTAATGAAAATTAAATCTTTAAATTATAGGCTCATGTACACATATTTGTCCTAGCTCTGTGAGAACTAGCGTGAGCATAAATAGCAGTGTTGTGATAGCATAGGTAATGTCAGTGAAGGCATGCCTGAGCTGTGCCAAATATGTACCGTCTGGTTCCAGGTGGGATTATACTCAGTACATCTCAGCCTTGACTCTTCTGCTGCTATCTATGTTACTCTCCTCACATTAGTGTAAGTATGTATATGTGAGCCGGGGAATCACATCCCTAGCTCATAGTGCAGACATAGCCATATAGCGGCTATGAAAACAAAGACAGCTATGGGCTATTCAGTACAGTGGATTATTTGGAAAACTGAATACTTCTCTAGCATGGATGCAATCTTTCTACCACTGCCCTAGGGTGTGATATATTAAAATGACTCCTGGATGCCAAGTCTGTGTGTAAAGAAGTTAATCTGGTTTACTGAATATACTTTCTTGGGTTGAATTTAATGGTTTAAGCTACACAGGAGGTCAACATGAAGTAGTTTTCAGACTTGTCAGTCTGCATGACAAGTGCCTCAACCACTACTGAACAGTAGCTTTCAGATATAATGGAGTTTGCCATTTATCACATAGCCAACTCCCCCAGGGCACCAGCTAAAATTAGTACAAGAGGAGGAAAGAAAATCCAGCAAAGACCAAGTCTGGTGTATTTGAGCATTTCTAGTAATTTAATTCTTGCATGATCCTCCAAACAAGAGTATCCATGCTGACTAGTCACTAGATGTTATTTCAGTTAACATCTATGAAAATGTAAGTTGGATCTTATTCACTAAATAAAAGGTACTTCCCTCTCCCTGTAGAAGAGGGTTCGTAGATCACTTAATCCAGCCTTGGGAATTTCTATTCCTCCTCTGCATTTCTGTCTCCTGCTCTCCTACCTTTTATACTGCTCTTCATCTGTTCAGACTTGCATCTCCATTCTAATTAGTTACCATAATCACTGCCTTAAGCAGCCATAGGGATTTCTTTATCTTCTCCTTAGCTTCCAGAATTTTTGATTCCCTCATCTTCACTGAGCTGGAGGAGGAGGAATCTGTTAATAATTGAGAATGTTTCAGAAGTATTCTACATCACTAGTACCTTTATTCTGACCGCTGCACTCATTGGCAGAACATGCCCACACACTCAAAAAGTAGAGGCAGTACCTGAAAATGAGAATATACAAGTAAACTATACTGTTAACCTTAAAATAAACAGAATCCAGATTGTGTTTTCACTAGTTAGGGGTCTTACATGCTTGCAAAATGTGGTTGGAGACTATCTACACTTCAGAAAAATTTAGGATTGAAGTCAGAAGATAAGGCCAAAATTATTCTTGGCACACCTAGTGGTCAGAATGCACAACAGCTTGGACTGATAGCTAAAATTAATTCATAAATAAATATAGACATTTCCATCTCCTAAAACAGTGTTATTCTAGACCCAGTTTCAACATCTGTTAATATTTTCCTATACTGTAGGAGCTATTTTAATTTTTTTTTAAATAAAAACAAAACCGATCCAGTACCTGCAGTTCAATGAATTTAGAAGTAGTGGTGCTCCTTCTCAGTCCCAGGGGCCATATGATTAGATGTACATCCACAATATTGTGGCTCTGTTGCAAAATTCAGATTTATTGAATGGCATCTTTTCAGGTTTTCCTATAACCTCAGGAGTCAGATTTTTCCACCTGAGTCAAAGCCTGTTCTGTTGTATTCACAAATAAAAGTAGATGATGAGGAATATAGCTATATAAGGCTAAATTGTGATACTTTTACTCACGTTTGGTAATACTTTACCCTGAAAATAGTCCCACTGGCCTCTCTCTCTCAGAGTATAGATTATCACAATTGGCCCAAAATAATTGAAGAGAGCGAGATAGACTCATTACCATTTCCAGTCACTGCACGTTGCACCTTGAAGAAGGGATGAAACGATATTGCAATCTCCTCCACTCAGCAATAAGATGAGACTGAATGACAGGGCATGGATCACTTTGTAATTGTCCTGTTCATTTTCCCCTGAAGCATCTGGCATTGGCCATTGTCAGAAGACAGGATATTAGGCTAGATGGATCATTGGTCTGACCCAGTATGGCCATTCTTATGTTTGTTAAGCTGGTTTTAAGCCAGAAACCATGTGGGGAGAGGGAGAAAAGAGGGTTAGGGAGTGAGAGACCCTGAAACATTAAGTCCTTCCTGAACAGTGAGACTGAGACATGGTGTTCATAGGATAGCATGAAGCACCCAAATAAATTTAATGACAGAAAAGATTGCTTCAAAATTATATTAAACTTCTAAGCAGATGTAAAGTCAGCCAGCAAAGGGGGGAAGAAATGGAAGCAGTTAAGAGAAAGTACTGTATCATCTCTATTTTCCAAGGAAAACTAGGTGGGCAACAAAGGCTAACCACTTTGCATCATATTATTTATAGGTAGCTTTAACATTTATGTTGTGGCATGAAGCTTGTTTCCTGTCTTAGGTTTGTAAAGCTAATGTTTAAAACTATGCATATGGATATTGGTGAGAGAGAGTTAGAATGAGTAATTTATTGATTTGTACACTCAGATTTAACAGAACAAAACACTCTTACGGTGTGAAAGAACAAGATCATGCGTGACTTGTCCCTACCTGCCCATCATATCATAGAATCCAAAGCAGCAAAATCCTTTAGATGATAGTGGGTTCCGGAGTCCTTTCTCTTGTATTTTTGTTAAAATTGTTTTACTTAGTAATGCCTGAATGGAAGGGGAAGCACTTCATAATGATAACTGACTTGACAGATCTGCTTAGCTTTCAAGGAGGTCAGGTTAATCTGTTGTTTTTATTTTTTTCTTTCTGTGATGTAAGTTACAATATTAGCTTTGGGACACGTAAATGGTAAAAAATGCTTTTGCTTCCTGTAGTGATAAGAGAAATATTTGTCGTGTCACAGGCTGTTCATATTAATAGATGATCAGCCTTATGAATTTTTATATAATTGCCCATCATTCGTATATTTCCTTTGTAACGATGATAGTTTTAAAAAAATATCTGCAATGAAGAGTGAGGAAAAATTTTGCCCTTTTCATAAATGGTGTGGTCGGTATTTTGAATGTAATAGAGCACTCTAAAGCAATCTTAGGGTATGGTTACACTTACAAGATTATAGCGCTATTGGTTATAGCGGTCCCCTTATACAGGAATATGTATAGCGCTATTGTATGTCCACACTCAGACGCGCCAGCGGTATAACATGGCCACATTTGGGGCACTTAATGCGGCATTAAGAGCAGCGCATTAGGGCAGGTATCTCAGCATTCAGCTGGGTGCAACGTGCTTTTTAAACGAGGGGAGTGTGGGGGGAAGCGTTGTGTGTATGTGGAGGGAGAGAGACAGTGGTTTTTCCGTTCTTCTGAAAGCCTGTCAGCGAGCCTCCGTTCACAGAAGGCTTTGTTTTCACACAGGCTCCCTCCTTAAACATTTGCATTGCTTATCTGCCTAGTTAAGAGAGAAACTCTAAAGAGGTACTTCCGCATTCCTCCAGCCGAGTTCAGAACAAAGGGAAGAGACGTCAATTGCCTTAAATGGCTCTAGGCATCTCAAGAGATCACTTGTAGCGCAGTGGGTGTCCACATTCTTGCCGTAGCGCTACAGCAGCTGCACTACAGCCCTTATTCCCCATGTGGAGGTGGATTACCAGGAGCGCTATAACTCCGTGGTTATAGCGCTCTACGTGCCTTGCCAGTGTGGACAGGGAGGAGGTTATAGCGCTCGTGGGGGCTTTATAGTGCTATGAAGTGCCAGTGTAACCAAGCCCTTAGTACAGTAGTTGTGAAATAAAGCTTCTGTTTGTTACTCGTATTAAAATTAGGGTAGGACGGAGGAAGAAGAAGATTCAATAATAAAAAGAAGAATAAGAGAAACTAGTATGACTTCTCCTAAGTGAGTCTAAAACATTTTAACTTGCCTTTGGAAAAGAGGATTGTCATGGAAAGGAAATACTTTATCCTCTTGTTACAAGTAGTTATTTGTGGTATGCTATTGCCTGAGGCCCCAGTTGAGACAAGAGCCCTATTATGTTAGGATCTTTACAAACACATAAGTTACAATATAAATAGACAAGATATACAAAAGGTGGGTGAAAGGGTGTGTTATACTCTTTGACAAAAGGGGAACTGAGACACAGAAAGTAAGTGACCTGTCTCAAGTCACATAAGCAGTCTGCAACTTCCTCACAATTCTGAATGAAGGAGCTGCCGCTAGCAAGGAAGGTGATCATACCTCTGAGAGGGTACTTCCATTGGTAATAAAAGCAAATGCTTGCTCCATGAATTTTATGCTTGAGTCTCCATGCAGAGGCCATTGCCTACTTTGCATTACAGTCCATCATGCTCAGCACCCTATTGAATACCTGTGGGTACTTTGTTATCATCCGATGGTTCAGGAATAAGAAAAGAAACTATAACCATGACAGCACATCCTGTCTATTATCGCTTTGTTTCCAAAAGCCTGATGAGTCTGATTAATACTCCTCTTGCTTGCTCTCTTATTAAAGGCCTTAGCTGAATTTTGTATGGCCTTGAGTTTTTGGAGTTATTACATGTTATCTCAGAATATAGTAAAAAAAATGTCCTCACAGAGCTAAAATGAATAGTATTCATTGACTTCTATTTTCTTTTTTTCTCCTCTGTCTTCTCTTTTTAGCACTGAATTCCCAAATCTCTTTTCCTGAAAACTTAAATAGTGAATAAATAGTGAAGGTGAGGCTATTAAATTTTCCTTCAAAAGCATAATACGGTTTCTTATTGTATAGCTAAGCTCAGCAAGGTATCTTTGGAATGAATCCCTTTACACTGTCCTCTGATACGTCGCTAGTTTTCACTTGACGAATCTAGAAAATGAAATTGCCATTCTAGGACC
>ML677381.1:11754976-11800578 GCA_007922305.1 Dermatemys mawii | reverse complement strand
GACCCATTACAGCCTCACAGAATCTGCACCAGGCTCTTGAACCAGATCAGACTTTGCTATAAATGTTATCATCCCAGATTACTGTTTTTAGGAAATAATCTCCTCATACACCAGTTGCAACATCTTCATGAGTGTTTTATATTCTAGAATGGGTGGCAACACGTCTTTAAAATACCAAGATCAGTGAAGATGCACCTTCAAAAATTGGTACTAAGAACAGTTCACAATTCAATATTGGTTTGGTCTACATTACAGGTCCTGTTTCCTGGACCTTCTTTGGTGTCCTCTTCAGTGTTGTATTTACCTAGACCATTTTCAGATAAAGCGCAAATGCTGCATCTCCTATGAATTAATGCATATCATCAGGGATATGTATTATAGTATAGTGTCTCATGAGTGAGATTGACGGGGGAACAGCAAAGCTGATTAGTTTTGGTGTTCCTACCATGAAAGATAAAATATACCACAAGAGGGAACCTTGGTGCAACATATTAGTTAAAATAACATTTTTGTTATTATTTAATTGCATCATTTTTTGAACATGTTTCTGGTGGAATTATTTTAATGGAACATACCACTGTAGGAAAGTGAGCTACTTCATGAGCCAATCTTTGCTACAGAGCTGTATGAGACAATATTCTGATCAAAATAAAAGTGCTTCTCAATGTTGGGCAAATCACTTCCTCCTCCCCTCCCCTCCCCACGCCCAACGCTGCCTAGTTGCATCCATTTTTTTATTCATCATGCTTGCTAAAGTTCTGCATTTAAGTCTTCAATGAAAAGATTAATAGATAATTGCAGAGCAGTCTGAGGAAATTACCTGGTAATTTTGTACTTCAGTCCTAAGAAGTTGTTAATTACTTTGATTCCTTCCTGCCATTTACTTTTACTGCCAGATTGCATCTGATAGTGTCTCTCTAACTATGCATGATAAAAGAAAAAAGGATGATTTACCACTGAGTCTTACGTATGTCTTGAAATAAGATTAGGAATTCGTGGTGTCTTGTTGCAAGTTTTGTAGTTATCTATGTATCTGTACCATATGTTTTATATTTCAGTTTCTGGTATTTTAAGTTCCTTTTTATTCTGTGTTATTATGTTTTAACACTTGCCTCTATTTGCTTCCTTTTCAAAACATATTTTAAAAAGAATTCCATGATAATGAGTGATTCATTGTAAATCTATATTTCAACATCTAGAATTCCTTCTTTTCCATTATGGGCTATAATGCATTTTCCTTAACCACCCTTTTGTACTTGTAAGCTAATGAACCTGACACCTCAGCCTTATTGTGCTTTGATCTCATGATGACAGATACTGCCAGTGGGGAAGGGAAAGGGGTGAAGGCTGCCCTAATATTCAATGTCATCTTAACAACTGAATGGCTTTCCATTGAGCAACCATTGCCCTGGGATACAGGTGCAAACAGTTTACAGTGAAGGGAAAAAATTCTTTGACAGCAGGTAGCTACAGGGATTAAATGTCTGCATTTGAACATCTGAAATGAGGAAACTATTGAAAAGGAATGGACAGAATCCTTTAAAAAAACCTTCTGCCTTCGGTCAAATAGAATGCCACTCCATATTTGTTTTCTCAAGCAGATTTCTTCATTTGACCTTTGCTATTCATTGTCAATTCTTATAATTCAAGTGCTCTCTTCCATACACAAAAGTGATAAGCAAACAGTGTCTTATTTAAAATAAAATTCTTTAAAACACAAGTACTTCATAGGCATTTTTAATAAACCTTTTTTAACCTTGTGTCAGATTTCAGTCTTTTTATACCCAATGCTATTTACCTATGATCAGATTTTTTTTATTTGTAGTCATACAAGCAGATGGAAGGAAATGTCCTGAGACAATTGGAGAATTTCTTTTAGGGAGTTTACAGACAAGATTATGATATCAGTAATATGAAGTACAAAGAGGCACACTCGCCAGTCTGCTCTGTTCTGACACCTTGAAAATAACATTTTTTTCTTTTTTGAAACATGTATATGTTTCTCATGCTATTTCTACTGACTGCTGTTTGCTGTGTCAAATTGTGTTTGAGCCCTGGACACCACCAAGCTTGTTTTGAAAAAGTCAGCTTTTCTTGTTTTTCTTTTTGTTTGTTTGCTTCTGTTTGATTTTTAAAATCTGACCTCTCTGGCATTATAATGTTAAAAAAGGAGATTATCTTTTTGTGTCATATTCTTTGAGATGGCTAAAATGCATTTGTCATATTGGGTGATGAGCTTCTTATTTTCCTTCCTCTCTCCTTTATAAATTTTTTAAAAAATGAAAAAATAAAGACTAATGTAAATACTAACTTTCCAATCATATAAGTGCTTTGAGCTCTACTAATAAACATTGCTATATAACACCTGGGTTGTATTACTATTACTTATTAAATAACTACATTTTCAAAGTGTAAAATGGAATTTTTAATTGCGCAATGCTATTAAAGTCAATGACACTCTAGATAAAGCCACATGCAGTGCTTTGAATCATGTACTTCACATAAAAGCAGAGGAGACATTATTTTTGTTATGAATCAACACCATTAACCTTTTCAAAAATTTTCTGCAAAGCATTTTTAGTGCTTTTCCTGAACTTTCCTTGTGTTTTCTCTTTTTTCCCCCCTTAGTGGTTCGACCAGAATTGGGATGTCGGGAGCTCGTTACAAGAAACCTCTCCAAAATTCTTCCAGGTCTCTGTCATGATGTAACAGACTGGGTTGAAGGCACCAGAATAAAAGCATCTCAGCTTTTGTTTGTATTGTTGCTACATGCAGAGGATCACATTACACAGCACATGGAGCTACTGCTTAGAACGTTGTACCGAGTATGCTTAGATGAAGAGAATAATGTGGTTAAAAATGTAAGTTTGCCTTTTTTTAGATCTCTACAATACCCTAAATAGAGACCCAATCTTAAATACTCTTGCGTGTGTCCTGTATGGAGCTACTTCCTTCAGTTCCCACTGAAGTCCAGGGGAGGAGAGGGAAGTGTTCTGCACCGCTCAGGATTGGGTCCATATGGCTATAATTAAACTATTTTTAATTAACTGAAAATAAGCTTTAAAATATCATTTTCCTTAACATGCTGGGAAAAATCCCCATCCTGTAATTGGGCTCAAAGGAGCATTCAGCACACAAACAGCTAACAACATGAGTGAACTGGGCCCATAATTTCTCTCCCCTCTTATTTCTTTTAAGGGTCCTAAACTCATAAGAACATAAGAACGGTCTGACCCAGTATGGCCAAAGGTCCATCCAGCCCAGTATCCTGTCTATCGATAGTGGCCAATGCCAGGTGCCCCGGAGTGAGTGGACCTAACAGGCAATGATCAAGTGATCCCTCTCCTGCTATCCATCCCTTGTCCTCTCTGACAAACAGAGGCTAGGGACGCCATACCTTACCCAAACTCATGAGTTTCCATCTCACTCTTCCCACAGGATATAAAATAATGTTACAACTGCCATTTGTTAATAGTGCTTTGAATCTCATTTCCCTTTTACAAAATGTATGAAAGAAATATTGTTATGAGAAAAGATGATGCTAGAGATTCTGTTGAACTCGCTGAGAGTTTTGCCAGAGTACAGATGCATGATCAAGACCCCAATAGTTTTAAATGTTTTTAGGGATGATGTCAAACATTTGTAGATTTTATGTGTATTTGTTCAAATACATTTATTTTTGTATGATTTGTGTGAAGACCAAAAGTGAGACTAGTCAAATAGTTTTCACCTCTTAGGTGAACGAGCCTCTTAACAAGCATTAACAGCCTCTTAAAAAACATAAGCAGCAGATTTAAGTGTAAATGCCTTGGGGCAACAAATTCCATTTTAAAAATATGTGCAGTTCATGCCCTTTCTAGTTAATTTCACTTGTTACCTCTCAGTGCATTATCTAATCATAACATTAAGGTATGTTTATTTCGTATGATAGCCATAATCAGTGTTCAGATACATCAGTTATACAAGTAAATGCTTCCTTCCTACTGTTGTGTTTAGACAAGAAATAGAACACTTTTTCTAATAGATTTATTTAAGCCAGTGCCTTAAAATACACAGTTCTTATTGATTGATATCAACAGGCAAAACTCTCATATATACAGCCATGACTGATAATCTACAAAATAATTAAACCAAATTTTTCAAAGGGTATAAAGGACAGATTCTTTTTATAATGTTAAGAACTAAATCTCATTCCTGTCTATTTCTTTTTACTGCTATGAAAAATAAGTTGTAACAAAAAGTTCCATTGCCGATTTCCAATTTTTGTTACTTTGAAAAATTGGTAGAATGGATTTCATGTATACTGGCTGCAGATAGTCTAGACAATGTCAACAAAGTTGATTTTCCAAATCAAGCTTTTATATGGGTTAGTGCTATTACTGAAGCCAAATGGAGTCTGGATTCCATTTCTTATCCTTACTTTTCTCTATACCCTCTGCATTCCTCCTCTTCTCACAGACTGCACCCTCCTCCCATATACCAGAATTTAGACCTCTTCACATCCATTCTCCCTGATTCTACTCCAGATGTCTGGTACTGAGCCATACCACTTCAGGCTGAAGCTGATTCTGGTCTCACAATCTAAGCAGAGATGCATCTACCTGATCAGTACTTGGAGGAAGAAAAATTCAGAAAGCAGTATTGGTGATTCAGTTAGGGACATTCTCTGCCCTGTGAGTCATCACTGAACCTATGCCCGAGCATAGAGGATTCTAAGGGTATGTCTACACTGCAGTTAAACATTCGTGGTTGGCCCGTGTCAGCTGACTCAGGCTCAGGCTGCGGGGCTGTTCAGTTGCAGTGTAGATTTTCAGGCTTGTGATGGAGCCTGGGCCCTGGGACTCCTCTGCATGCCAGAGAGGGATACGTAGTGCTTGGCAGCCCTGCTAGCTGAAGGAATAGAAGACTGAAAGCAGCAGGCTCTTCCTGTATGGCGGTATACAATGCTATCATTAGGCTGCTGCATATACTTGGCTCCTCTGCATGTCAGAGAGGGATACAAAGGTGCTTCTGTAAAACACAGTTTTGAGAAGTGTGTGAATGCAACAAAAAATTGATTACTTCTTTTTTGAGTTTTGTTTATAAATGAGGGTGGGGGTGTATGCCTCAGACCAGTTTTCACCCGAATCAGGAAATCTGGGACATCTGGTCACCCTAAGCAAGAGCTCTAGTACACTGTGCTTTACAACTTTCTCATGGAAGTTTGAGTCTGATGCTGAGAAGGGTGCTTGCATGCCTTATTATGAGCTTTCTGAACACATGTCAAGAACATTTTTTTATGCATGCAGTCATTACTGAGTGAGTGGAAAGGCCTATAAGCCAATTGCTGAAGTATTTAAAAAACAGCTGGAATCATAAAAAGAGGAAGGGCCAGGATATGATGAATGGTCTTTGTGTTTTCAAAATAATCCTCAGATTATATTTATTCTCTTTTACAGTGTGTGAAAGCAGCAGAGTTGATTGGAACATTTGTTAACCCTAAAGTATCTCTGAAGTTACTGGTGTCAGCCCTTGAAAAAACACCTATGCCTTCTTATCTCATGATTCTAGCTGCAGTGGTACGAGGTTGCCCAAGACAAGTCTTAAAGACTCATTTATCTTATCTTGCCAGCACAATCTCACAACCTGAGATCTGTCAGCGATCTGAAGAGGTAAGGATGAATGGAAAATCCAAAACAGGGCTTAGACCACTGATTCTCAGCCTGAGTCTTAGCCTACCACATCTAAAAGCCAAAAGTGATTGGCAGATCTCCTTTGTTGTTTTTAAGTATAGTTTATAATGGATTCGTGTTTTCATACTATTCTTCAAATCCACCTGCATGCCACCTGATTGTGGCCCACATACTGTAATTTGCGAACCACTAAGTTAGACTACCTTACCTTAATATAACTTTATTTTTTTCAGTCTGCAAAATTGTGTGTAAAATTTTCTAAAGTGGCAAGTCATTGTCTCGTACCATGGAAGTACTGGCCAAAATAATAGCAGTTCTGTTTAAATTTTTATGATCTGTGCACACAAATCTTTCATTGTGTGCAAAATGACAATTACAAGTCTGGCATATGTTCAGTTCAAACTACACTGGGTTATTTACATCTTAGTTAATATCGGTATACAATATTGGTATTTTCCCTGACAGCAGAACTTCAAGTTATCTACATTAGGATAATTTTCTGCTTTTTAAACCTAGGAACATCATTCCCATGTACTGCAATGGAAGCCAATTGGATTCATCCAAATGCACCCTTTGGCCCTTGTTTTGATAAGTTCATTGTGCACAGAATCCAAACAAATGTAATTTGAGTCTTCCCAGCCCTGTGGTCTAGCTAAATAAAAATGATTGCGACTAAGCAGTTTTTTGGCAATAGTGATCGGCAAGTTATATTTCATAAAGAAAAGTGCTTCCTTTTAATGATAGTTTCTTTGGATGTTAATATTTAATTTTTAAAAGACAATGATCAGTATGCTTAAATGTGCAGTTAGGAATAATCTTTGCAAAAAGCTTTAGGATTTAAGCTTCCTAGGTTTGGGATCCTTCATCCTAAAAATGCAGGATGGAGACACTTCCAGAATGATAAAATTGCTCTTAGGCACACACATAACTAATGTGCAGTAGATTGATTTCATGGGAGTTGAGCCTGAAGTCAGTTCTTACTATACTATTTTGAAGTGCTGGTATTGTTTGTGAGCAATGTAGTGAAAGTGATGTATACAGTTAATTAGCATTAAGATATTGTATGTACTTTTTTCCTCCCTTTGGAGTACTTCCTCACTTGTTACATACAGAATAATTAGCACAGATGAAGAAGATGTAACTTCGCTTTAAAAAGTTCATCTGAAAGGACCCTTAGATCTCAGTCAGTATCTTGACCCTTTCAGCTTGGTATATGACAGTTTTCTTTCTCCAACATAGAGTGGGCTCTCTCGTTAGTGTAACAGTTGAAATTCCAGAAATTCAGGAGTTCTTTGCCCTTTTCTTCAATTTCCAGATCTGCAACATGTTCTGTTACTGATATTCAAGAAAAATCCATACAGTCTACCAAGTCTTCTCCTTAATTAAAATTCTAGCTTTCTTTTCAGCAGGAATTTGAAATGTTAAGCCTCTGTTCTTAGAATGACGAGCAATGGATCTTCAGGGATATGCAGTTAGCCAACACCCTGTCTCCATAAGATTCTTTTTAGCCCCTTGTTAGATTTAGAATTCCTTTTAAAAAGATTATTCTAGTGTTACAGGATCTGTTTAATTCTCCCTTTGAGACAATGTAGTTATTCCCTCTTTAATACCTTGATTTAATGCAACATGTTTCAGTGATGCTTACAATGCTCAGAATTGGCCTCACCCCACTGAAATCCATTATTCTTAGGGATCTACTCCACTGCAAGCACTACCACCTCCTGAGTGTTCAAACAATGAGTCCATAGGACAGATTTGCAAAAGAGCCATGTGGTCTTCTATAAATTAGCTCTGTTAGACGATATAGAGAGAAGACAGATGCACATTCATCTGTCAGTGCAGCTTTTGACAGAATTGTCCGAACTTTACTATTTAAGAAATAATTCTTCTCTATCATAATGAAGGAATGCTCTATAAATGACACCAGATACTCTTACCTATAAATGGAGTTTATCCTCGAGTTTTATTCATTTTCTTTTTGGAAGTGGAGCTAACCAGTCGTATGTTAATGGTCTCTTTCACTGACAGGGTATAGCAAATCATGGAGGCTCTGCCTACTGTGGTCTGCTATGCTTTGTTACAGAAAACTTGCAGACTGACAAAAATTTTCAGTGCAATTCTGGCCCCATTGAAGTCAATGGCAAAACTCCCATTGACTTCAGTGGGGTCAGGATTTCATGCATTATGTTGCGATAACTAGGAATAACTGGCTGTGGGAGACAGACCTTCAGGTTTCCTTGTTTCTGTGTATTCCAACATCAGTATGCTACTTTGTATGTTCAGAAATTTGAGCAACAGTTGAGATCAGCACAGCAGAAGCATTAGAAATTAAAGAGTTCCATTTCAGGATGAGATGAAAATTGTCCTAGGAATCCCAAAATTCTTTAATGTGTTTCTCCAGCATATTGCAATCATTGTGTGGCTAGCAGGATGATCATTAATTTTTCTTAACAGGACAAGGTAACCATTTCCACAAGCAAAAAGCATGGGAAGAGAATGTTAATTTGTTGCTACAAAAAATGCCACATAGGTCATTATAAAGTGGAGTGAAGTGTAAAGTGTTTTTTTGGAACAATAAATAGGCATCCAGTTTAGCAGGGTACGCAGAATTTATCTTATTTATTACTGTCATTTTCTAATACCTGACTTTTAAAGAGGTTTGTGTCAATTTTACTGGCCTGTGAAAGAAAGGTGTCTAACAAAACGTACACATTTCATGCTTTTGGTTTGTAGATCTTCTATATGGAACAGTTACTTTGTTGCGTACAGGCAATAACTCAAGTGTGCCAAGAAGACTGCAAAGAAATTAGTCTGCAGCTAATGAAAGTTTTGGTGACAATAATGGCAATACCACGCACCGAACATCTTCATGAAAAGGTGACACTAACTGTGAATGAGTGTTTTAAATGAGTAAAATCCTGTTTTGTTTTTGTTTTTGTTTTTTTTACTATTGATAAGACAATTTGTCTAAATGTAATGTAAGTACCTCTATAAATCTCCCTGCTCTTAGGCTTCAAGCCTTGTTAGCACTTAACTCAGAGCTGAGCAGTAAAGATTAAAGAGTTCAGAAGATTGAGTCATTATGTGGCCCAGAGGTGCACACAGAATGCTATCAACTCTCTCTGTTCATTCTTTTCCCAAGAAGTTCCTTTGGTTTTAGTTTGAATAAAGACCCTTACTGAATCACGTAGGGCTAGATCCTCGACTGGTATAAATCATTAGAGCTCAGTTAAAAATGTGATTTATACCAGCTGAGGATCTGAACCATAGGACAGTAGTGTGTGTGTATGTATGTATGTATTTATTTATTTATGTTCCTTCAGGTTCAGCATATTCTGTCTATTGTTGCAAGAGTGAGAGGTTGACATGGACTAATTATCTAAACATAGGAATTCCACATTTTCACTCTTTAGTTCTTAATTGCAGGTCTTTGGTCAAGACTTTGGTCTTGAGCAAGTCTTTAAATTTTTTCTGACCCCAGCTATCCCCACAGGGCAGTTGCTAAGGTGGACTAATGTTTGGAAAGCATTCTGAGTATTTAAGAGAGCTGTATAAGAGAGTAGTAGTATTAGTCACCAGTCCAGATACATTAAAGCAGGAAATTTCAGTATCAAGCAGCTCTAAGGTGTTCTGTAACTCTGTTATTTTCTGATTCTTTTATCAGAAGCTCCTCATAACTGCTGTACTCCTCTTCTAGAGGTTTGTTTTGTTTTTTAAAAAAACACCTCTAATTATCATCATCAGAAGTGATACACTGTACTCGTATAGTGCCTGTATAGTGACTCTTCACCCAATTCACTCTTCCTATTAGAAATTAATCAAACTTTCTCTTTTAAAGATAGGAATGAAAATCCCTCAGAATTTTCTTGTTTTGTCTAAGTCCTTCTCAAAGATGTAAATGTTCCAGGAACAAATTCTCCCCATTGCAGCTCTATTCCCAAAAAGCCAACACTTCTCAATGTTATGCCTTAACTGATGAGTCCAGGAGGCAATAGTATCTGGCCTGGAGACTAACATTCAGAAATCTGTTTTACTATAATGTGTAGCTAAAGAAGCTTAGAACAGCTTGACTCTGCCACGATATTTCCACCAGGCTAGAAAACTGTGTAATCATATTCTCCTTGCAATATTGTTTATGATTCAAACAAAGCTCTCCTATATATGCACAAGTGGCCACTGAAGTATTATGATTGCATTCCAGAAGGGGAAGAGAACTAAATAATGGAAGTTTGGGCTGTACCATTTGATTATGATGGCCTTTTGCTTTCATATCCTTCCACAAGGATTCAACTGCAAAATCTCCAAAGTTGCCTGTTGAGAACCATGAACTAGTCGAGAGGCCTTACTTGAGCTACTTTTTATTTTGCCGCATCAACGGCTCTGTTATGGTGAGATAAACAGGAATTTTTCCTATGTGTTCTGCTGAACAACCCACTGTCTTAAAGAAATTACAGAACCAAGCCTTTAATGCAGGCCTGCACAACTCGGAAAGCAGCGAGGGCCATATTACTGCAAAAAAACCCAGCTGCGGGCCGAAAAGCCCCACCCCCATCCGCTTCCCCCCACCCCACTGCTTGGCTTGCCCCACCCCTCCTCACCCCTTGTGGGCCGCACAGTGAGCCCATGTGGGCCACATGTGGCCCCTGGGCCGCATGTTGTGCAGGCCTGCTTTAATGTTTGCAGAAGGGGCCCATCTGAAGGGAAAAGGTAATCCCTAAAAGAAATCTCAAATCCAGGATTGTTAGTCTTCTAGACCAGATATTGATTGAAAAAGCAAAGAAGTTTTGCAGAGAGTTGTCCTGGTGAAGGCTGAAAGCAGGCCACCCCCAAGTGTGGTCTAAGGCAAACAATCATGTGGCATTAGGGAAGCCCTGCTTCACAGTACATTCTTTTGAGAGTGGACCCAAAATCTCTTCTGGTCACAGAACAACAATCAAACTACTAGTCCAAAAAAACGAGTTTCAAAATGGGGGTTTTTTTCTGTGCTTCACCAAACATTGAGGCTTTTACAGTAGTTGACCTATTCACCTCTCATAAGAAAGCTTAAGGGGTGTTGCAGTTATTCTCTAACAGCAAGGACAACATCTGCAGAGGCTGTGATAAGTAGTCCCTTTTTTTTAACCATTATCTCACCTCCTTCATTCTCTTCCCCACTTCAAATCCTCCATACACCCCCAAAGTTAAATGCCAAATAAATCAGAAAGCCATCCTTACTCACTGTAACTCCATGCTGGCCTACCCAAATCTGTTTTTTCAGACCTGCTCCTTAATTTAATGGCTGTTCTACTTTCTCTTGTATTGCTTCCAGGCATTATAGTCCAAAGACCTGTGTTTTACCAGTATTTATGGTCCTCTTACCAACAGGATCCCTTCCAGAGAAGCATATCCTTTGAAAGTTAATCTGAAAGGGAGAAATGAAACAAAGCTTACATAAGTATTGAAACACGGTGCAAGAGATTCTTTCAAAGTCAGATTACACAAGGAATTAATCTGGGATACATTTTTATAAACTTTAATGTGAATGGGTGAGTCCCCAAACTAAAATATCCATATGTTACACATCTCTGCCTTTTTTGTTTTTTGGACTACAGAATGGACAACAGTGTGGACACACCCACTTTTCCAAATTTTGCAAATCCGAAATCCTAGAAGTAAAGGAGTTTCATGGAGCTAAATCCTGGTTCTCTCATAAGACAAAGAAAATCACCTAAAAGTATTAAAGGCTTTGGATATTCTTATATTTGCGGGGGTTTTTTTCCCAGTTGACGTTACTTTGGACGAAATTCTTTGTTCTTGTTAGCTTTTTTTCACCAAGACAGATAATCTGGAAAAGAGATTGGATAGTTCCAATACTTCAGATTTGTCACAAAGAGAAATATAACCTGATTTTTCAGTTACTGAGTACCTAGCTCCCAACAACTTCAAAATGGGCTGCAGCTTTTAGTATGTCTAAATATCAGCCTCATAATGCTTAAGGCTATGTCAAGAATTTATTCACCTGTGGTTTGTATATCTTTAGATTCCTCCTTCCCTCATTATTAATCTGCTCCACACTTAAAAGGAAGAGCATTGCGTATGTTTTTTGAAGCCCCATAAATTCTACCTTGAATGATCTAAGAATTTCAATATTTCTTTAAGAATAGCAGTCGTGTTAGTCTCTATCCGTAAAGAAATTGAGGAATACTTGTGGCACTTTAGAGACTAACGAGTTTATTTCAGCATAAACTTTCTTGTGTGTTTCTTCCAAAACCTCCCCAAATAAAATGCTTTTTTTTTTTTTTTTTTTTAGATAATGCATTTCATGCTTTGTGCCATAGGCTGCTTTGCAATCCATATAAACCACTCCAAAAAATAAAATACCCTATTGAAATAATTTGTTCATAGAATACAAATTGCTTATAGCTATCTTAAAAGTAGAAAGGTGTTGCTCTGAGAAACACTCCTTATTCAGGATTAAAGGATCAGGATTAAAAGACTGTACTTGAACCATCTGAACCTCTGAATTACTAAACCTCCAGGCTATTATTTAAGCCGGGGTAGGCAACCTATGGCACGCGTGCCAAACATGACATGCAAGCCAATTTAGGCTGGCATGCGGGGAGAGCTCAGCCCTCCTGCTGGCATCGTGCCAGCTGCCGCCTGCCCCACTCAGCTCTGGCTGCCAGCTTGGGTTCCTTATACCCAGGCTGGCAGCAGGAGCTGAGTGGGGCAGGCGGGACCCCAGCTGGCAAGATGCCAGCAGGGGAAAACCCAAAGCAGCACGGGCTGACTGCTCAGCGCTCAGCCCGCCCCAGCTTTGGAGTTGCCCCTGCAGACTCCTGCCAGCCAGGGTCTCAGCTTCTGCTGCCAGCCTGGGCTCCCTGAGCCCAGGCTGGCAGTGGGAGCTGAGTGGGGCAGGCAGGGACCTCGGCTGGCAAGGCGCCAGTGGGGGAACCCCAAAACGGCACGGGCTGAGTGCTCAGCCTGCAGTTTTGGGGTTTCCCCCGCAGGCTCCTGCCAGCCCGCTGTCAGCCTGGGTTCCCTGTACCCGGGCTAGCAGCGGGAGCTGACTGGGGTAAGCAGTGGGACCCCAGCTGGCAGGAGCCTGTGCGGGAAACCCCAAAGCAGGTGGGCTGAGCCACTCAGCCTACCCCTGCCCTGGGGCTCCCCCTGCTGAATCCTTCAGCCCCTCCCGCTCCACCTGAAGCCCCGCCCCTTCCGGACTGGCACGCGAAGCCCTGACAAGATGAAGGTTCGGCACACCACCTCTGAAAGGTTGCCGACCGCTGATTTAAGCAGAGATACACTGGTGGGGCATCAGTGATTATCTTGTGTACTTCTAATTGTAAGAGAATAGTTCACTCTTCATACTTATTCAACCTTAGCTTCTCTGCTAATCAGTTAGTAATGGCACCAATTTCTTTGTGGGAGGCAGTGAAGCCTAGTGCATAGAGCACTGGACTGTGACCCAGAGATCTGGGTTTTATGCCAAGCTCTGCCACTGGCCTACGAGCCTCAGACAAGCCATATCACCATGCTGTGCCTCAGTTTCCCTATCTGTAAAATAGGGATAATAATACTGACCTCCTTTTGTAGAATGCTTGAAGAGCTACCAATGAAAAGCACTATATAAGAGCTAAGTTTTACATTTATTACCTGTCTTACAGAAAATGGAGATAGGCCATCAACTAAGCTGGGGTAAGACCATTTACTAAGCAATATGTTAAGCACAGTGCTTAGTTGATGGTCCTCCATTTTCTAGTTGGATGGAACTCATTTCAGCCATCAGATAGCAGCTCTGTTAGATCAGTATTGAACTTGTCCATATTTGAACTGGTGAGATAATGGTTTAAAGCTTTTATATTTCTTTACCACTCTTGTGAGCCATCTAGTCCTTTCATCGGGTCCACTTTGATTGGTGGTATGAGGATAATTCAGCATTTGTACTTATAGGTAGGTCTGAGTCACAGTAATGTAAGTTCATCTCTTTGACTAGAAAGGTTGTATGTGCTTGCGAACTACTGTAGTGCTGGCTAATGCAGAATAGGTCATATTAGATATTAAAATATTTATAGAAATTAAAAGTAATCCTTGCCAGTTTTCTTAAGAGACTCAGTCAAATGTATTACGAGGTTGCAAAACTAATGCTGCACATTTGCCTATCTGTGGATTTAATGTGTAACCCCCTATGTTACTAGCACAAATGGAAAGTTTGAACATTTATTGTAAACTGCCTGTGAACAATGTTTCTATTGTATCCTTGACTGGAATTACATCATTTTGTACTTTTTTTCCCCCCTCCATTAAAAAAGGAAGCATTTGTTTTGATTGTTTATATACGTAATGATAGACAACAGTTTTGATCTCAGATACACAGCTAGTCTTGTGGAGTGGTATGATTTAATTACAGGTCAACAAAAATACTTTGGAAAGCAAATATTGAGTAATTTTGACTAGAATGCAATGATTCTGCAGAAAGGAACAATCTGTTGTCTTGGGTGCAGGCATAGTCGCTTAAAGTATAATCTTTGTACTTAGCAAATCCTGCCTTTTCTAAAATCTTTTCACATCTGGCATTTCCATAATGACTTGTCTGGCCAGTGAGTTGCCTTCAAATTTCTAAAGGACCCAGACACTGCAACAGTTGAGTACAGTTTAAAAACAGCAAAACAAATGCATATAATTTTAGTTGCAGTTAATTGTTTACGCCCAAATTATGTCACCTGTATTCACGTTGAATTCAGTCTTACACCATAAGTAGTCCTATTGGAGTCAGTGGGGTGGGGCTCCTTGTGGAGTTAAGGTACTGCTCAGTGTGGTGGTATCACAGTCTGGCCCTTAGGGCATGATCCAAAGCTTACTGAAGTCAGTGAGAGAGTATATATTGACTTCAGTGAGCTTTGGATCACATCTTTAGTGGACATGTACTTTTGATAGGAGATTTAAGGAACTATAAAAGCAAATAATTTTCTGCATGAATATACCTGTTATAGATTACTATGAAAATCCTTATGCTTTCTTGCATAACACATAACTGTAGCTTGATGTTCATCAGGTGTTTCTTTATTTACGTTTCACTTTTTCTTCACTGAATTAATGGAACTGGTAACATATAAAAATGAAGAACATTCTGAAAAAACATTCTGACTGATCCAAGAAGTAGCAGTGATAGGCTTTGGAGGCAACCACATCCAGCTATTCTTGCTGGAGAGAGGTCACCTATATACGTGTTCTAAGCATTATTGAGTTGGGGAGGAAACCACTACTTATCTACCTGGAAAAGTAGCTATTTTACAATTTTGATTGGTGTTGAGGTCCTTTTATGTGACACTGAGTTTCGTCAGTTTTGATTTTGCATTGCAGTCTTCTGTGTGATGGCATAGTAAAGCCAAAACAATTTTTCCATTTTAAAACTGAAGCTAACAGGTATAATACCATGATGAACTGTGTTTAAATATTGACCATGTATGGCCTACTAAATCCTGCCGGGAGGGTGTTTTTGTCTCTTGAATTTTCTTATATTTTATTTAAAAACTAAAAATAACTGATACTTACAGACATGCTTATGCTGTTCTCTGAATTCTTGGTGGTGTCATTACGATCAGCTTCATCAAAAATTTCCAATTTTTTTTTTTTTTAAATGACATTTTGGTTAAATTCTCCTATTTTGTTTTTTGTTTGTTTTTAAACAGATAGAGGAGTCAATGTGTTCATTAGCTCAGGTGCAGCATTTGAGTGGTTTTCTTGATCTCTATAAACAACATATACATCAGCTTATGGAATGGGTATCTGTATCACATGATCGTTGGAACAGCTATTCTCCAGAATTACTACTGTTAGATGTCATTGCCACTCATTCAGGTATGACTCATTAAGCAAGGTAATGGTGACCTTAGACATTTCTTATTTTCTACAACAGTCTCCATGCCTTTCAAACATGCTGTATTTTATAAGTTTAACATTCATAAACTTTACAAGTTCATGATGCAAGAAAAGGAAAGAAGTTTTGAGGTATTTAAGGAGGATTTCAGAATGTGTGGTCTGCTCGGAAAATAATAAAAATATTCATTTAATACTTGAATTTTTAGTGTAATGAAACACCTTGTGAACTTGTTTTAAATTGTATGTTTGACATTTATGCCCCAATCCAGCAAAGCATGTAAGCATGTGCTTAATTTTAAGCATGTTAGTAATCCCATTGAAGTCAATGAAACTACCCATATGCATGAAGTTAAACACCTGCCTTTGTCTTTGCGGAATTGGGGACTAAAAAATCTGATATTCTAGAAGTAATCTTTCTTGTTAACACAGGTAACTGTTTACCTGAGCACAGCCATAAAATACTGTCTTTTGCAAGAATTTACCTAAAAATTCATATTTTGGATAATCGCTATTGAAACTTGTATAAATAAACTCACTTAGGCACTATGTGAAAGGGAATCTTGGTATTTTAATTTTATAAAAAATAACATATAATCAGTTCCTTGCTCTAGCTGTCACGGAGTAGTACTTCTTCCATTGAGGAATGTCCACCATTCCTGTCTTTTGAAGCAATTTCAGTTGAGAGAGATGCATAACCAATTAGCCTGAAATTGCTTGAAAAGACAGGAATGATGGACATTTCTCAATGGAAGAAGAATTACTTAGTAAACTTCTTTCCCCTCTTTATAGTGCCATCCTTAAATGTGTCATAAGGCCTTGTCTATCACCATTCCTCCTTGTCTTGCATCTGTGATTTTTCTAGTCTCCTCCTGGAACAGGTACCCCAACGTAATTCCTCCTATTATATCTGGTAAAATCCTCAATGGCCTTTTTAGGAACAACTAGCTTGTCACCATCTTAACTGTTAAGACTTCCAGTGATAAATTACTCGATCTCCCTTCATCTCCAAATGTGCCTCAAGAAGCCTACCTAAGGCACCTCTCTTGCTTTGCACAGAGACTAGCCTCTGTAAGAATCCTTCTCACTCTTAGGACTTGTCTACACATGGAGTTAATCCATAATAGCTTTTGCACTTTGAATCAACCTTAATCCTAGTTAACTTTACAGAGTAGACTGGCCCTTAGAGAAAAACAAGTGTCCAATACAAATATCGAGAGGCCAACTGTCCTTCTCCACCTCTCCTTGATTTATGGCATTTCTAGACATTTATCTGTTTGCTTAATGAAAAATAAATCATAAAATGTCTGGGCAAATATTTTGGCTTTCACTCATAGTGGTGATCTTCTCTTTTCTGTGTTTTCTGTCTTGTCTAAAACAGCAACTCCTAGTACTATTCCCATCTTCTTTTCATTCCCACACATAATGTTGCATTTAATCAATTTAATGAGGTTTCCTCCTTTCCAATTCCACCCTTTTTTTCCTAATTTGCAGGAATTGGAATTTCTGTTTAAATAAGTGGTGTAGATTATTTTATTCTCCATCTATTTCATTTGCTATTATCAAAACATGGCATTGTTTTTATCAATACCTTAGGTCTAGCATAGAGCAATGCATCTGAATAATTGTTATAAAAATAAAACCTTACTTCTGGCATGGAAACTTACCAAGATGTGTTTTTATGCCATACGTTTACGTCTAGACATCTGAGATTATTATTTGTTCCAAGTTTGAGACAACATACTTCCCGGTACTACGTACGGTACGGAACTACTTTTGGCGTCTGAATATTATAATCAGGCAGAAAGAACAAGGAGTACTAGTGGCACCTTAGAGACTAACCAATTTATTTGGGCATAAGCTTTCATGGGCTAGAACCCATTTCATCAGATGTATAGAGTGGAACATACAGTAGGAAGATATAGATAAATATACAGAGAACATGAAAAGGTATAGGTTGCCATACCAACTTTAATCAGGCAGTTCTTATGTGACGGACTGTTGTTGTCACTTGGATAATAGTGGAGATTTAACTGCTACTTTGGAAGAAGAAAGCATCACAAATGTGGTCTATACAGAAACAGAATTTTTTGATTATGACATAATGAAAAAGTTTTTTAAAAACACCCTTTCCAAAGTGATTTCTGCTTATGTTAGCATTAGAAATATCTGGTATTTTTGAGCCTGTGTTTGCTGGAGGATTCTTTGAATGACTGGAAAACTATTGGGATAGACATCCGCAAGAAACTAAAACCTGAGCAGTTGCTAAGGGAAAGTAGATTTAAGTCAGATTGTCAAGAATCAGAGGGATAGTCGTGTTAGTCTGGAATTGCAGAAGCAACAAAGAGTCCTGTGGCAACTTAAAGACTAACTAATTACTAAAGTATTAGAGCATAAGCTTTCGTGAGCTAATACCTACTTTGTCGGATGCATCCGACGAAATGGGTATTAGCCCACGAAAGCTTATGCTCTAATACTTTCGTTAGTCTTTAAGGTGCCACAGGACTCTTTGTCACTTCTTAAGTCAGATTGTTCACAGTTCTTTGACTCAGGTCCATGGGACTTGGGCTACAGCACCGTTCAATTGCTGCACCCACTAGATAGGCTGCCCAGGCCCAAGCAGCTTACACTCGGACTCCGAAAGCTACACAACCATCAGAATTGATTCCACCATACATCAGTACCTTCATGAGAATATTACTTCCCCATGTTTTCAATGCCAAGGTGTAGTAAAGTTCTCAGCTAACGTCCTTACAATAGTCATTGGAAGCTTTCGCTTGCTCCAAACAATGTAAAAATAAGGCTGTAAGTGAACCATAATGTTTCTTTGATTTTTTTTTTCCCTTCTCCAGAGCAGAGTATCACCTAGCTTCTAGCCAACCTAAAAACAGTCTTCTGCTCTTTCTTTCTCAGAGCAATGTAAAACAAACTACAACCCAGCTTGTAAATAATCTGAAATCAAATACCGATTGAAACCTACTGAAGTTTACAACCAGGTCAGTAGTGGCTTGGTCACACTAGCTGCTTAAAATCCTCCCAACAGTTGACCTCTTTCTTATAAATAAATCAGGATAGTGAACAGGCTCCAGCTGCTTCTTGGCTTTGCAGTTTTAACCCTTGTCATTCCAATGGGGAGCAGAAGGGCTTTCTAACATAGCCACTCTTCTGGCCCACTCAGGACTCTGATGGGTGATACATTGTGTCATAGTTATTTTACAAGGACTTGATGCAGTACACAAAGTAAAATATTAATTAAAAACCAGAGACCTTCTATTAAATGGATACATCAGGTCTTTTCCGATGTTGGACTCTTGGCCCATCAAGCCCTTTCAGCCACACAGGAACAGACCAAATGGCGAACTATTGCTACAGCCAACTGTTGGGTAAGCACTGAAGAAGAAGAAAAGAAGTAGTTGACCTTACGGATTTTACTGGACTTGTATGCCAAACATTTAAATGCAAGATTAAAATAAATAAATATTTAGTACAACTCAATCAAGAGTTAAATGTTTATTTTCCAGGTCCTATAATAGGTGAAGCCCTTCAAGATTTCATTCTCATCCTTAAGACATGTCTTCAGCCAACCAAAGACCCACCTATGCGCTTAAAGCTTTTCACTATTTTATCACAGTTGCTCCAGAAAGCCAATGAGACTATCAACTCTCAGGGGTAGGTACAGCTCTGATTTCACACGTATCACCTGAACAGTATAGTTTTATTCAAAAATCGAGTTCATGGTAGTTATTTAACCTCTGTGGCTGTGTCTGCCACAGGGGAGCTCTCACTATGTCTAAGACATTTTTACTATCACATTATCTAACTCTGCTCAGGAGAGTTTGGTATGACACAGAAGTAAAGAAGTCTGGGCTCTGTCCACGGTAGTTGTCCCCCCTTCACTATCATGATAGAGCAGCACTGGTAGTTGGGCAATAGCGGAGGGTTTTGTTTTGTTGTTTGTTGTTTTTAAAAACAAAAATAAAAAACTACTGTAGAAAGGTTATGGTAGCTGTGAGAGCTGAGATGAGAATTTTAGGAGTGAAACAGTGTCTTTCTGGCTGGCTGTTACAAGCAAAGACTGAAGATTTATTTATCAATGGAAAATGTAACAATTAAAAAACCAAAAATATGTCCTCCATTCTAGCATGGTTTTTAAAAATGCATTGAACTTAATACTGAGTAAGGACTTATGACTGCTTTTAATGACTAATGTTGAAGGTATTCTGTTGCTTACTTTTTTCTTTACTATTTTTACCATTAAAACGTTACAAATATGTTACAGGCCCACATCCTCCGATGGAATCTACTAAATGGGGAATCCTGATGTTTACAGGCATTTCCAGATCCCATTGCAGGATCAGGGCCAGTGTGGTTAAGACAGCATTTGATAATGCCCTCCTTTTTTAACTGAAAGGTTTTAAGTCATGTTTCTAAACATCTCTTCCTCTATTGTATATTTAGGCCACTCTGGGGTCTGAACTGCAACACTTATTCACATGAATAATCCTATTGAAGTCTGTGTGACTATTTATGTGAATAAGGTGTTCTCCCATGTGTGATTACAGGATCAGGCCCAAGGTTTGTAAGTCATCTTCCACTAACTCCAAATTGCTTCTGATCTCCCTTATTTTTAAAGCATTTGCTATAAGGTGATGCACTATATCCCTGACTTGTAACTTAGAATGCAAGGTCCTTGGGATCAATATCGTATCTTCCATTTGTTGCATATGGTCCTTAGCCCTCTCATGGTGCTTAATAAATAACTAATAAAGTATTTGTTAGACCAGGGGTAGGTAACCTATGACACAGGTGCCGAAAGCGGCACGCGAGCTGATTTTCAGTGGCATTCACACTGCCTGGGTTCTGGCCACCGATCCAGGGGACTCTGCATTTTAAATTTAATTGAAGCTTCTTAAACATTTTAAAAACCTTTATTTACTTTACATACAACAATAGTTTAGTTCTATGTTATATACTTATAGAAGTAGACCTTCTAAAAACATTAAGATGTATTACTGGCACGTGAAACCTTAAGTTAGAGTGAATAAATGGAGACTTGGCACACCACTTCTGAAAGGTTGCCAACCCATGTGTTAGACTAAACTCTGAATTCCCAGCATCCCATGTGAGGGGGAACACTCTCTGCCAATGCCACCTACTGGTTGAGCGGGGACATGACAGATCATCTCTTCCCAGGTGTTCCTCTCTCTCACCACTGCTCTATCCTGCGGAGATCTGTCCTTAGTGACCCAGCCCTCTGGCCAGGTCATGTTTGCAAGTCCAGCTCTTTCAGGATATAAATAAAAAGTCCAGTAACAAGGAGGTCTTCAGGATCAACAGGGAGATTCAGGGCTTCCCTCTTAGGTTAGGGCCTTATGGTCCAAACCTTTATACCTTCAGGGTCTTCCGTCAGTTAGGTTCCCTGCCAAAGGTTAGGCTTCGGTAGTTGAGTTTCTTTAGGTGTTGATAGGGGTCCTCGGCCCCATCTCCACCAGGCTCCAAACCAGGGCAGGTAGGTAATAGTTGGCAGCTAAGCCCTGCACCTTGGGGTTCTATGCAGCTGCCTCCTTACATCACGTCCTACCAGAGTCTTTTGCCTGGTGGGAAGTCCCTTCCTTGGGTTCATCTGTGTCACCTAATCCCACCAGTTCTTTTGGACCCTCAGATTCTTGGGTCTCTGAGATCAGGGTAATCCTCTCGAGTGCCTCACTCCTTTATGACTTCCCTAAAATATCTCCAGTCTCTGTTTCCGATTACTCAGTATGCCATGTTAGATGCTAGTGCTATAAAGAGGTTTCCCATAGGTTTCCCCACCAATACTGCACATCTGTAATGGTAGGACATCTCTGTGCACACACTGGAGGAAGACAGCTTCTCCTGGGCTACTCTGTCCATCAGCTGTTCTTTAACCAATGTTTGGCTGCATCCTGACTCACCTGGCCCTGACTTTTTCCATCCCATTAATTTGTATAGGGACTCCCATTTTTAGCAGGGCCTCATTTTTTGCCCAGTTTTCAGCTTTCCGGGCTTGCCCATAGTCACACTCTGTAAAGGGGCAATCACAGCAGAGGTGACCCTGTTTCCCACAGGCAGAAGTGTTCCCTAAAATGAAGGTCATAGCCTGGTCATTATTCAGGGAAAGTCTGCGCCCTCCCCACACAGAAGTCTTTCTCTGTAGGTCCGAATATTCTCTCGGTTTCTATTGTAGGTTGGACCCATGACCAGCAGCCTTGCTGTGACCTTGAGCCATTGGTAACATTCAGTCAGAGGCATAGTTCCAATTAGGCCAGCCTCCTTGCCTGACACATGCTCTGGACCCAGTATAACTACCACCTGGCATCTTGGAAGGGGGTCTATCTGCAGCCATGTAATTGTCCATCAAGCTGAGGGACTCGGCCAATGTCTCAGGCTGATGACCTACCACTAAGTCTCTTCCCACCTGCCTTGATGATCTGGATAAACTGCTCTACTGCAGCTTTCTCAGCCACTTGCACCCCAGTTCATGTCTTAGGTTGGAGTTAGGACCAGCAATGTTTCTTGAGTTTCTGGCCCACCACCTCAGGTGGTACTGTGGAAATTATTATATGTTTCTGCCCTCTCATATGGAAATGATTCACATTTTGTTAAAATTGATTTGGGTATAGCATATTAATATTGTTTATAAAATAAATTGTAAATTTAATAGTGAATTGAATTTGCTAATTACAGTTGTGGAACAGAAAATGGAGAAAAGGGATAAATCTAGAAGAAAAATATTAAAATAATAGAAATCTAAAGAAAATGAGGGTAAACTATAACTATGTGCATATGTAAAATAGAAATAATGATTCTTTACTCTGTAATAGCACTTTGAGATCTACTGATAATAACTGGTATGTAAGAGTTAGGTATTATTATGGACATACAATCATGTTGTTTTATAAATAAGTGAAGAAAAATTCTCAAATTAGTGAATGCTATCAACAAGGAGGACAAAATCTCATTGTATTGAAATCTCTCATTTAGAAGTTGGCCTATGCAGATGTGATTGAGATTTCAGCATTGTATAAAGTACATTCTTACTGTTATACATACAGCAATGAAAATGCATAAATACACAGTATCATTGTAGAAGTAACCAGAGAGATTCCAATGTTTGAACTACTACCTAATCCTAGAAAATGGTGTTCACTTTCTTTTAGTCATATAATAGCATTCATTATGTGAAAGTAATTTGTTTTCTTCTTTTTACACATTTTAACTGTTCAGATTGATAAGTTCCAGTGTACCTTAATAGCAGCTTATGTGTGGCCATCTCATTTTGTTTAAAAGTCTTACAATATTAGCCCTGATTTGCTTCACTGATACCAAATACAAGACATTTTTTGAATAAATTATTCTTCATAGACCGCATGCCATTATAGTAAGAAGGAAAGGCTTCTGGGACAATGTTTTGACAGATTTTCTTTAACTGTTTAAGAAGGCCTTACCAAAAACACTAAAGTAGCTAAGGGTCACTTGCACAGACCACCGTAGAGCTAAAAGGAAATTTGAAGTAATAATGGTCTACACTCAGGGCTTTCCTAGTAACCTGTTGTGTAGGAAATGACAATTATCTTTTGAAAAAACTTTATAAATGCATTAAAATGTGTTAATTGTAGAAACTATAAATCAAAGGTTTTTGTCAGATATTAATTTGATTTTAGAGGTTATGTTTCTTATTTATTGCTGATTCTTAAGTGCCACCTGCTGGGCAAGAAGCAGAAATGAGAACATAATCTTGCATGTCTCTAATTCTGATGGTGGTTATAATCTGAAACAGTTAAATTCCACATACCTATTTTTTTTTATCATATAGAAGATATTGATTTCCAATTTGTATGTACAGAAAACTAGGGAATCTATGTGCCAGAGAATCAATGCCTGGCACATTAGCCAATCAGATGATTTAAATCATTTTTCCGTATTCTAGTCAGATTATACCTACCTGATAAGGCCCTTTCTGTCCATCTAGCAAGGACTGACAGTAATAGCTGTATTCTTATGGCAAGAAGTCACTAGCAGTCCCTGTTGGACTGATATATGGCCATTAAGGAAATCTTTGTCACTTTTTTTTAAAATTTTGGGGGATTAATGTTTGTCACTGATATCCACACAGTGTATACCTCCAGTGGTGCCATAACTTTATAAGAGCCACTTACTTTACCCTGAAGCCAAAGGGACTTTCGGGGAGGTCAGCAGCAGCTTGTGTGTGTGTGTGTGAGAGAGAGAGAGTGAGGGAATGATGGAGGGAGTGGGGAGGCTGGTGTCCAAAGTCTATACACTTTTTATACTCAATTTAAAATATGGATTGTTTTAGCTGGAATTAGATGGGCAATCAGGTATAGTTATTTAGCTTTACAACAACATTAGGTATTTTGAGAGCTTACTCAACAGAGGAGAAGGAGGAAGGAATGGTTGATTCTTGTTCATGATTGAATGTATAACTGGTATAATTGATATAACGGGGGGGAGGGGACAACTCAGTGGTTTGAGCATTGGCCTGCTAACCCAATGTTGTAAGTTCAATCCTTGAGGGGGCCATTTAGGGATCTGAGGTACAAAAAAATCCATCAGGGACAGTACTTGGTCCTGCTAGTGAAGGCAGGGGACTGGACTTGATGACCTTCAAGGTCCTTTCTGTTCTATGAGATAGGTGTATCTCCATACATTTTTATATTTACATATGATTTCATTCATTTGTATAATGAAATGGGTGGACTGCATGTAGGTGGCACCCAATACACAAAGGCATGGTGGTCATTCCCAAAACAAAAAAAACACCCCTTGCGTTGATGCTGGCCCCTCCAGAAAATCCTATAAAACTCTTATCCTAGGGAGAGTGGCTTCTGAACAAAGGAAAAGCTGAATTATTCCAATGTGGATTTGGTGTAATATCAGTAATATGAGTCTCATCAATACCAAATACACTTCTCACTTTATATTTCATCTTTCATTGGACTATCTCAAAGGGCTGCACAAATTTTAATGAACCTTCACAGCACTTGTGTGAGTTGGGCATGTATTATCTGGCAGTTTGTAAATTCAGACACAGAGAAGGTAAAAGCTTACCAAGATTAACACAGCAAGTCATTAGCAGAGTCTGAAATGGAAAAATGACCAGATTCCTCTTTCCCTGAATATGTTAGTTATTTGTTTGAAGTCCAGATATTTAGCTGAAAAAAGATAAGCAATAAAATTTTATATATATATATATAATATATAAAATCATATTGTATACATATGTTTAATTTTTTTATGCTGTGTTCTTCCTATTCTCTCAATTTCATTTTCAATACTGAAAACTCTCCATTTCAGCCTTTGAATCTCTTTACCACTTTCTCATAAAGCTTTATTTTCCTTTTTTGCTTTAGGCAGTTTCTTAGCTACCTTGAGATCATGATAAAAGAAATATTGGCTCCTAATCTGCAGTGGCATGCTGGAAGAACAGCAGCTGCCATCCGCACTACAGCTGTATCATGCCTTTGGGCTCTTATTTACAGTGAAATGCTTTCACCAAAAGAGGTAAACTGCTCCTTCCCCAACAAATGTTCTTTAAAACCTAGGCAGGAAAACCCAAGACACACATAGTAAACACAAACGTATCCTTTACAAAATTAATCCTTTAAAAAATATAATGTTTTAAGATGTTTGCAATATTGTTGTAGCCATGTTGGTCCCAGGATGTGACTGAGAGGTAATATGGATGGGTGAGGTAATATCTTTTATTGGATCAACTTCTGTTGGTAGAAGGGCAAGCTTTTGAGTTTGACAGAGCTCTTCCTCAAGAAAAGATAACGAAAGTGTCGCAGCTAAGTATAAGGAGGACAGATTGGTAAGCATAAGGGGGTACACATTCATTGTAGAGGACGACTTAAAATTAAGTGGGCTGTTAACACCTCTACAGACTTACGGGAAAGGAAGGCAGTAGGCAGTAAGGTATTTTACAAATAGTTGTAATGAGCCGTAAAAAACAATGTTTCTGTGAAGTCCATGATTTTTAGTGTCCAGCAGAGTTATGAATTTAAGTTCCCAGGCTTGTCTTTTGAAGGTGTTGTGCAGCTTTTCTTTGAGGACAAGGACTGAGAGGTCAAATATGGAGTGATCACTTTGTGAAAAGTATTCACCCATGGGTGATACGGTGTTTTTGTCTCTTATCATTTTCCTATGAGAGTTCATTTGAGAGCATACTGATTGTTTGTTTTCATCCACCGTGTTGTTGTTTGATCTTGTTGTTGTTCATCCACCTTGTTGTTCTGGGACATTTGATGCACCGTGTGGGGTAACCAAGAAATGTATTGTCTCTAGGCAGGCACTCGGTATGCTGCAAAGAATACCCACCTTAACTCACTTGAAACTGTCGTCACCAAAAAAGGACACTTTTTGCCAGAGAAGTAGATCATATCATGGAATGGGCCACCCAAATACCCCCAAGAGAATCTGCTTCAATACAGAAACCTCCCTTCAACTTCACATCCCTAGTTGTCACCCCACACTGGAATCCATATGGGTTATCATCAGTTACAACAGTTACAACCTATACTTGATGGGCACAACATCTTGAAAGAAATCTTTACTGATCCCCTTCTTCTGGCCTTCAAACAACCCCCAGCCACACCAAGTTCATCATCAGAAACAAGCCCCACACAGACCAGAACACAAGAAGTCAAAGTGACACCATACCTTGCCTGAACAACAGATGAAAAATCTGCAGACATATCTCCACTGCTACGATGATCAATAGCCTCCCCAACACACCTTTTGAGATTCTGGGGGCCAACCCAACCCAGGCCTATCAAAACATGTGGTTTACCTCATCTAGTCAAGTGCATCAAATGTCCCAATAACAACTATGTGGATGAAAATGAACAATCACTATACTTGAGAATGAGCTCACATAGAGTATTTTTGTCTTTTATTACTTTTCTATCGCCTGTGGACAAATACCGAGAAAAGGGATCAAGTTTAGGCAAAGCTTCATCTGGGTCAAGTGTCCTCTTTGAATCACATTGTTTGCTCTTATACAGTTCACTGTAAAATCAGAATGGTTATGGTGCAGGTCGCATTGAGAATACTATGGGCTACAGTTAATCTACTGATCTCATTAACATCATTCCCTCATTCTGTTTAACATTTAATTAACTATAAATAAGTGACATTAAAAGTGCTATTAAAACTACCTAATTTCAGGGGTGAGGGGTGTCTGTGATAGCCCCTGATTCAGCAAAATGTTTAAGCACAGACTTAACTACATGAATAAGTACTCCCACTGACTTTGAAGGGACTACTTACATGCCTAAATTAAGCAGATGCTTAAGTGTTTTGTTGCATCAAGACCACTGTACCTTGCTACAGTAATATGTGGTACAGAATATACACATTACAAAAGACAAAAAAATGAAATTCATCTGCAAGCATGCTGTATTACAAAGGCCTTTATTTAAATTTTGCATTTAATCATAAGCACTTTCTGCTAGTGTACAAAAATAATCATCTCCAAAATATGGAAGTCTTACCAAAATGCTTTTAAAAATACATGAAAGCAAGGTAAACGTATGCCTTTGGCGTCTTACACAAGATTCCACTGCATATTTCTCCAAAAGTGCTTATCAAATGACTGATCTGCTAGTCTATTTCATTCTTCTGTGCTGCATGAAATGCAAAAAATAAAACAGCACAAATGGATTATTATTATAAATATTAGCTAGCAATTGGCTTTTTAAAATGATTTTAAAGCACATAGCATCTTTGACAGATCTCCTGAAAGTTAAAATAACTAATTAGTACATGGATTGTAAGTGACTGAAAAACTACTATTTTCATATGGCTTTTTTATTGATTGCAGATTTTTAAATTAGAAGATGCACTGATGCCTCAGGTAATCGCCACATTGGATGAAGATTCTAAAATGACTCGATTAATGGCTTGTCATATTGTGAATGTTATTTTAAACGTCTGTGGGAAGCAGTTTGATCTAGATAAACTCCACAAAATTTATCCTGGTATGATTTTTTTTAAATACTATAAATATTCTTAGAATTTAAAATAATATTTTAATTCTTCCTTATAGAGATGTCAGCAACTCCATAGCTAATATTGCATTTGCGTTGTTTTAGTGACTTTGAGCTTAAAAAAATAATTGACTGGTGCATTAGGCAGATCACAGGCTGACCCTAAGACTTTTTTCATAATCTGTCTATCCTTTGTGCAGTTTCTATCACCTCTACCCTTGAACCTGTGTACAGAGCCAGTATGAGGCCTAGGCATGGCTTAAGTGAAATTTAAATTGCGCATAGACCTGGTGCTGGTTCTCTACATAGAGGTAAGTGTTATCCTGAGTGAATAAATTGCTTTTCCAGCCATTCATTCCTTCACTGTCCTGTACACATGCGCTATCTAAAGGAAGGCTATTTCTGCATTCTTTGATCTGATATTTTATTGAGGTGTATGGGTAATTTTTTTCCTCTAATAATTCATAAACATACAAACTTTGGGAAGTGGCTATACAGTTTTGCGCATTTTGGACCATTTTTGTTTGATAGGATTCACTTTAATGTCCTGATCCTGCAAAGACTTGCACATGTGCTTAACTTTACAGGTTTAAATAATCTCACTTGGAGTCACTGGGTCTACTTATGGTGTGTAAAGTGAAGAACATGCATAAATTTTTTGCAGAATCAAAGCCTAAAGTATCATAGTGCTATTGTGTGTTTGCCCACTAGATGGAACCTTACTCTATAATATCCTCTCCTCTTCAAGACTTGCCTGCTCCTCATCTGCATCATTTCCAACTTAGATGGCAGCAAATAGTGTGCATTTTAACTAGGGCTGCAAGGCACCCGGTTTTCCACTGGAACGCCCGATTGAAAAGGGGCCCTGGTGGCTCCATTCAGCACTGCTGACCAGGCCGCTAAAAGTCCAGTCAGTGGGGCTAAAGGCAGGCTCTCAAGCCCCGGCACTGCAGCTCCCATTGGCCGGGAACTGAGGCCATTGGGGGTGGCGCCTGCGGGCTGAGGTAGCGTGCAGTGCCCCCTAGTCCCTCTGCCTAGGAGCCGGACATGCCAGCTGCTTCCAGGAGCCGCCTGAGGTAAGCACCGCCTGGCCGGAGTCCATATCCTGAATCCTCTGCCCCAGGTCGAACCCCCCCCTCCCACACTCAAAATCCCTCCCAGACCCTGCACCCCACACTTCCTCCAATACCCCAACCCCCTGCCCCAGCCCTGAGCCCCCTACCGCACCCAAACTCCCTCCCAGAGCCGACATCCCCTCCGCACTCCAACTCCCTCCCCCAGTTGTGAGCCCCCTCATGAACCCCAAATCCCCAGAGCCCACACAGCTGCCCCAGCCTGGTGAAAGTGAATGAGGGTGAGAAGGAGGGAGGGAGGGAGGATGGAGTGAGTGGGAGTGGGGCTTCAGAGAAGGGACAAGGCAGGGGTGGGGTCTCTGGGAAGGGGCCGGGCAAGAGGTTCCGTTTTGTGCGATTAGAAAGTTGGCAACCCTAATTTTAACTATAGTGCAGGCAGAACAGAAATACATTATGCAAACAGTAGCTATGCCCTGCTTTTTGCCAGTACTGTTCAAAATCATGCTGACAGCACACCATGAAGTAATGCTATAAATAGACTCAATTTCAAAGACTAATGGTAGTAATGTTCCATACAAATGTGTAGATGTACATGCAATAAAAAAACAGGAAGAATGGATAATGTGCATTTGTATTTAAAAAAAAAACAACAAAAAAACCCCCCTGCAACCCCATACAGTTGAATACCTTTACTATTCTTAGGATTTTCTATAGCACCCATCAGCATAGTAGCTAAGTGCTGAACTAAGTGGCTGTCAGTACAATCTGTTAGGGAGTGAATATTGGGAATGGTGATTTTAAATGTGTCTTTTTCCCAAGTAGGGCGCCATCATCATTAATGTGTTTGCCACATAGCACAGCAGGAAACCAGCAACACATTTTATAGGCATAAATAATCAGTATTATCACTGAACAATTACACTGGTCTACAACTTTTTAGAAGTCGTCTGCTTCAGAGATAAAATGTGATATTTATTATGTATTTTGATGTGCTGAATTCAAATATGACAATTAAAACAACTGATTGGCTACTGTTTCTAAGACATTTAAGTTTTTACATTTTATGTCTATGTATATTGTGTAGATAGCAGAGTTTTAATCATAAATTGTAAACCTAGGTCTTTTCATGTGTTTATGGTTGCTTTACATGATAATATTTCACCTGTCCTGTTTGTCACACTTTAAATATCAGCAAAACGGTTATATAAATAAAATGTATTATGAAACAAAAGGCAAAAAACTATATGTACATAGTTTAGTCCTATTCAGTGTCTACTCGGCGCTTCTTGGCTTGTCTCTTGTATTCATTAAATGGAGCATCTCTTGTCACTGTCCAGCAATAGTCTGCAAGCATTGATGGGTTCCATTTGCCCTGATAGCATTTCTCCATTGTTGCAATGTCCTGGTGAAATCGCTCGCCATGCTCGTCGCTCACTGTTCTGCAGTTCGGTGGAAAAAAAATCTAGATGAGAGTGCAAAAAATGTATCTTTAGTGACATGTTGCAACCAAGGCTTTTGTATGCCTTGAGGAGGTTTTCCACCAACAACCTGTAGTTGTCTGCCTTGTTGTTTCCGAGAAAATGTGTTGCCACTGACTGGAAGGCTTTCCATGCCGTCTTTTCCTTGCCACGCAGTGCATGGTCAAATGCATCATCTCGAAGAAGTTCACGAATCTGAGGACCAACAAAGACACCTTCCTTTATCTTAGCTTCACTTAACCTTGGAAATTTTCCACGGAGGTACTTGAAAGCTGCTTGTGTTTTGTCAATGGCCTTGACAAAGTTCTTCATCAGACCCAGCTTGATGTGTAAGGGTGGTAACAAAATCTTCCTTGATTCAACAAGTGGTGGATGCTGAACACTTTTCCTCCCAGGCTCCAATGACTGTCGGAGTGGCCAATCTTTCTTGATGTAGTGGGAATCTCTTGCACAACTATCCCTTTCGCAGAGAAAACAGCAGTACTTTGTGTATCTAGTCTGCAGACCAAGCAAGAGAGCAACAACCTTCAAATCGCCACAAAGCTGCCACTGATGTTGGTCATAGTTTATGCACCTCAAAAGTTGTTCATGTTGTCATAGGTTTCCTTCATATGGACTGCATGACCAACTGGAATTGGTGGCAAAACATTGCCATTATGCAGCAAAATAGCTTTAAAACTCGTGTTCGATGAATCAATGTAGAGTCTCCACTCATCTGGATCATGAACGATGTTGAGGGCTGCCATCACACCATTGATGTTGTTGCAGGCTACAAGATCACCTTCCGTGAAGAAGAATGGGACAAGATCCTTTTGACGGTCACGGAACATGGAAACCCTAACATCACCTGCCAGGAGATTCCACTGCTGTAGTCTGGAGCCCAACAGCTCTGCCTTACTCTTGGGTAGTTCCAAATCCCTGACAAGGTCATTCAGTTCAGCTTGTGTTATGAGGTGTGGTTCAGAGGAGGAGGATGGGAGACAATGTGGGTCCTGTGACATTGATGGTTCAGGACCAGAAGCTTCATCCTCTTCCTCTTCCTCGTCTGACTCAATTGAGAATGATTCTGGTGCATCAGAAACCGGCAGTCCTTCTCCGTGGGGTATTGGGCGTATAGCTGGTGGAATGTTTGGATAATGCACAGTCCACTTTTTCTTCTTTGACGCACCTTTCCCAACTGGAGGCACCATGCAGAAGTAACAATTGCTGGTATGATCTGTTGGCTTTCTCCAAATCATTGGCACTGCAAAAGGCATAGATTTCCTTTTCCTGTTCAACCACTGGCGAAGATTTGTTGCACAAGTGTTGCACCATATGTGTGGGGCCCACCTCTTGTCCTGATCTCCGATTTTGCAGCCAAAATAAAGGTGAGAGGCTTTCTTAACCATAGTGGTTATACTGCACTTTTGTGATGCAAAAGTCACTTCACCACAAACATAACAGAAGTTATCTGCACTGTTCACACAAGTACGAGGCATCTCTGCTCACTTTGGCTAAACAGAAATGTGTCCCTTTGCAAAATCAAACACTGACAAATAAGAGAGCACAACACTGTATGATTTCTAGAGCTGATATAGGGCAATTTGTTCAGCAGAGTGATGTAAGCTTCGTTATGATTGCATTATCCGTGACTTCTAGGAATAACATGATGCAATTCATATGTATGACGCAATACCAGCTTCAGATTGCATCATTCATTGTTTTGCCTAAAAAGCAAGTACTGTCCAAACCCAGTCATAGATTTATTCATAGATCCAGTCAAAGATGTATTTTAGTCATTTCTGGTTTAAACTGAGATCCCTTCCCTTTATAACTCGCTTATCCTCCGCCATTCCCATGTCAAGGGTCGTATATACTGACCCAATAGCATATCTTGAAAACTAGAGCCAATCAACAATTTTAAGCATCATTTTCGTTCTCAGTGACCCAGAATTAGTAAAGTTTGACTATATTTATTTCAGAAGCATTTTGGCTGTAGAGCAGTGTTATCAAAGGATTTCCTCTTCACATCCTACTGGACTCCATGGGTGCAATACTTCAGTCCTGTAGACTGTCTCAGACTCAGAGTAATTTAATATACAATATTAGCTCAAAGAATAATTGTCAGAAATATTTTGCTGAAACAAGTGTTGATGCTTCAAGTTTTAATTCAATTCCCATCTGTATTTTTGTAATGCATGAGTATAAATTCATAATATCTTTATGGAGATTTTGCTTTTAAATAAAAATCAGCAGCAATTGAATAACGATATACTGCGTGATTATTAGGTACAGTGTATTGGATATATTCCAGGAACTCAAAGAAGGGTGACAGAAGCAATATTATAAACTTTAGGTTTAACAATCATTAAGTACGTCTGTATTTTGCAGTGTCTCGCAATATAAAAGAAGAAACGATTTGAAGAAAAGTTGTCTTTTTTCGTGATTTCTCACATCTATCCAGTGTTACTTGTTCAGTTACGTATCTGCTTCTTTTTAGAACTCTTGAAGCGGCTGGATGATGCTGCACACGATGTACGCCTAGCAGCTGCTCAAGCCTTAACTAAGTGGTTTAAATGTATAAGAAATGATGATGAAAAATCTGTACTTAAAAGTAATATTGAGTTTCTTTACCGAGAACTGTTGATTCATCTGGATGACCCTGACCAAAACATCCAACAGGCAGTCTTAGGTAAGTCACTGAAGGAGCTATAATTTAATGAGCAATTTAGATTGAATATTCACTGTTGCATACAAATAGGTGGATTGGTGTATTTGTCCCCTGTGGAAACTAGATGGCTTCTTTTCATTCCAAAGCATCTTTACAGACATAAGAAGCACTAGTGACACCAATCTTTCCTGTCCACTGCTTGTTCCTCCATTAAGCCCAGTCTGGTCATACTCCGTAATACAATGTTCCACCATCTAGTCAGTGGTTGGCCTTTAGGTCAGACTGACCTTGGTTGTGTTGTGTTGGCACCATATCTTCAGTTTGTCTTCTACAGTGTCCGCACCATCATAATCTTTTCAGTTGTAGCCAATCCCATGCTCTCCATCTAACTTCTTCATTTATTTCAAAATCATTCTACTTTTACACTGGCCATTTCCAAACAACTCTCATTTCTGCTGCCTCCAGTCTTTTGATGTCCGTTTCATTTAATGCAGCTGCTTCATTAGAGTAATACTGTTAATATACAGTATTGATACATTTTCACTTTGGTACCAGAATGTTTTTATCAGTCCATAATTTCATCAACTTCTGTGCAGCATTTATAGCTAAAGCACATCTCTTTGTAACCCATCCTTGATAGAACCATCGGCACTGATCAAGCTTCCTGGATAAACACATAATTTTACTTGTTCTACAGCTTCATTGCTGCTGCATTTCACCATTTTGTCTGTTGACCCTTTTCAAGCTGCAACCACTTAATTTCCTTGGCATTTATTGTAAGTCCAAATTGACTACACACATTTTCCAAGGTAAGGAAGAGTATCATTGTTAGTTCAAAAGTGTCTACCAGTTGTACAATGTCACCTGCATCTGCTAAAGAGCTTAACTCACCTAATCACATCTTCAAACTTGTCTAACATTCTTAATTCCCCGTTCAAGAACTGAATGAAAAGTGATGGTGATTCCACGCCCCCTTCTTTTACACCAAACTTCAACTTGAACCAGTTGCTTAAGTTTTCACCAATTCTTATGGCACTAGAGGAATCTTTCGTACAGAACTTTTATAATTGCAGTTGTCCTATCTGGGACTCCATATGGTTTTACTACTTTCCATAGTGCTTTCTTCCAAATTGAATCAAATGCCTACATGAAGTCGATGAAAACAGCAAACATCATTAGTCCCCATTCTCGCTTTTTTTCCATCAACTGTTGGAGCATGAATATTTGATCCATTCAACTTTGGTCTGATCTGAAGCCACACTGTTCCTCACCTACTACTTCCTCTAAAACTGGCCTTAATCTGTTAATTACTTTACTTTCCTTGTGATTTTTCCCAGCACTGATAATAGGCTTCAGACTAGTGGGATCTCTTTTCGTCAGGACTGGTACAACTAATTTCTTTAGCCAGTCATCCAGTATCTCCTCTTGTTCCCATACCTTCTGGTATATTTTTCCAAATCTTGTGATAGCACTTTTCCCACTGGCTTTTTTCACAGCTCACCTGTTATATTGTCTGTTCCTTCAGCTTTCCATTTTTCAACTGCCTCTCTGCTCTTTCTAGTTCTTCTTCTGATGGTGGTTCAATCCCGATATCCATTTTCCCTTTTAAGGTGCCCTGTTCATCTAGCTTGTATAGAATGCTTGTATCTGGATGAACTACAGTGTTCAGCAATTTGTCAGAATGCTCCTTCCATACTTCCAGCACATCTTCAGCATTTGCTGTCAGTTCACCAGTAGCCTTGTTTACTGCTCACATCATTGGCCTAATTGTTGCCATATCATTTTCATACCTTTTTTTATTGAGCTTCTCCTTTCCAGAATTTTTGCTTGTCCAATCTTTGTGATTGTTCATTTTGCACAATTCTTTGACTTTTTTGCTTTCCCAACAGTCTTGCCTTGTTTACACTTTTTCTGTAATGTTCTTGTTTGGTTGCTTGTCCTTGTTTGCTTACACCTTCCAGTAACTCAATAGATTAGGAAAATGTAATGGGATATAGAACTTTTCACCACTAAGTCACTGCCTCAGATCTGTCAGAAATTAGTAGTCACTGCAATATACTACCGTATAATAGCAGTTCCGTGGTCTACATGAAATGAATTGATACTTTCAGTCCATTTTCAAGCTGATAGTTATCAACACTGCAAATACTAATATCAGCAAAGGGATTGTCCATAATTTACATCATGCACTGGTGGTGGGGGAAGTTCCTTAATTTTCCACATTTGTTTCGGTGTTGCAAGGGGTGGGAATGGGTCTTGAAAATCACCAGAAAATGTGTTATGTAATTTATGGACAGCCCAAAGAGTACAGACATTAAATGAGCATGAAGACTGAATATTAGTTTCTCACCTCTAAATGTCCTTCCAGGTTAGGTTTTAAGCACTTTAAAGCATATCTAGAGAAGGACAGATGTTTTGATTATTATGAATGTATGTTCTTTTTTTACAGAAGTTTTAAAAGAAGGAAGTGTTTTATATCCAGAATTACTGGTGAAAGAAATAGGAGCAGTTGAACATAAGCATCGAACTCCAGCGTATTGTAATCAGCTATTACAGTACATTCAGTCAACTGGGGAGTAGAATTTCTGAGTCAGGAGTGGCAATGTTGTCTCTAAAGAGCCTTGTTTGAACTTTCTATGAACTAGAATTGCCTCATTTTCAACTCTCCAATAAAATAAGTTGAACAATAGATCTGTGGCTAGAGTAGTGTCTTCTTTAAAAGTGAAATCAACACACTGACATCTTGCATTGCAATTTCAACAGGACTGTGCATACTTACAATTAGTAATACAAAACAGAACGTTTTAATTTAATTAATTCCTTATTGAAAGTATTTGGATTGGAGCAAAAATGCTCTTTGTGAATTTGTTTGACAATATTTATTGGTGAGAAAGCCTAACTTATTTTACAATGTAATCCCTATGTAATGTTCCCTCAGGCCTAAAATTGAATTAGCGAAGCTCATATAGACCTCAAACCTGCAAGTTGCTGAGTGCCTCCAGCTCTGGGAATTGCTCAACACCTTGCACAGCATTAAGCCCTGCCATCGCTGCCCAGGCACAATTTAAATTGCATCAAGCAACAGAATTTTACACCATTTTGTATATTGATGCTCTTAAAGTACTGTATTAGTTAAAAGCAGAGCAACTGAACTAGCAAACACCGCAGCGTGACAAGCTTATTTCTTAGAGCAATGCTATTCGAATTAAAGGTATATTTAGTCACATAAGCATCATACTTGGCAGCATTTGCAAAATAGGACCCTTTAATTTCCAACATGTCTCCATTGTAACTAGCATCACATTTTGCAATTTTAAAAATAAAACCATTAACCCAGACAGAAAAAAGTTTATTTCTCCAAAGTATTTGTAAATTGACTGAATCTCTTTGTACTATGTTTATTTCTTGCAGTATATAAAATGAGCCTATACTATTTGGAGCGCGTATGTCTTTCAAAAAATGTTTTGTATTGTGGCTGTATTGCACTGTCTGAATAGAGAAGAATTTAATGAGAATATATTTAGAAATATATGATAAGGAATTAGGGATTTTACATGACATTAAAAACAATGCTGTTTTGTTACAAAAATGTACTTAGATCAATAGTATTTCTATTTTTGTACTCATTAATGAAATTGCATCTATTTTTTATTGTTTACACTATAGTGCCTTAAACTAACAAGATTTTTGTCTTCAGATATTGTGTTGAATCTGATTTTAGGTAACAGGTTTGATTTTTAATTTTTTTTTAGTATATACAGTATGGTTTCTTTCTGTATGTTGAGCTGTATAATTAAACAGTATATTTACAGTGTCTTTGTGAATTATTATGGAGTGATATTCATTTTCCGTGGAGGGAAATTAACATAAAGTTCAAGACCATGGTGGCCTTGGTTTCTAAAAATGTTCCTGTTATTGACTGAAGATTTGTTTTGAAATTATTAGGCTCATCTCCCAAAATGGCTTGGCTTACACACTCCACATTTGTATTGTTTTATTGGCCTGAGGAGAAGTGCCTTTTTATTTTTATTATTTTGGAGTTTGTAGGTAGAAAGGAGTGTAGCTAGTGTGGAAATTACTAAGATAAATAATTAAAACAGCTGGTGAGGGGCTTTCCCCATGATTAATGTATGCAAGTAAGAGATTAATTTAGGGCATCATTCGAGCAAGGCCATAGGGTATTATCCAAAGTCCTCTGAAGACAGTGGAATCTCTTTGAAACAGGCCTATACCATGGAGGCAGTATAAGGCTGGGAGAAAGCCCCACAGGGGAAAAGAAGGTTCTCTTGTTCCTTATCCTCCCACTTTAGTGAAGAAATTGTCAGGACACTCCCAGACCAGGAAGCAAGTGGAAATGGGAAACTGACCATCTTGCCTCCAAGAGATTTTATTCACACCCTGGTTGAAGCAAACAGCTTTTGTTAGTCACAGTGGGGTTGGATCAGACTGAATTGAGCTCTAGACCAGATTCCTTGTACTATGGGCCAAGGCAGAAATATGTTTATGAAAAGGTGCATATGTCTTAAATTGGCAGGGTGTGGTTTTTCCTTATTTTCCCCCTAACACCGTTGGATTTTACCTGCAACTAAGGCCTAGGCCACACTGTGCAGAGCTTTTATAGGTGTACATGGCAATGTTTTCAAAGAAGCTTGAATGTCTATAAATATAAACTGATTTACTGCTGCGTTCAGATGGAGCTGCTGTAAATGTCCTGAGCTAGAGGCGGAGGAGGGGTATGGATGGTCAAGTAGAAGACAACGGTAGAGGCATGACGGTGAGAAGCAGAGTTATAGAGGTGTGTCACCAGCTCTCTGCCATGCTTTTCTGGCCAACTCCTGGCTTGGGGGCAGACAGTGGGCATGCCACAGGCATGATCTGAGCGAGCTGTATTCTCATTACCTAGTGCAACAGCCCCTAGTGAACTACCACAAGTGATCGTAAGGTACAGCAGTGTTGATATTGTTCTGTTTTATGCTGGGGACCAAAATGGCTACTGGCAGCCCTCATGGATCAGAGAAGCCCAAAAGTGCATAGCTGAGAATCTGGACCACTCTGACAGATATCTGAGGTTTCTTTAGCAAAGATTTTGTAGCTGATTATGCCAATGAAGTATTTTTAATTGCATTGAAAAATAAAGGAAAACTACAGGGTAATTTTCACCAACTCTGTTGACTGGTATGAGTATAAGCCTTCGATACAGTAATTTGCATTCACATTCTACCACCATCAGTGTCCATTTGGTTTTGCCATTAAGGATTTCTTAATTAAATATGCTTTGAAGGTAGATTTTTTTTTTTTCCTGGCAGACAGTAACCTCATCTACCATTTTAAACTAGCAAAATCAGGTCGTAAATAAACAAAACCAAAATCTATTACTAAAGAAATATCTGAATGAAATGACAGACAGACAAGTTAGCTCTTATTCCTAACTTTCACATTCTCTTGTAAGAACGTGCACACGGAGTAGTAGATGTGCAGCTATATGACCTGCATGTACAAAAAGTCAAATTGCATATGAAAAGAGGGTAGGCCACTTTGGCTGTAAGAATCTAACAAAATGGATTGGAGACTCCGCTAACGGCTTCCTTCCCGTCTTGCCCCTGTCAAGGTTTCTTCCCCACTCTGAACTCTAGGATATAGAGGTGGGGACCCACATAAAAGACGCCCTAAGTTTATTGTACCAGCTTAGGTTAAAAATTTCCCCAAGGCATCAGTTCCTGTGACCTTGGATGGTACGCTGCCACCACAAAGTGATTTAGAAAAGAATCAGGGAAAGTACCACTTGGAGTTCCTATTCCCCCAAAAATACCCCCACACACCTTACCCCCTTCCTGGGAAAGACTTGAGAATAAAACCCCCACCAATTGCTACATGTGACCTCAGATCCAACTCCTGTATCTTCAAAAAAATGTAAAAATCAGTCAAATTCTTAAAAGAAGGATTTTATTTAAATAAGAGAATCACCCTTGTAAAATCCAGATGAAAGTTAATTTTACAGAGTCACAAAAAGATGAAAAAAAAACCACAGAGGAATCCTCTCTATCTTTAGTTTCAAAATTACAGAGAAAAACAGGGATAAATTTCCCTCTAGCAAAGGAGAGATTCACAAGTGGGAAAAGCAAAGATATAAACTAACACACCTTGCTTGGCTGGACTTACTGGTTCAGAGAACATGGATTAATATCCGGTCCCTCTAAAATCCAAGAGCGAACAATGCACAAACAAAGAGCGTAAAACAAAGCCTCTCCCCACACTCGGATTTGAAAGTATCTTTTGTCCCCATTGGTTCCTTTGGTCAGGTGCCAGTCAGGTTATCTGAGCTTCTTAATCCCTTACAGGTAAGGAGGAATTTTAGGCTACCCTTATGGTTATGACAGCCCCATAGAAAGAATGGTATCTTGGTCACTCCTCCTCTGACATGGGAATATTCTAATCCTAAACCATATGCACACTCAAGCAGAAATCTCTTCTAAACTGAAGTTCCACTTTTCATCCACTAGAGTTTTGTATGCAGAAGCCAAAATTTAGTTCCTCCCACATCTGGAACCTGCCTTCAAAACTACAGTTGATCCAACTGTTCTATATAGGTTCTTATACCATGCTCCTCACTGTAGTATCTGAGCTCCTCTTTGAGGAGGACTGGTGGTGATTCACTGTGATTTTTCCTGATGCTGACACCAACTATTGTTCTTCTGGGAATACTTTTGCTCAGTTCTAGTGTTCCTATTTACATAGTGCTGTAAGCATACACTCTGTTATATAAAAAGTAAAATGTGTCAAATTAAGTCCTGCACTGAAAACCTTAGATTCTAAGAGAATGAGCTTAACACCGAGCAGTGAGTGTTGAGACATTGTGGAACAGGAGGGTTATCAGATGCTATTTGAAGGTGGAAAGGGAGGCGTGATATATGTGAGATGGCATACTTCACATAGTTGTGAAATAGTTACACAACCATCCTACTAAAGCATATGTCACTTGTGTACCATACTGAAACTTCAGAATCCAAGGAAATGTATCAAAGAACTACTATCAAACATTCGTCTCTTCGCCACTCCTGTGCCAAAGACACAGCTTCTTAAGAATGCATCTATAATGGCAAAGTTCAGACTTCTTTATCTCCACCAGTGGCAGCAACCATGTAGATACTGAGCAGGTATTTTTACCACTGTATTGTTTAAATAAAGGGTATTTTGGTTTCACTTGAAATGCTGGGTTAGGGGGAGAGAGAGATGTCCCTTCTTTGATGGAAGCGAAAAATAGGCAAAGTTTCTCCAGGCTGTCCAAAACTTGGTGTCCAAAGTAGCAATTTTAAAGCTCAAGTGTCAGCCTGATTACCCAACTTGAGTACTTTGGGAAAGGTTTGCTGCACATAAATTTCAAGTGTTTCTTTAGCAAGGCTTCCACTGGAGTCTTTTTGCAAGCTGACAGAGCTAAGTTTCTGACTCCTCCATCTAGTTTCTGGGCTTATTCATAGACTCATAGACTTTAAGGTCAGAAGGGACCATTATGATTATCTAGTCTGAGCTCCTGAACAATGCAGGCTACAGAATCTCGCCCACTCGCTCTTGTAATAAATCCCTAACCTATGTCTGAGCTATTGAAGGGGTTTAAAGACTTCAAGGGGCAGAGAATCCTCCAGCAAGTGAACTGTGCCCCATGTTGCAGAGGAAGGCAAAAAACCCCAGGGCCTCTGCCAATCTGCCCTCTGAGCCAGGGTGGCTTCATGAGCTGAACATGCCTATGTTCCTTACAAGGAAATTTTTAAAGTAACAGTTAGATCCTCCCAGCATAACACTCAAAATGTTCCACAAACTGGACATCCTCACATCCTCCAGTGTGTCCTTTGGATGGTGAATGCTCCAAAAAGCGATGGTCCCTCAGTGAGGAGAAATGCACATGTAAATGATTACCTCAGTGATAAAGGGTTCTACTAGTTTTATCTATCCCAATTTTTCCAAAGCTCTCTATAAACAGATCCTGCTATCAATATCCCATCACAGAGAATCTGTGCACCTGAATTTGCAAGGAAATGGGAAAATGTATCCTCCTTTCTGAAAAATTAATTTATTAGAAAATCCTGGTCTATAGATTCAACATTTATTGTGCCAGGTTTAAGATTAGCAGCCGTGTTAGTCTGTATCCGTAAATAAGAAGATGAAGACTTGTGGCACCTTAGAGACTAACCAGTTTATTTCAGCATAGGCTTTCGTGGGCTATAGCTAAACTGGTTAGTCTCTAAAGTGCCACAAAGTCTTCATCATCTTATTAACTTTCATTGTGTTGGTTGGGATGCAACTGAAATGTATTCAATTGTTTCTGTTTGGCTAGATCAGCTGTTCTGCCTGCTCAGGTTTATCAGGTTTTTTTGGATATTTCTTATGGCAATATTTATCTTGTAACTTTCAATCAAGGGTATTTTTTCCTGGCTGCGAAAGATATCTCCAGTTGGCAGACTCTTCAGGAGGGTGTGGTTACCCTTGCACTGCCTGTGACGGAGAGAATTGGTTCTGCATTTTTCTGCAGTGTTGGCTACAGGACCTGTTTTGGAGAATCTTTGGACCTGGATTCGGAAAGAAAGAAAATGTTCGGTAAGTGGAATGTATTTTCCTCATTGGATGTGACATCTTTTAAACATTTGCCTGCTATCGGAAGTAGAATTAGGAGCTGGGGCATTAAACGAGTGACAGTAAAGAACCCCAGACAGACATTGAGACTTCAGTAGCATAGCCCATGTTGGTGCTAACCTCTAGAGACAGGACATACTATGACAAGTACTATAGTGTCAAATGGATGCCTTGAAGTGTTGCCACACTCCATCCCCACCCAATCCTTTGACAATATAACCCTAGTGGCAGTTACCGCAGACTCTGACTTCTTCTTGAACACTTACATATTTTTGATGGTTTATTGCGGTACAAAGCAGATTTTCTGAAGTTGTTTGTTTGCATTTTTGGCTTTGTCTGACTTATCTGCCGACACCTTGCCTATTAGCTGTTTAGTTATATCCACAGATGTGTGTTGACTTCTCTTGATTTTTTTTTTAAATAAAGAGGGGTTTTTAAATCAGAAATTTCTCTGTTAACATCTAGTGAAGTTCATTTTCAGAAAGGAGATTCTGAATAATGATCAAATTCCCATAGAAGTCAAAGAAAAGACTCCCATTGGCTTCATGGAGAGTTGGATAAGTTCCCCAAAGAGCAAACCTGGATCTTATAAAATATAGCCATTAATTAAAAACTTATTGGAACATCTGAAACTGAATGCTGGTGATCTTATTGGTTGACTAGCAGGCCTTATCTCACAGATAAAGCCCATTTAACTGTAAACAAAATGAACCAATTAAAGCATTGCCCAGCATAAAGGATGAAATCCTGACCCCACTGAAGTCAATGGAAGTTTTGCCATTGACTTCAGTAGGGTCAGGATTTCATCCATAGAATCTTTCCATGGGGTCTGCAGAGTAGAGAAGTGAGTAACTGTTGGCTTCTCCAAAGGACAGCAGGTCAAAGCTTGACCTTTTAGACACATGATGGATTGAAGCCATAGCCATTACATTTTTAATTATATGGGAAAAAAGACAGAGGTGGAGCATAAAGCATGGCCATTGGGATGTGTATTTATTATTAGGGAGCTGAAGGATCAACAAAACTTACAGACAGTTAACAGGCTTGTGTCCACTTACTGAGATCAATTCCCCAGGGAAGTTTAGCAATAACTGAGCTGAAGTAGCAGAAGAAAGCTATCAGGAACAAGGCTGCTCCGAAAGCCTTCATCATCTGAAATCAGCTTTTCTTGTTAACATCTGAAATCCCCTTCAAGTCAGGACAATGGCAGGATCTCATAGTAAAGTAGTACTGAAGGGATATGCACCCCTATTTCACTGATGACCTGATTCCAGGGTCTGAAAGCAGCATTACCTTTGGCTGACTTCACTGATGACACAGAAGGGGACTCTATCAATTTAATCATATGGTGTAAGAAACAAAGTTATTTGCCTGTATCACTAACAACTCTCTGATTTACTTTATTTATTTATTCTGGTTGATTATTTTATGGATTCCTCAGTTGAGTTTCACTTTCATTTGCATTTGATTTCACTTTGCTCACTGCTGCACTGTTTTAGATGGAAGAAACTTCAGAGGAATGTTTATTTGGTTTAAAACAGTTTCTATTCAGGGTTTTTTTTAATCATGGACTATATATACAAGCTTCTTTTGATCAAAATGGCTCTTTCTGGTCTTAGAATCTATGAATCTTTAACAAAATCTAAATATTTGGCCAAAATTGACTCCATAATGTCTCTAAAACCTGAGGGCTGTATCCGCACAACTGAGGGGCAAAGGCGAAGTTAGTGCTGAGTCACCTTTCTTCCATCCCTTTGTTCCACTGATCTTGGGGCTGGCCAGTGACCAAAAGGGAACCCAGCGCAATTAGAGCAGCTCTGAGTGTGGGAACAGTTTCCTAAGCCCCATTCTACACTCGGCGTTTCCAGAGCACAGTGCAGTCCAAGCCCATCCAGAGAAATGTGGGGCTCTGGTACCTCATGTTCACTGTGGCCACTCCTTCCCACTTTACACAGATATTACACACATTTTAGGAACCCACTTGAGCTTGGGGCCCAAGTACAACTATCTCCCCTCTCATCAGCCATGGCTATAGCCACCTGGGAGGGAGGAATGAGTGTAATAGAGCTGGCTATTCCAGCTCTACACTATCAGAGGATTCCCAAGGGGGTTAGTCTGTGGACCAGGTCTTGGCTGTTTAATACCATTAAACCTCCATCTACCCTTCCCCACTAAAAGAAGGAAGCAGGTGTCACATAGGTGCAGAAAAAGAGTGAGAAGACAGTGGAAAGAGTGAGGAGCTGGAGGTGGCTTTCTGAAAGGTACCTCAGCAGACAGCAGAGGGGAGCTATTAATACCCTGCTCCATTTTTTTATTAAACTATGTGTTAACTTCAGAACCTTAGTGGGATCATGTCAATATTACATACAGCAACTTTTTAAAATAAAATACATGACTAGACTATGGCACTTTTTAAAGGAACAACAATGGGCCAAATTCATTGCTGGGTATATCTGCAATAACTTAATTGAATTACACCAGGGATGACTCTGGCCTGTCCTAGTGTCTTTATGTTCATAACCTACTTCTCTGTTTCTCCAGGATGAACTTTTTGCTCATTTCTTATCCAAACATTCTGCATGTAGAAACTGGTTAGGATGGGAGGAAATAGATTCTCCCTGCTCTTCTTTTCTTTCATATTTTTATTTATCACCTAGTGAGTCTCTCCTCAACAAGCCTAGTCATTTTCCCTTGAGCACGTAGGTAAATAATAACGTTGGCCTAATCATACCCTTCCTCAAGAAATGCAAGCTACACACATTCTATTTTTTCTGATCAGTTATTTCCACTTGGATGACCTTGAAAAAATTCTGGTCTCTCATGGTAGGGGGTAATGTGCATCCAGAGATGCCTGTAAGAATGCTATTTTGATTTTAGATAAACATTTGAAAAGATTAAAGATTTTAAAGTTGTGACTCAAACATAGATTTCATCTTTAATGTATCGAAAGGTATTATTAAAATATTCAAATAGTCAGACTCACTTCAAACCTATCTTGAAAACATGTAAATAGCTCTGTTGGCTTCAGTGGGATTATTTACATGCTTAAAGTTACTCACATATCTGTTGGCAGAATCAGACCCCCACTGGTGAACAGCACTGAACCTTTAAGCAGCATTGAGCCTTAAATCCCAGTGGGCAGTTTGGTATGCTGTGCAATGGTTAGTAGCTCTTAAAGGAAAAGGCAAATGAGAGAAAAAAGAGAGAGATTAATGTAAAGAAAAGAAGGTGTTATACACTTAGGTGGAAAAGATAATGAACTGAGATGGAGACAACAGGGGAAGAGAAAAATAATACCTTGCTCTTGCTTTTCATCTATAGGTCTCTAAGTGCTTTACTACAAAGGTTGTTATTCCCATTTCACAGATGGGCAAACTGAGGCCCAGGAACGTGAAATGGGTTGTCCAAGGTCACCCAGCAATCCAGCAATGGATGCACAAAAGGAAAAGCTTTATTAAGGAAAATCTAAAAAAAAATCTTTTTCTGATGAAAAATTGGTAAAAGGAAACAGTCACAGCAAGTGGCCTTTCCTCTGAATGGAGAGAAGATAACAGTAGTAATCTGCTGATGTTGGGAATGATGTTTAAATGTGTTTGTTTATTATTACCACCCGTGGTAAGCGCCTCCCAGCCGGCGCCTGCACTTCACACCCCATCCTGCACCCAACCCCCTACCCCAAGTCAGAATCCCCTCCTGCCCCTAAGCTCCCAGATCCCGCAGCCCCTCCTGCATCCCAACCCCCTGCCCCAGGTCAGAATCCTCTCCTGTACCCAAACTCCCTCCCAGAAAGAAACCAATATAACAGCTCTTTTAAGGTAAGAAGTAGGCTATTTTGAATGAACGTAACTATATTCTACATATTTTAAGACTGAAATGTAACCACAGAACCTCTTCATGTTAATTAATAGGCAAGTTTAGTATAGCGTTAATAGCCTCAATGCCATAATTGTGATCATTTTGTTTTAAATTAGGAAGAAGACTTGTACATAGATGCCCCGCAAAATCTAATAGCTTCGGACCCACAGGAGAGTTAATCTGGCCCTAGTCACACTGTGACGGACGAGGATGTCACACTGTGCTCTGGAGCCAAGGGTGGGGGTGTCATACTGTGAGTGACAGGGGGTGTCACACTGTGCTGTGGTGCTAGTGGAGTCACACTGTGATGGGGGTGTCACACCATGCTGTGGTGCCAGGACTGTGGGGTGTCACACTGTAACTGA
>ML677381.1:11543992-11754966 GCA_007922305.1 Dermatemys mawii | reverse complement strand
GTGCTCTGGTGCCAGGGGTGTCACACTGTGACTGATGGGGGTGTCACGCTGTGACTGACAGGGGGTGTCTCCGCGTGTTCCAGTGTCAGGGGTGGGAAGTGCTGCGCGCTGGAGCTGTAGGAGGGAGCGGAGGATGCGCTCCACTCCGCTCCGCCAGGGGTCGCTGTGCCTCGCTGAGCGGCGCCGGGGGCGGGGCGTCGGTGTCTCCCGGCGGCCCGTAAAGGGGGGGTGGGGGTGGGGCCCGCTGAGTGTCGCCGCCGCTCGGTCCCTCCTCCCCGCACAGGTAACGTCTCCCCGGGGACGCGCTCGCAGCGCGCCCCACTCCGCGGAGCCAACCCCGGCTCCTGCCGCTCTCATGGCGGGGAACCTCCGCGAGGCTCTCTCCGGGCCCCCGGTGAGGGGCCTGCGGGGTCCCCTGTCCCGCCCGCGGGCTGTGGGGGCGCTGAGTCCGGTACCAGGGGCCGCCCCTCGGTGGCTGGGGCTCGCCCACTGCCCTGTGAGCAGACACCCCCGACCCCCCGTGGGCGAGGGGCACGTACCGCCCCCTGCCGGCGACCTGCTGCTGGCCCCGCCGCCTGACGCTCCCGCTCCTGGAAGGAGGTGTCAGCCCCCGCCGCCCCCGGAGCGGAGATAAGCTCCAGCAGGGGCGGCCGCAGCTGCGCTGTGGGGAGGCCCCCGCCTGGCCCTGGCAGCGCAGGGAAACCGCCTCTGTGCGGCCAGACGTTCCCCTGCCCAGGCGGGTGCCGCGTCTCCCGGGGGGCGGCCCGGCCAGTGGCGGCGGTTGGCGGTGGTGTGGAGGGGGCGGGGTTAGACCTGATTAGACCCCTGGCAGTGTAGGCCTGACAGGGAGCTCCAGGGGTTATCAGGGTCAGGCAGGCCAAGTGCTGGTCCAGTCTGATCTTCAAATCCCCGCTCTTCAGGGGGTTCCACATCCTCCCTTGGAAGGCTCTTCCAGGTCCAACTGTCTTTCTAGTTATAAAGATTTTTCTAATAGTTAACTTCTATCTCCCCTGCTGCAAATTAAGCTCATGACTTCTTGTCCTGTCTTCAAAAGGCATGGAAAACAATTGATTGCTGGGCTTAACAGCCCTGAATGTGTTTGAAGATTGTTAGCAGGTTCCCCTCTCTCTCAGTCCTCCTTTCTCAAGATTAAATATGCCCAGGTTTTTTCACCTTTCCCCACAGGTGATTTTTTTAAAACTCTTTAATCATTTTTGTTGCTCTCCTCTGGGCTCCCTCTGCAGTGTGTCCACATTTTTCCTGAAGTGTGACACCCAGAATTGGATGCAGTACTCCAGCTGAGGCCTCCCCAGTGCAGAGTAGATGCAACTGAGGCTCTGCACTACAGAGTGACAAACCATGAGAGAAGGGCATACACTTGTCCCCATTCTGCTTCAGTTAGCACAGACAGGCGAGTATCATCTTACGCTGGGGTTACATTCTGCAGTTACATTCTGCAGTCAGCACGTAAAGTGAAAACCATGTATAGTCAAACACTCATTGAGTTGAATGGCAGGCGGAATTGCCCGCACTACAGACAGTTTGTAAATTATTTTTCTCTTTTTTTTTGCTGACAGTGCAAAGCTGAATTTGCGCATCTTAAATGCACGTAAGATGCGACTCGCCTGTACTACCTTTCAAGAGTGTGCCCTGCTGCCAGTGTGTTGTCTGCGCTAGAGCTGCCTTTTTGTTCCTGCCACAGATGGAGCTGTTAACAATAATGGGATTTTTTTCCAGGGGAAAAAAGATGGCCAGTGTTAAATAGGTCTGGAGCCTAACATTCCCAGATGGAGTCTAGCTGAATCGTCTGAATACTGTTTATAAAACATTTATCTATTACAGCTTGTACTTTACATGTGTGTAGGTGTAAACTATGATCAGATTATTTTAAGCATGATAGTATTGTGGGCAGAGCCAGAGAGGCACAGTTATTAGCAGGGCAGAATATAACATGTTGGTGCCAGCATGAGATTAAGAAATAGGAAATCTAAACCTTACAGGAAGACTTTAGGAAAAATGGCTCATTAGGCCAGATTCTGATTATTCCTGTAGATGCAAAAGTTAGACCTCCTGTAAAACTGAAGTGAGCAAAATCAGAATCTGGTACATTGTTGCAGGGACTTGATACATGTGAAAAACCATATTTTCTTGGAAACTGAAGTCTTGTATTTGTGTCACACAGGCAACAGTTAAACTAGGATCTTGGGGTGTGATTCCCAGCTCTCACAGACATATGCGCACTAGCTCTCATCAAGTTAGTTGCTGCTGGCCACTACAACTATATTACTACTTTTAGTGGAGCACAGGATAACTGTGCTTAGTACATACTCCCAGGGCTCCAGCATGTTTATACTTGGCTTGGCTAGCCTGTGTTACCACTGCCAGCACAACTACAGCTACACTGCTGTTTCTAGCATGCGAGCTTGATGGTGGGCCTATCTACAAGAGTTGGCAATCACACTCCTATCTTGTAGGATAGACATAGCCACAGTCATAGCCTGCTGCTATATACCCTAATCTTAGGGTGACCAGATGTCTCGATTTTATAGGGACAGTCCTGATTTTTGGGTCTTTTTCTTATATAGGTTCTTACCCCCCCATCCCACCCCTCCCACACACCCTGTCCTGATTTCTTCACATTTGCTGTCTAGTCACGCTGTCTAGTCACCCTGTCTAACCTGAACCAGTACCCCGGCTTGGTGTTAGTGCTGCACTGCTTGCTAGAATTGCTTTGCTTCACTTAGCTCTTTTTAAGGCAAAGTTTAACCAACATTACCATTTTTGATCAGATGACCTGATAAGATAAGGTGTGGGGTTTTTTTTTACAGTGGGATAAATTAAGTTTTGTGAGCAGTCTTGAGTAAAGACAAGGCAGTGTAGTTTTACTGTGAGTTAAGGTAGGCAAGGTAAGCACTTCAATTTTACCATAGGGTCAACCATGGGTGGAGATTCAAGTGCCCCATCTTTACTATGTTTTTACCTTGGGACCATTCACATACATGACTTAACCTGAAGTAAAAACCCACTTTTTTTAGTGGTGAAGACAAGGTATATGGATATTAAACCTAGTCTCCTAGCCAAATTCCAGTATGGACAGCTACATTCTGTTTACCTAAACCATCCCCTGAAACTACATTTCCTGTGCCAGTCTTGCAGTTTCATTTAAATGCATCATAAATACACTAAATGTGTGCCATGTTTAATATCTGTTTTAGTAAGAAAACAAAAAAAATGAATTTTGTTTTGTCAAATATGTATAAACAAATAAAAGTACTAATATCTCTTCAACAGATGCCAAACATTGTTTTTCAAAGTAGCATTTCAGGAAGAGGAAATGAAAATTTTCCTAGATAAACATTTTCTCACTTCTGCCATTAGCCAGAGAAGGTGCAAGTTAAAATATTTGCACTAAGAGAGTATTCTGAAACATGTTTCAGAATTAAGGTCTTGATTTTATAATTAATTGCATGTGGGAGTGTCCCCATAGGGAGCCCTATTGAATTCAGTAGGGCTCTGTACAGATGATGGGGTACTGTGCACAGTTGCAGGATTGAGGTCAAACAGAGTAAATTTGAGATGTCAAATACTCATATGTAAAATAATATTTTGATTGTTGTTTAGGGACAGCCTTTTGAAAACTGATGATTTTTTTCTGAGGGCAGCAGAGATTGCTTCCTTTGTGGGTTTGTTTTTTTTAAAAAAAAGGGGTGGGGAGGAGTAGGGAATACTGTAAACTACTTATTTAATCAGTGTGAAGGCCAGCTCTGCAGGTACACAGTGACAGCATGAGTACAGCTTTGTGAGGAGTGTCCAGTGTTATTTGTGTTTTTAAAATATTTTAATTCTGCAAATTGTGATACTAAAAGTGAAGCAAGAGGAACAGCTTTTGAAGTATATCTTTAATTTAAATGTAAGCACATATTTGGAATATAAAATAGTCCATGTAAACGTATACATTTTACTTCGTTGAACTTAGTTTCAAAGTTTGTTAATGTTTCAGTGATTAGGGAAAGAATTAAAAATCAATCTTGCATTCCAGTTCCTCCTTTAATGTACTGGGACACTATTTACTCTGGTCAAAAATGAAACTCTTCGCTGATTTAAATAAAGAAAAAATGCCAGGTAGAAACATTGCCTTTGCAAATGACCTGCTTAAAGAGAGTTTTGTTTACCAACCTTGTAATCAATATATCTTTCATTCTATTCTGTATCTGTACACTGACAAATCGTGCTGTGACTGTCGTGTTCTTCTGCCATTACTATTTCATTGACATGGGATTAAGAGCTAATTTAAATGGGGCTACAACGGGCATGTTTGGGGGTGGGAGTTTAGCTGTATTATAAAAAGCAGAAAATTGGATCAGGCTTATCTCTTCATTTTACAAATTAAAGTTAAGTGGTGAAAATTTAGGTCTTGCAAATTGTTTTGACAAACACCTGAAACATGCATTTTAGAAATCAAGTGCTGTGTGTTTTCATTAGTATAAAGTTTATTGAAAAATGGTAGTTAAATCAATGTTAGCATGTAACTATAAATACAGTACTGGACAAGGTCTTTAAACGTGAGCCTGTCAATCCCTTCTTATGGATAGAAACTAATGGGTTAAACGTGTGGGCTGGCTAAAGTAGCAGTGTCCAATAATTTCAAACTCTGCCTCTGACTGACAATAGGAGCTTTGAGAGGCTGGATCAGATTAGTCTGATCCTTCCTGCTTTGTTGAGACTGGGAAGCCATTTTGGGATTCTGCGGTGTGGAATAGAAAATAATGTGCTGTCAACTTGCAAACTTGCCTTGAATTATTTTGACTGGGATTGCTGGACCTCGGAACAGAATGCTGAACCATATAATCATTCTAAATAAGTGAAACGGATGACTCAGGATTTTGGATATATAGGTTTGATGCCATGCATTTGCTGCTGTTTTTTGGTTAAACTGTAATATAAACTGATCTTGGAGCTTTATCTAGGCAAACTGTGAATTAGCGTTTTGTGTTTTGAAACTACTTGTTTTATCACAGATTAACCTGCCTAAATATCTAATTCAAGTGAGCCTTCAGTAGACCACTGGACCTCTTTAAATGAAGAGGTCAGGGTAGATTCATGTGCAGCAGATTCTGCTTGAGTTTTAAAATCACTGTCTAATCTGAAGGTTCCCAGTCTGTAAAATGACTCAATGCACTTAATCTGTGATCTATTTTAGATTCTTTGTGTGTATAAACAGTGGGAAGATGTTTGTTTGCTTCATTACAATTGAATTTGTAGATACTGTTTGTTCAGCTCCTTTTTGTATTTAAAATGATGCTTAACTTGAATATATACCTTTTTTATCTGTTTCACAGACGTGGTTTTAAGTAGTAGTGTTACAGTTTGGCAACTGTCACTATAGCACAAATGTTTACATTTACAAGATAAGTCTAATTTAAGATGTTAATGTTGTTAGTGTTCTCAGAGCCTTTTTTTAAAAGAAACAATATATAAACATCTTTTAAAAAATTCTTCTAATTTTTATAAACAGTGTTTGATATTTGCTTGAAGCTCTTTGCTTTTCAGCCTGTTTTTAAATTGGTAGTTTTTGGGATATGTGGGAAAGACCTTGCAAAAATTAAAGATACACTCCATGGAAGTAAATACAAAGTTAATCACTTATATAGGAATTTCAGGTGGCTAAATTCCTACTTACTAAATAGGACAATATTAGTATTAAATGCTTATTGTGAACAATAGCAGAGTTTCAAGTTGGAAATAAGTAGAAACAGTTGGTTACTAGGAATTGTTACATTATTTAATATTTATAATAATGAAATGAGAGCCCATGGTCTAGCAAAGATTATTTGGAGTTTATTGTAGCATGTTTTCTATATGAATAATTTACATGAGTTTGTCTGCTTTCAAGTGTAGAGTTAAAATAGCAAATTCTGCATACAGGAATGCTGTCAAATCTTATTCTAGAACTCTTTGTAATCTCAAAAGTGAGATCCATTTTCTTACCACATCTAATTTTCCTTTGTAATGCATTAACACAGGTTTGCTCTTACAAGGCTGCCAGCCTTGTATTTTGCTGCTAGCATTTGTCTAATGTCTTCTTCCAATGAAGATGATGGTGGTTTTTCCCCACTTCTGCATGTTAGAGAGGAAGGATAGTTGGATGGTTAAGACAGTAGCCTGGAAATTGGGAGACATGAGTTCAGTTCCCTGCTTCAACACAGACTTCTTGTGTGACCTTGGGAAACTCACTTAGTTTCTGTGCCTCGGCTCCCCATCTATATGTTTGTGAGGATAAAACACTAAGAAAAGATTGAAGTACTCAGACATTATTGTGATGGAGGCCACATAGGTACATAAGTCATAAAAGAATGTAAGCTGGAGCTCATCCCAGTCCCTGTTAGAGTAAGTGCACTGTGAATGCAAGGTGCTATGCGCTTGTCGTGATAGGGTTGTGCTAAAAAGCCAGTATCTATGGGACTTGTCACCTTTATTAAAGGAGGGGGTAAAGTAGTCAAGGGGTGAAATCCTCAGCCTGCTGAAGTCAATGGCAAAACTCTTATGGCTTCATTGGGGACAGTTCATCGAATATGTCTCTGATTTCGAAGCTATCGAACATTAGAGTTATAGTTCCCCTTTGAGAAGAGAGCCTCTTAGCACAAGGCAGTGGGTAGGAGCATAGTTCTTTAATCATGCTGCTGGCCTGACTGTTTTGGATTTGCCCAGTCTGCGGCTATCTCTTACAGAGGAGAAGTCCCTCTGCAGTGCTTCTGGAACTCCATCCCCTCCCTTGTAGCATAGCTAACTCTAGGGTTGTGTTATCACCTGTTGTCATAGCACCCTCAGAGCTCATTATACCATCACCTCTATTGGTTTGCCATGGGATGATGCCACTTCAGAAGATTATCTCCTCTCCCTCAAAACCAACACATTTCCAGCTGTGTCCAAGAGGAGCCAGGATGTTGCTCTATGAGATTGAGGTGTAATAACAGCAGTGGTGTGTGGAAGCTATGCAATGTCTGCTTGCACCCTATTTGGCTGAAATGTATGCTTTGATCTCTTACTTTCCTGTACTGTAAGTTACCTCACAAACCTAATATAGGTTTTTTGTTTTTTCTTGTCAATAACTTATTTGTTCTTATAACCTATAGAACTCATTGCCAGGTGATGTTGTGAAGACAAAAACTATAACTGTGTTTAATTAGATAAGTTCATGGAGGATACGTCAATCAGTGGCTGTTAGTCAAGATCATCAGGGATACAACTCCATGCTTTAGTTTTCCTTAAGCTTCTGACTGCCAGAAGCTGTGATTGGATGACAGGATGGTTCAGTGGATAATTACCCCATTCTATTCATTCCCCCTGAAGCATCTTGCATTGGCCACTGTCAGAAGACAGGATACTGGGCTAGGTGGATCATTGGTCTGACTCCGTATGGCCTTATGTTCTTTCACTCTTCTCCATCCCTTCTCTCCATTCTATGTAGCAGTTATGTGGATTTTTCTAACAGGTTCTTCAAGAGAGAAGGAGGGATAATAGAGGCAGAGAGAGTTAGATCTTGGGCCTACTAAACTTGACAATATTCATTTAATCAACTAAGTATTGTGAAAAGCTTATTATTTGTGTCTGCTGTATTCCCTCATGACACTTCAACTTGAAGTCTAGTCAGCGTAAACAGTTACAAGTAGATTGCTTCATCCATTTTTAGGGCCTTCTTTATTAAAATGCTGCTTTTTTGCTCCTGTTACTTTGTGAAAGATTCACCTGAACAAAGAGAATGAACTGTGTATTTGACAGCACTCTACTATATAAAGTGAAGAGACTGGAAAAACAGAACATTTCCCCCTAATCTTTCAGTTACAGAAATACAAAGGAATACAATTCAGTAGTGATGATCTTTCCCAAAGTGTTTTTCTTCTCACAGAACTTTTAAAAGGGATCAGAAATTATCTACCTTACGTTAAATCATCTAAATTCTATTTTATTTTGTTTAAAAACCTGAAAAGGTGGAGGTGGAGTGGGTAGAAGTACAGGAGAAAGGAAATCTAATAGCTGTTACTATGGGTGAAAGACTGGGGGAAAACTTTCAAAGGTGCAAGAAAGGAATTAGCTGCCCACACCTTATTTGTGCCTTTTAAAATCTGTCCTTTGTAGTCTTGCATTCTAGGTGGAGGAACCATGGTGATTGGGTGTCAAGTGCATGAAATCAGCTCAGCTTCCAGGTCAAAATGTGGCTTGTTAATGAAATGCTCCTAGCAAAGTACCTGTACCATTTTGGTCCCAATGGCAAATTGCAGACAGACAAGTCAGTTGTCCGGAGTTTTAAGGTCTTTCTGTAGCCTTTGTTGATACAGTGCAGTAGCCGTACAATGTAAGTAGAAGAGGTTCTGTGTTGTTAAAGATGTCCTGCGGAAAAAGGGGGAAGGGAGGGGGAAATGGGATTGTGCTTTGTTGCTACTTTCTCAAAAAAAGTCTTTCAGACCTTGATTCTTCTTACTTTGGAAATTAAGTTTTGTCTGTTTAGGAAGACTGATTAGAGAGTTCCTGAAACTATATCATGAAAACTGAAAGCTGAGTAGTTGGCAGAGGAAGGGATTCATAGTCAGTCTGTGTAGAGTGTTCTTGTAACCGCAGTTTAATTTCATGATTTATGAAATTTTGAAGAGAATGTTGGGGTAAAGATTCAGTGCCCATGCTTCAGTTAGAGTATGAGAACAACAATACACCTGCTCTGAGACATCCAACAGGTACTTCAGCAAAATCAGGGATGAGTAGACTTGATATTCTTGATGCTTCTTAGCTACACACTTTTGGAAAAAAAAATGTTTCAGGCATTCTTTATACATAAAAAAAGGAGCAACGGAAAGCACAACTCCAATTTAAAAAAGTTTTCTGGGCAGAGAAATAGTAATATGAATAGTAAACAAGGAACACTCCAAAACCCAACATTGCAGGTATGAACTTCAAAGATCCAACTGGGGGGAATTTCTAGAATTTAAACCCTCAGGCAAAGTCCCTTTCTACTCCTCCAAAACAAAGGAACACATGAGCAGAAGTACATCTCGTGGTTGTAACATAGTTTGATTTATCTGAACAGGGTGGATTAAAATGTACTAATTTGCTTTAGCCAAAATAGCTTCCCTAAGTAAAGGGACAGAACCAATATAATCATTTCTTTTTTAAATAATATAGTTATAAAACTATTAAAGTTGAGACTTTGCATTTGATGAAACTTTGTATAAAGTCAGTCTCCTCTGCTGTTCTTCAGTGGTTCTCAATCTTTCTAGACTATTGTACCCCTTTCAAGAGTCTGATTTGTCTTCTGTACCTGAGTTTCACCTCACTTAATAACTGCTTGCTTAGAAAATCAGACATAAAAATCCAAGTGTCACAGCACACTTTTATGCAAAAATTGTTTACTTTCTAATTTTTACCATATTATTATAAAATAAATGAATTGGAATATAAATATTGTACTCCACATTTCAGTGTATAGTACATAGAGCAATGTAAAACAAGCCATTGTCTATATGAAATTTTAGTTTGTATTGCCTTTGCTAGTGCTTTTTATGTTGTCTTAATTGTAAAATTAAGCAAAAATCTAGATCTTAATGTATCCCCCTTGGAAGATCTCTGCATACCCCCATGGGTACTCAAATCCCTAGCTGAGAACCACCAAGGAGGAGCAAAACACTTTTTTAAAAAAAAAAAAAAAAAAAAAAAAAAGGCAAAATACTATTCTAAAGCTGAAAAATTGGCTGGGGGACTCAAGGGCCAGTATAGTATCTGAAGCTACTATTTACCCATATCTTGAGAATGAGCAGATTTGAAGCTAACTAGACTCTCTTGTTTTGCATGGAGGGAGCCTAAGACCGCCTGCATCCAGTTTTCTAAAATGGAATCTGTTTGTTATTTGAAACCTGACTATAGTTGGCAGTGTGACAACAATAAAAGATAAGTGGTTCTCTGCCCTTCCCCTTCTTTCATTTCCTAGTTCTTCCTGAATTTGGTCCAATAAAAGATATTAGCTCACCCACCTTGTCTTTCTGATATCTTGGTATCAACATGGCTATAACTATACAGCATAGTCCTTCCTCTAGCAGCAGTATCAGTAGGGGATGGGGAAAGAGTTTTCTTCTAACTACAGCTACCAGCATACATAATACTTCCTGTCAGTGCTTGTTGTTGAGTTACAAGGCTGTGCTCTTAACTCTGGAGACTCAATATTGTTGCAGTTTCTAGCTTCTTGCAGACTTGTGAATTGAAAGAATGAGTTCAGATCTAATTCTGAGCTTTCCTCACTCTGGACACTAAATGTAATGTCCAATGGTGTGCAGCCGTATTATTTATTACATAGGTTGTGATTCCGCAGCTTTAAAGCATCAGGCATACTGTTAGCACTTCATGTTGCATTGTACCACAGATGTTTCTGTATGCTTTATTATTTATAAAAATGTCAGGGTGGATTGATATAAATCCTGATTTAAATCACCACGTGGAAAGCCTCCATTTAAATTATCGATTTTTTTAATCAACTTTTCTGTTTTACTTTCTAAAGAAAAGGTGAATTTTCATTGGTTGATACAACTATAAAATGTTGGTTTACAACTAAATAGAGCCTTCATGGTAGATTTAGTACATCTTTTTGCTACCTAGGAAGGTACACTTTAATAATATACATTCATTTAAGCAATTACATAGCTTAATATTTTCAGATTCTTATTGTATATTTTAGAACGTTAGAAGATGCTGAATGCTCTATTTCTTATTAACTAGATTATTTTTTTTTGCTTATGACTTGTTAAGCTGCATTAGGATGGTAATACATTTAAACACGTAGCATATAAAATTTACTCTTATTAAACAAAACAACCTTTTAAATGTTTTGGATACATACATTTCTATTATTAAAACGTTTCACGTTTATGTCTAAGTGATTTTAATAAAGGAACAGAGGGATTAACAAGTCAGTGAATTCAACTGATGACTTTATCAGCCTGGGAAAATTTTCAAATCTGCCTAAGTGAAAGCAATTGGAGTTTAAGTTGCTACTCATCTCATTTTCCAGAGAGTTAGGCAATGGTCTCCTAAGTTGCTTATGCTGTCCTGCAAACTTTTAAAACTGGATCTCAACCTGTCTCCTCTTTTTTCTTTTTTAATTCGGAGACTAAAAAGGGAGACAAGTTTTCCTGTTTGTTTTTTTTCAACTCTGTTAATTTCTCAAATTTGAGTGAAATGAAGAAAATATCATTTCTCTGCCTGCAGAAGAGGCGGCAGCTGCTGCTGAGAAAAGCTGCACTTACTCTGATTCCAGGTGCTTAGCTAGTGACTTCTGTCAGTTCAGTGATGTGACGTCCTTTAAAACAGTGGTGGGCAAACTACAGCCCTGGGCCACATCCGACTCTCCAGACATTTTAATCCAGCCCTCAAGCTCCCACTGGGAAGCGGGGGCTGGGGCTTACCCTGCTCTGGCGCTCCAGCCAGGGAGAGGAGTCAGGGTTTTCAACCCACTCCATGTGGCTCCTGGAAGCAGTGGTAAGTCCCCCCTCCAGCTCCTAGGCGTAGGGGCAGCCAGGGGCTCCACGTGTTGCACCCGCCCCAAGCATTGCCCCTACAGCTCCCATTGACCGGGAATCACAAACAGTAGGAGCTGCAGGGGCAGTGTCTGTGGACAGGGCAGCATGCAGAGCTGCCTGGCCGCATCTCTGCGTAGGTAGGCTGGTGTTTCTGGAAGCCACTTGAGGTAGGCAGTGCCTGGTGCCTGCCCCCCTTAATCCCTCCTGAGCCCCTGCCTCAGCCCTGATTTCCGCCCCCCCCCCCCTCTGAACCCCTCAGTCCCAGCCTGGAGGACCCTCCTGCACCTCTATCCTCCTCATCGCCGGCCCCATCCCAAGCCCGCACCCCCGCTGAAGCCCTCCTTCTCTCCAACCCCCAATTTAATGAATATTTATGTCCCACCATATAATTTCCATATCCATATGTGTCCCTCGGGCCAAAAAGTTTGCCCATCCCTGTTATAAACCATGGCTTGCATGATCTTTCTTCCCCTACGCCCATAGTTATCTGTGCTGCTCTACAGATCTTTTCATGTTGTAACATCAAATCTTCCTGGGTGCCTTATTTATTAGTGTTTTGGTATTTAGCATGAATTAAAACATTATTTCCCCACTCTTACTTCAAGACACATATAGATTTGAATCAGATCTTTATAAGTAGTTCCTTCAAAAATCTAAACTGAAAACAGCTCTGGAAAATGTGCCTAACACTAGCTGTATGACTCAGATTGTTGTTGGCTCATCTGTCTGGGTGTGTACATGAGTGCTTTTACTCAGGAGATTAGTTTAGCACCAATTATAAAATACTGAACTGCTCCTTGTTTTATTGGTTTGGTTTTTTTAGAAAGTGAACTTAGAAATACCTTCTACGGTTTAGTGAATTATATTCAAAAGACTTTTAAAGAAAACAACTTTCCTGTATATTTAACTTACAATAGGATTTGGTGGCAAAGCATCTAATAAAAGCACTTAGGAGATAGTGTATAGTTGGAGGGATAGTTGCTGAGCTACTAAGGATGTTTTAACGGTATTACTTCAGATATTGTAAAATCTGTTTTGTTTTTTTAATAGTGTAGCATAATATGGATCTGTCAACCTCTTGGTGTGGTATAATTATAGTGATAGCAGCTTGACATATGTTTATGATGGCATGCCACGGAACTCAGTAAATACTGAAAAAATAGACTATCCAGGCCTACTCAGAAGGAAAACTGTCCTCAGGAGGAAACAGATTAGGTTCATGCAGCTCTGAGAAGGATATCTAGCAATAGCAGTCAAGTGGTGGTGGTGTTTTTGTTTTTTTTAAAGTCAACTTTGTATGTTTGAATGCAGTTCTTTGATGCCACAAATTTTTTCTACTGCAGTATTTGCAACATTGCATAACACAGGCTGAACAAAGCAAGGGCTCTCTCTTACCTTGAATTTAAATATTTTTAAACCATTGCATCACTTTATTTTCACCTTTTTGCAGTATGATTTGAAACAATCACCATGGACTTTTCACGTCTACACATGTACACCCCACCCCAATGTGTGCCAGAGAACACTGGCTATACATATGCACTCAGGTGAGAATTTTTATTTCTTATGTGTAAATTATAAACATTCCAAAATGCTGTTTATCCTAGAAGCCTTAGCTGTCATGGTAAGTAATTACTTTTATGAAAGGGTATTTAAAAAAAAAAAATTTTACAGTGTATGTTATAGATATTAGTGTCTAATCTTGTTTCCTCTCTGGAGATAAACGTACACATTAATTTGGAAAATTGTAAATTCTGGACTAACAGGATGGAGAGTGACTAACATAATGACTCATCATTTCAGTTGCTATGAATACACTGGCCTAACCCTGCATCTAAATGCCATTGTTGTCTTGTTCATAATGTCTTTTAAAAATTCATACATGGATCTGTTAGTGTTGCTTCATTGCAGTTAATCAAAATAACTTTATTTGTAAACCTTATTAGGATAAGCATATCACTTACAAAACACATACGTAAGGCCCATTAGTTATAACGTGCAATTGTTGCTGACTCCAGTAAGTTGTCTCAGTGTGGAATTCCACCCAAAGTAAACAGTTCATTAAATTTCGGCAAGGCCGTTACGGTAGCTATAACTGAATTTTTGGTGAGCTAGTTGTTGGTAGGGATATTAGCTGACCGCTTATGTTCCATTTTTCATTAGCTAAATTACTTTGCAGTACCAAAGTTACTTTGATAGTATAGTTTCTGTTTCTCTTTTCAGTTGGATAATATGAAACTTAAATCTTCCTAATCATAAACCCACCTTTTAGATAAACACTCAAGATTGCTTAAGCAAATCTGCTTTCTAAATTTAGAAAAGTATCTGAAAAATATGTAAAGGGGATGGAAGGAAAAATCAGCCTTAAACCTGTAGTAAAGTTATATCATTTTTCCTATCAAGATATCTTTTTATGTAACGAAAGTTACGCTTGCATTATAAACAGGAGGTTATCACTTTCGGGGATGGGATGGGGATTTTAAAACTTGCCGTTTGGGAAGGGGTACTTGGAAATTCACATGATGCATGAAGATCTGGCAGACTTATTGTTGAAAGAATTTACTTAAAACAATTCTGTAATCGCATACATTTTCTAGTTATATTGAAAAATACATGCATGAAATTAGAATCTCATTTTTTCCTCCTGATCTGAGCTACTGTATTCTTAATAATTGCCTTAAACCAAAAATCTTTTTATTCTTTTGTGTCCTCTCCATGTAGCCAGCGTCTTTTGAAAATAGAATTGTAACTGGGATGAGGGGAAATAACTAAGTCTTAGTGTTATTCCAGGAAACTGAGACTGGTTTTAAGTTTGTGTGTAGTCCCAAGTATTTCTTTGGAGGAGATAAGGGAGCAAATTGCTGTGGTTTGCTGCACAGCATCCCACTTGACTGCTTTCAGTCACATTACATATTGTACTAAACAGCTGGCTGAGGGAGGGATAAAGGCTGATAAGATGAAGTTTGGCAATTAATCCATTCTTGGAGACATCAGGCAGCTTTGGTTTAAGATGTAGCATCTTTTGTAATACAGAAGTGACAGAGTCCTGTGGCACCTTAACGACTAACTAAAGTTTTACAGCATAAGCTTTCGTGGGTTAATACCCACGAAAGCTTATGCTCTAAAACTTTAGTTAGTCTTAATACCCACTTTGCATCCGACATTTGTCGGATACATACATTTGTATGTATATTGTTGTTGTACTTTGTTGTATGTACATTGTATTGTACGTTTGTCGGATGCAAAGTGGGTATTAAGACTAACTAAAGTTTTAGAGCATAAGCTTTCGTGGGTATTAACCCACGAAAGCTTATACTGTAAAACTTTAGTTAGTCGTTAAGGTGCCACAGGACTCTGTCACTTCTGCAATTCCAGACTAACATGGCTACCCCTCTGATTTTTGTAATACAGAATGTTATTTCAGAGTCCATTGTAGGAAAGTATCTGCAAATGCTCTGTCTAATCATTATTTTATAATAAAATACCATCTGAAGCTTTGCCAACATTTGATACATTAAAATAGGAGGGGAAGTTGGCATACTGAGATCTGCATTCAAGGTCCTGAGTATAAACTTTGAAGCCTATTAGCCACTTCAAGGCACATTGATTGAGCAGGACATCACATCTTAGTCTTTGCATGCTGAGGTCTTTTTATAGTACAGGCGTGTCACGTCTTGTGCGAGGGTTCCATTCTGCAGTTACCGCATATAGCCAGAACCCATTGACTTCAGTGGGAGGCGAAATCGCACCCCCTGCAGGAAGCTTACATTTTTTTTCTCCTTTCTTTTTTCGTTTTTGCGGACCGCGTAAAGCGGAAATCGCGTAAGTTGAATCAGCGTAAGACGTGACATGCCTGTATATAAAGATTTCTTCACACAAATCTGCCATCAGTACGTTATGTGATACTTTAAAAACTCTACAGAAGGGAGGATGTGCAAAATTGCTTCCTCATGAGTATTAATTTTTAGCTTCAGTTTATTTTGTATTCATGTTGTTTAGATTTTTTTTTCCTATTTCCCCCCCACACACACACTCCTTTTTTTAATGCTCTCAATGTGCTTTACAAACACTAACCTACCCCAGAGAGGTAGCTTTTATAGCAAACTCATTTAACTCCTGGGGAAGACTGAAGCAGAGGAGTTAACTTGTGTATTCTGTGAAAGCTGAAATCAGACAGTAATGTTCAGTAAAAAGTAGGGAAAACCCACTTACTACAAATCTGTCAATAACCTCAGTTATGATTTATTAACGGGAGCCCCCGTTAATAACAATAGGAATTACTATGTAATCCTAAATGTTTGCACCAGTACTGAGAAAATGGTGATGTACTAATTAGTATTCTATGCCTTGGGCCACATTCAAAGGAAAATTTAGAGTGATGCATCTTATACCTTTCAGCCTTTCTAGCATGTAAGTTGAACCTCAGATTCTCACCCCCTTGTTAATATGTAATTTACAGACTTTAAGCAGACTGACCTCCAAATTTAGCCCTGTTTGTTTCTCAAAGGATTTCTGGTTCTGACAGTTCACGTGTGTTTCACCCTCTATATGGAAAATGGTACAAATGGTAGTGAAAGGCTTTGGTAGACGTTCACTGGGTCTTGAGAATAAATACAGGTTAGACATGGATATTTTAAACAGGAATCTTGTACTTATTGAGCTAAAAGATTAATCCAAATACATTCAATCCATATTTCAGTAAATTAACACAAACCTAAAAATATCAATAATTAGAAGCAGTACATTGACTGAGAATAGTATGCTTACGTTGTCTGGAATAGGGCAAGGGAATAACTATTCCAGGGCAAGCTTGTCAGTACATGTGTTTATCCATGCTGATACATGTTCTAACCAGAGGAAAGACAAAGATAACCAGTGATATGCTGATAATCTACTTGCTTGGAAACTCATAGGTATATGGTTAGTCCTTATCTCACTTGTATCCATTGGAGGAGTTCTTCAACTTATTGTTAGTGGGCTGGAGCTGCTTTACTTCCTTTATTGCAACTTCTATAAAATAAGAAACTATTCCAAAGAACACTTGAAAAATGGCTCACTTGCACTGCCCTGTACATGATGCTAAATTTATGGTAAACTCAGTAGACCAATTTCTGATTCTGCTTAAATCAGTATAATTTGGTAGTTAACACCATTGAGATTAGTAATTATATTCCACCACTGTAGATGAAAGCCCATGTTGTCACCCGGGTGTAATTCTTAATGAGGGGCAGAAAATGGCTGAGAACTTAAAAATTGAATGGTAACAGATGTCAAAACCTGGTGGTGATTCAACCTGGTGATATCCTGAACAGAAAGAGCTTTTGACAGTGCTTGCTGCCTCTTCCATCTCTTCACGCTGACAGAACAGACATAATAGTCTTCAGAATGACACCGGCATTCCTGGAATCTTTTTAAATGGATTAAAAATTATCCTAAAGTTCGGATGAGTGGGAGAGGTGCAAAGGTAATAGCTAGAAGAAAAAGTAAGACTACCTATGTAATAATGGGGAAATCTATGAGCAGCTGAGAAAGCATATATAGAGACAAGAGGCTGCAATGTTGTCTTTGAATTCCAACACGCCCAAGTATAATCTAGCATCCATATTTGCTTCTTGCTAGTAGATTTATTTCTCTACGCAACTGATACCTAGAAAATTTTTCAAGAAACGATAAACATTATATGAAAAATAACTTGAACATCATAAATTGTTCTATTGTGTGTAAGGAAAGCTTTCAGTGGTCTCCATAACAAGAAAAACAAACCCTCCTCCAAAATATTAAAGTTGTATCTGAGATGGGAGACTAGACTTTGAGGTATTGTCCATTTGTGTTACTGAAGTCCAAGATGACACTGGCTCTACTCTATTGTATTAAGAGTATACTATAGTATTAAGAGAACTACTATACTACTTAAAGAAACCAAATTGCAAGTGGTGGTGTTTGTTTGTTTTTAAATGGCTCTATTCAGTTTTAGATTATTTACTTAGTGTGAATTCAGACCTTAAAATTGAATCAGTACAAAACAATCCCATGACATTAAGATCTGAAATAAGTACAAGTGTTTGTTAATGAAAACAAACTAAAACTAGTTACAGCTGTCGTTTGTTCTGTGTACTTTTGTGTTCTTCGTGTCAATTAGGTATCTGTAGTTTCACTGGCTGAAGATGAGTAAAAACAGATGCATAGTGGCAAGTGCAAATAGCAAATCGAATTGCAAGAAACATTTGTTCAGGGAAGTCCTCAAATTAATAAAACTATTGAGATCTTTCTAATCTTCCATGATGAAGGAATGAGTAACAGGATATACTTTGTTTCCTTGCTAACTTTTCTTCCCTCCTTAGATGTCTTTGCATAGCTTATGTTCAGCTATAACTACTCTTGGAAGTCCTATAAGTATCACAAATTTTGACAAGAAAGAATGTAAACTAAACACTAAGACCAAAATCTTCTTCTCTCACAAGCATCCTATACCCTTCCATAATTAAATTCAGAGGTGAAATTTAATGTTAGGTGTCTGATGTAAGTATCTGGTGCAATAGAAGTGTGTGCAGACAAACTGTATGGTGTGTTGTCTTGAGCTGAGCTTGAGTTTCTGTTTTACACCTGGATTCAGTTGTCCAGAATCACTGCAGATTCTACTCTTGATTTGTTGGTACAGAAAAGTAACTGCAGTTGCAGATGAAGATTGTATTGTCTTTTTTGAAAAGCATTTGCCTGGTCAGCCATAAAAATAAGAAGAATGAACATCTGGTAAATGAAATAATATTCTCAGTCTTTTTCTTCTTTGTGTATTTTAGGGTGATTTTAAAGGTGTTTACTGATATTAGGAAGGAGATAATCTTGTATCTTGCAACTTGTGTTTTTAACACTTGTGTGAGGGTTTTTTTGAGTTGTCAATTTAAATTTGTATTTATTTATTGTATTATGTGCAGTTGCATCTGGATAAGACACTATTAAGAAACTGAGTAACCTATTTGGTTACAAGAGTAGAGGTAGAACAATAGAAATAAGTAGCCTCATGCGTGTTGGTAACCTGCAGTGTTCCGAGCAGTTGCAGAGAAACTATTTCTGGTATATCTCATTGAACTGCTCAGAAATAGACTCTGGGTGGTGTGTCTATGTTTCAGTAGCACAGCCACAATGCTGAAGTTACACACTGTAGCACTGTAGAGTAGACACAGCAACAGAAGGGGAGATACCGCTGACATACTGATGTCTACTGATGTAGCTTGGTGGACCGAAATTTTAGGTATACAACAGGCCTAAGGTAACTTGCCACTGTTCTCTTTTTCTGGAATCAACTTTGTACTTGGCCAGTGTCCCAGCAGAGATCACAGACTTCAGTGGGATGTTCCTCTGTAACAGTTTGATCTTGGAATGAAAGATACACAAAAATTTTTAACTGCAGGACATCTGTATTACATTCACACAATCAAGGTTTCTAGTGTCATTAGAGCAGGGATCTCAAACTAAAATCACCATGAGGGCCACATGACTAGTACATTGGCCCAAGTGCCGCATCACAAACCTTTCATGAGGCCCTGCTTCTTCTCCGCCGCCTCCGTTCTCTGCCGCCTCTGTTGAGCGCACTTGGGAGGAAGGTGGAGGAGCAGGGATGCAACGTGCTGGGGAGGGGAAACAAAGGGGTGAGGGGAGCTTGGTGGGCCGCAGGAAATAACTCTGGGGCTGTAAGCAGCCCATGTGTTTGAGACCCCTGAATTAGAGCCTGGTTTCTTACTCCAATACATTTTATAGCTATCTTTGCTGTTTGAGTCTGAATAACGAAAATTTCCTCCTTGTGTACATGTCTTATGTGCTTTGCACCAAATCTGTCTCCTGTCTTAGAGTAGGGTATAGTTATGTTTTTCCCAGCTAGTCTTGAGACTCAAAACTGCCTAGAGCATGCTTCTAGTCATAGTTATATCTGTGTGTGTCTGTGTAAGAAAACTGTCAAATATAGAATTCTGTTTGTGAATTATTTCAGTCTGCTCCAATAGTAAGAGTATAGAGTTTTAAGGAAATGATTCAGAGCTTCTCTGCATGTAAACTTATACCAGTTGAAATAAACCTGGTGGGTTAAACAGGTGCAAAAGGACATTCTTCTTTCAGTTTAGCTTAGACCTGTTTTTAATTACTTAAACTAAACCAAATAAGAATTGTCCATATTCTTTTACATCTATTAACTAAATTGGTTTAAAAATGCCCCAACAATTTGGTGAAACTGGTGCAACTCTGGATATATGTGCCTATACAAATGTTCAGCCTACGTCCCCATTTCTTATAAATAGTTTAGAATTATAAACTTGTCTAGCATATGACTGTTTAGATCTCACTAATTTATTTGAGAGGGGCCAAAATGTTTGCAACCTTGGATTAGAATTGGAATGTGTAAATATTTTTCCACTGTGTCTTAACTCAAATGTCATGATGCATTTTAACAGTCAGAGTAGAAAATCATCTCTTGGTTTTAACCTAAGCATGACACCAATCAGCACTCTTGGAATAGGATACTTCAACTTTAATTCAGAGAATACTTCCCAAGTAACTATTTAAAAAAATCTGGATTTAATCATTTATAGGATGTCTGAGAATTTTGATACCAGTACAGAGGTATTCTCTGTTAGGTGCTGTTTTTGTTTGCTTGTTGATGTATGTAAATCTGCTTATCTAAATTGTGTGTACAGAAGTATGCAATGACTTTGCTAATAACTTTTGTTGGATGTTTAACAGTGTTTCCTAGGCCCTGATCTTGCAGTGAGAACTGCTTATGTAGACCCCTGCACCCACACTGAACTTTGCTGAAGTCAGTGGGGTTCTGTGTGGATGCTGGGCACTGCTTGTGTGGTTCTCTGTGCAGAATCAGAACCGTAGTGGAGATAAGTTGCAGCTATAAAAACGGTAGACTATTTTTAGGGGGGAAAATTCTGATACACTGAAATGTATTTTAAAAACTGTTAATGTACTGCTTTATTTTTATTTTAGTTCAAGTTATTCCTCAACTGCTCTGGATTTTGAGACTGAACACAAATTGGATCCAGTGTTTGATTCTCCAAGAATGTCAAGACGCAGTTTACGCTTGGTCACTGCAGGATATAATGCAACAGATGATGCCCAAAATGACAACATTCATAGCAGTTCCTATATTGGAAACATGTCTTTTCCAGATCAGTCATCCAGGTAAGCAGGCTCTTTTTTGTGTGTGTGTGTATTTAATGCAACTTAGCTATTGGAGGTTCTAGGTTTGCCCATTTAATCATGTTTCAGATGAACAATTCATGACTAATCCAAAACTCAGACTTAATCTTGGACTGTGGCAATGCGAAAGAGACTCTTGATTTCTTACTGTAGTAAAAATTGAAATAAACTATAACTAAAGAGCTTAGATAGCATGTTTCTCAGTCTTTTGCAAAGGGAATTTTGTCTTAATCTTAGACAGAAAAAACAGCTGAAAGGAAAAAGATGGTTTCCGCTCCGCCTCAATATTGAACATAATTTTCAACAGTAGAATGAGGACTAAATTTTATCTTTGTTGCATTTTGCTGAGATGAGAACTCTGTGGCCAAGTGTGCTGTGCACCAACTCAGTAGTGGCAGTGGCTTGCTTGCTTTCTTTAATTTAATTTAGTCTTAGGAATACTTGCCTTTGAATTTTTTTGCCAGTGAAACAAACATTTTTCTGTTAAACATTTTAGGATACAGTTTTGACTATGAAATTAAATGAATCTTAAATGAGAGATTGACTGTAATAGAAGCAAATTTATGAACCTAACTCTCAAACTTTCTCACCTGTTCAACTGTCTGCATTGAAAGTCATTCCCTTGACATCAGTGAGACTACTCACTCACCTGCTTAAGATTAGTCCCACTGAAGTCAATGAGACAACTTTACAGGTAAATTTGGTCTTTCCAGGATTGGGGCCTAAATCATGAAAATTCAGATGACTAAACATAAAAAGCTGGATGTTCTTCATAAGGACTCACTAGACCCCTTAAATGAAACTGTACATTGTTGATGGTGACTCATCTGATATTCTAACACAGGGATTGTCAACCTTTGGCATGCTGCCCATCAGGGAAATCTGCTGACAGGCCAGAACAGTTTGCATCCACAGGTTCAGCCTATTGCAGCTCCCACTGGCCGATGGATCACATGTCAACGGTTGCCGATCCCTGTTCTATCATAAAACATTTGGATATATGAATCATAGGCTTAGAAGAGACTGCAAGGGGTCATCTAGTCTAACCCCCTAGACGTGCCAAACTCTGCTGTACAAAAATTTAAGTATACAATTAACATTCAATATGTAGTCTAGAGTAAAATGCCTGAAATGTTTGCAATTGGATATATGCTGAGAGCAAGAGGAGACAAACCAAATGTTTATCTCGTATGTAGCTTTGGTTACCAGTGAGACTGGTTAGTCTAAAAAGCCTTTTTGGTGCAGTTTGTATCCCCATCAATATGAAATTCTTAAATCGGACTAAAATTAATCATACAAAAATTAAACTCTTACATACTAAATGCGGAGCTTAGAGCTTACTTACAGAATCATAGAAATGTAGATCTATAAAGGAACTTGAAAGATCAAGTCCAGCCCCCTGCACTGAGGCAGCACCATCTAAACCTATAGCATCCCTAGCAGGTGTTTGTCCAAACCATTCTTAAAAATCTCATGAGGGGGATTCCATAACCTCCCTTGGAAACCTATTGCAGAGCTTAACTACCCTTCTAGTTAGAAAGTTTTTCATAATATGTAACCTGAATCTCCCTTGCTGCAGATTAAGCCCATTACTAATGGGCCTACCTCCACTGGATATGGACAGCAGTTGATCACTGTGCTCTTTCTAATAGCACGTAACATATTTGAAGACTGTTGTCAGGTCCCATCCTCAGTCGTCTTCTCTCAAGAAGACTAAACATGACCAGTTTTTCTTTTAACTTTTCCCCATAGATCAGGGTTTTTTTAAACCTTTTATCATTTTGATTGCTCTTCTCTCGACTCTCCAATTTTTCTACATCTTTACTAAAGTGTGGTGCCTACAACTGGACACAATACTCCAGCTGAGGCTTCTCCAGTACTAAGTAGAGCATGACAATTGCTTCCCGGGTCTTACATATGATGCTCCTTATTTAATACATCCCAGAATATTAGTCTTTTTTGCACAACTGTATCACATTGTTGACTCATTGAATTGGGTGGTGCACTAGAACTCCCATAGTTTCTTCAACAATACTATCACCTAGCCAAGTTGTTCCCAGTTTAGTAGTTGTCTCATGTGATTTTTCGTTCCCAAGTGTAGTACTTTGTACTTGTATGTACTGAATGTCATCTTGTTGAATTCAGACCAATTCTCCAAGTTGTCTAGGTCATTTTGAATTCTAATTCTATCCTTCGAAGTGCTTGCAACCCCTCCCAACTCAATGTCATCTGAAATTTTAAAAGCATACTTTCCATTCCATTATACAAGTCATTAATGAAAATATTGAGTAGCACCAGTCCCAGGACTGACCCTTGCTGGATCCCACTTGTATACTCTCCCGTATGCCACAAACCATTGACAACTACCTTTGAGTATGTCGTTTTGTGTTTAATGTTATGGCTTCTCTTCATGTTTGCCTTTTTCTCTTTAGAACAGCAAAGCAGCGCAAAAGTATGAGCAAGCAGTCTGTCACTGTGAAACATACTCCAAGAAAAAATTTATCCAGCTCTTCTATTTTTAGCCAAAGTAGTTTCAATAGCCATGCCAGTGATACATCTGTAGTATCTACTGTATTGGATGAATCTTTGATTCGGGAGCAAACAGAAGTTGACCATTTTTGGGGTAAGTAACACAGTGCTACTACAGTTTGAATATTTGTGCCAGCCTGTGATGTGAAACTTTGAGGTTCTGGGGTGGCTTTTGTACACGCTTTCTTGCCTAAAGAACGTTGATAGTAACATACTTATTACTGTGTTTGTCTAAAGGTCACTGCTTTAATGTCTAAATTCTTACTACAGTTTTTTGTTAATGAGTTCCAATAGTTCATGGATTAGGGACACAATCTTATGGGGCTCCAGGGGCTTCTGTATACATTATTCAGGTTAATCTTTCTATCTACCCAATGAGACTCAGTACTCAGTCAAGACGATACCATCAAATATGCTTAGTTTTGCAGTTCTCAGACTATGGACTTGTCTCCAGAGATAACATGCTTGTTAACAGCAAAAATGTTTTTAAATAAATAAATATATAGAGGTGAGACATAGTTAAATAAAACAATATAAATGTCCTTAAATGGTGATGTTCTCCTCCTAATACAACATGGCAAGAAAATCCTCCAAATATTAATTATTAACCTGGATATAGTTCACCTCCCAATGACTTCATAAATATCTGGTTCAGTTCACTTTGGTAAATGAAGTATCCAAACAATCATTCATTTTCTGATATAGCTGTAAAACTAATCTAAAAATTTTCAGAATAAATTACTTTAAAAATGTATAGTCTGTACCTTCTAAAAATGAAACCTACATCCATCTCTAAGTTGTGAAGAATATGTATTAAGGTTATAACAACCAACAAGAATGCACTTATATGTAGAAATCTATGATTAAATTGAGTCTTCCTGACTGACGATTTAAATCGTATCCACCTAGAAAGCATCATAAAAAAAAAAAATCCTAGATAACAAGTTTAGTTAAAAAGATACAACATGTGACTTCTGTCATGAACAAATAAGCATGTGAGAAATGTGTTCAGTCACAGGAGAGAAGCAGGAAACTGTTGTATTTGTCTTCATAGGTTAGTGAAGTTGTAGATTTTTAAACACACTGAAATTTCCAGTGGATAGCAGAAGTAAAGATTATGAAGACTAGGCACATGTGTGACTAGTCCAATATTTAATTATGTGATTAACACTTAACCACCTTTTGACAGACACTTCTTTTATGCTTTTATAATTAATAGGTTGTCATTTCAAGCCTATGCACAGTTGCATTTGAGACGCTAACATGTTTTCTTGGCAACTGTACACTAAATACAGATTTTAAAAAGAGGTTTTAGATAACTACTCTGTAATTTGATTACAAATTTATGTGTGCATCATGAAGTAACATGGCTATTTATAGTACTCTGAGACTGGCAAACCTGCAATCAATCACATCTTAATAGTTATCAGTTGTATGAGAAATTGGAGGTAGAGAGAGAAGAGAAGAGGCTGCTGTAAATCAGTAAACATCATGCTCCCTAAAAAGGGAGACATGCCTGCCAGATTGCCAGAACTGTAAAATGATCTCTAATTTCTAACTAAGATACAGCTAGGGTGACCATATGTCCCAGTTTTATAGGCACAGTCCCGTTTTTTGGCTCTTTCTTATATGGGCTCCTATTCCCCCCCCCCCCCCATCTCAATTTTTCACACTTGCTGTCTGCTGCACCATAGATAAAGTTTTGTCACTTTCCAGTCAAGAGTAGATTGGAGTGATAAGTGGAAAGGGAGTATAGATAAAGCATTCACTTAGGTTGCTTCAACCAGGAAGTTTTATACTGGTTATCTGGAAAGTACATTTATTGGTCATGAAAGATTAGTTTGGAGCAATTTAGTGACTCTTGGAGAGAGAGAAAAATCCATATTACTAAGGCCTTGACTATACTAGAAAGGATTTGCTTGCATAGCTATTCCAGTAACCCTTTCTAGTGGAGATGCAGTGTATACCAGCAAAAGAACTCTTGCCATTATACCACACTTCTGACATAGCTGTGCTGGCAAAATGTTTAAGTATAAATAAGGCTTTAGTCTCTGACTGCTCAGACTACTTGAAGATGATAATCCTTTCTGAACAAAGGTCTGATCCTCTACTCCTTGCTCTTGCAAAAATCCCATTTAGTCTAGAATAAGGAGTGCCAGACTGGGCAGCAAATGTGTGGCGTTGTTGTTGAAGATGTTGGTCCTGCTCTGCCTACAAGAAAGGGGCTATATTAGTAGTATTGGTGTAATACCTCTTTAGGTCCTTCTAGGAAAAGCTTTTTCCTCAAAATGACTTACTGTTGACAAGAACCTAGTTGATCTGCTTATTGCTAGGCTGGTGCTCCAGGTGATACTTTGTGCCTCAGAAGAGATCCAGGTTAGATTAGTGTGCGTTGGACAGCATGTACCATAGAAGCTGTATGCAGTAGCTTGTGGGAGGAATGAGAGAAGGGAGCTCCTATCTGCTGCAGCAGTTCCTTTGATCTAGGAATTACTTTGATGCTCCAAAGAAAATTCAGTCTTTGGGCTTGTGTACACTGGCACTTTACAGCACTGCAACTTTCTCACTCAGAGGTGTGAAAGAAAAACCCGGGAGCGCTGCAAGTCTCAGCACTGTAAAGTGCCAGCATACAGTGTAGACCAGGGGTAGGCAAACTACGGCCTGTGGGCCACATGTGGCCTGCTGGCCATTTTTTATCTGGCCCGTGAGCTGGGGCCGGGCGAGCGGGGTGTGCCGCAGGTCCCTGCGCTCTGGCCGGGCCAAGTGTGGGGACCCGTGGGGCCCTGGCCAGGCCCAGCAGGGCATGCCCCACGCTCCCTGACCAGAGCCGGGTGGAGCGCGGAGAGCCGTGGGGCCCCACCCTCCCTGGTAAGGCTTAGTGAGGCTGCTGCCAGGCCCCATGCTCCCTGGCTGGGGGCCAGGTGGAGCATGGGGTGCTGTGGGGCCCTGCGCTCCCTGGCCAGGGGCCAGGTAGAGGAGCACTCATCTGAGTAAGGTAAGGTAATAGGGGGAGGGGCTTAGGTGGTAGGGTCCCAGGGTGGTGGTGGTTGAGGTGGGAGGGGATCTTGGAAGGGGGCAGTCAGGGAACAAAGTAAGGGAGTTTAAATGAGGGTGTGGTTAGGGTGGGTGGGGGTCTCGGGAGGGGGCAGTCAGGGAACAAAGAATGGGGGGGTGGGGTTCTGGGGGAGTAGTTAGAGTGGGGAGGTTTCTGGAGGAGGCGATTGGGTTGGGGATTCTAAGGGGAGCAGTCAGGGTGGGAAGTGTTGGGTTGGATAAGGGGCAGGGGCAGGTTGTTTGTGGGGGCACTGCCTTCCCTACCCAGCCCTCCACACAATTTTTAACCCCAATGTGGCCCTCGGGCCAAAAGGACGCCCACCTCTGGTGTAGACAGTGCACCAGTGCTGGGAGCTGTGCTCCCAGTGTTGGGAGCTATTCCTCTCTTGCAGGTGGGTTTTTTATAGTGCTGGGAGAGCGCTCTCTCTCAGCACTGGTGCCTCTACTACACAGCCATGTTAACTTTTTTTAACTTTGTAGTGAAGACATGCCCTTTACTTCGCCCTTTCTTGGAGGGTGAGGGTAGCTGAAATGCAGATATCCTTGTAAAGACCCTTTTAAAAAAAAATTTAGGAATCTGATAAATACAAGATGCTATCGGTCTATATCACAAATATATAATAATTGACATTGTTAACCAATTTCACAATGCCAACATCTTATTTCAGTTTAATCTGTGAAAATGTTGCTTACTGTACAAACTTGTGTGTAAATAAACTATACTTCATTTACTCTAGGGGTTTCAAGTTACTCACACCTTAGATTTCACCAGAAATTAAAAACAAGAGACTAGCTTTTTAAAAAAAAATAATCCTTCCTTCCTTCTACTCTTCATCTTTCTGAGAAGAAACAGGGAAAACAAAGCTGGGAATAGTGGGACTTTATTACGCTGTTCAGTTACAGGCTGCTTGTTTCTGATTAGTAGATTTTTGCACTCCCACAACCTTGAATTGGAAGAAATTGTGCTGTAACTTTAGTCTAATATTATGTCCCAGATTTGACAATGGCTGGTTTAGCTCGGTCTTCCAGTTTATGTTGAACTGTGGTTGTAGTAAAAAATGGTTACTAAGCAACAGAAACAGCATATGTTTCTAATTATCTAGCCTTCTCAATAGTCACAGGGGAGCTGAGAAATGACGTATACTGTATTTGCGCTTCAGTTTTCTTCTTGCCCCAACCTTCCTCATCATAGATAATGTAACTATAAATTGTCACCTCAAAAAAATCTGTATGTATAGAAGTCCCCCAAAATAGTTAATGAATAAAGGTAATATTCTAATCTTAAAATGCTTATCCTTTGTGGGTTCTAGAAATTTGTTTTGAGTACAATTTAGGTATAGTGGTTTACAATCTGGAGACTTCCCTGTAATTGTACTCAGTAGGAAAATCTTCTGTTTTTTAGGGCTTGATGATGATGAATGCGATCTTAAAGGTAACTGCAGTCCTTCAACTACCTTTCCCCTCCCCCTTTCCGTCCCCCATTAATAGGTTGCAACGAATGGATTAATTGTTCTTTTCTGATATACCAGGTGGGGACACAACAGTGATTCAGGGAAATGGTGATATAGCAACGGCTGAAACACAGACTACCATGATCAATGGGTATACCTGCAGTGACTGCAGTATGCTTTCTGAACGGAAAGAGGTCCTCACAGCGTACTCTGCTTCTCCCATGCCATCTTCAAGAATTTACTCTAGGGATAGAAGCCAAAAATATAAGTCTAGTAAGTGATTTTCTTCCTTTTGTTTTTTGTGGTATTGTAAATGTCTTATTTATTGCTGTATAAAGATATTTGGAGGGTATAAAGATACTTTTCCCCTGCTGAATTTATCAAGACTAATTGAATTCTAAACACCAATTAGCATGCATCCTATGATGAATTTTTGTTTACGTCAAGCTACGCTTTATGGAGTTGACATCCTCTGTGCATCAAAAGCTGACAATGTGAATTTTCTGCACAGGTACAGGAATATATATGTGCTACATCAAAATAAAATGATACAGAATCTGGAAGAAAATCCTTCATACTTTCAAATGGATTAGGCTCATAATATGGTGTTGTAGACAGCATTGGTTCTTAGCAGTAGATGATTTTCCTTTACACTTCATTATAACAATGAGTGTCAGGTTACCATTTTGATTCTCAAAATTGATTTAAAATTATTTTCCGTCATAACTCACCAGTAATAGGAGCTCAAAAGAGTTAAACAAACAAAAACAATCAAATGTAATCAGCAAGTTGTTGTTTGTAAATATCATCTATTCTATATTAAAAAAACAAAACCTTTCTTTCTTTCTTTTCTTTCCTTTCTTTTCTTTCTTTCTTTCTTTTCTTCCATAGACTCTAATTTTTGTGTTCTGTAAATTAGATCTAAGGTCTGAGAAGAGGGCCTAACAGGGTTCTAATTGTTTCTGAGGGAGGACCCAGAATGAAAAGGCTGTGGCTTCAGCAGTTTTCCTTCTCAGCGTACAATTTCTGGAGCTTTTTCTTAAGTATGGCTGTTGGCTGCCTATATGGAGTTCTGCTTTTCCAGGCTAATCTACTCCTTTAGGATATTTGTTCTTGTTCAGTGTCTTGTTTTGGAAAGCAGAAGTTTGACATCCTTTGCCATCCCAACACCTCATCTATATTCTTTGGTTGTCGGTAGTCTCCTTGAAGATCAGTTTAGGAGGAAGGCATGCTCTTTTGTTGCCCTCATTTTCAGAATTGCAGGTTGTTTCACTTGCTATCCCTTCTGGGCCAAGGTGTGACCCTCATTGTAGCATATCCTGAATAGTAAGAAGTCAGTTTCTTGACACTCCTAGGGAAACTCAGGAGGATGCAAGGGAAATTATTTAGATTGTAAGCTCTGTGGGATAAGGAGTGCCTCTTGCTATATGTTGGTACAATAGGGCCCGGATCTTACATAGATTTAATAAACTTTCAGTATTTAAATGGGACATTAGAGACTAGAAATCTTTCTCTTTTTATACCATCTCTCTTCTACACAAAACTCTCACAAGAAAATCTTCTGAGAGTTCCCAGCTGAGAGGATACATCAATTGAAACAAAGATAGCCAAATGCTGGTTTGCTACAAAATACCAAAGCTTTTAAGAAAGCAGGAGTACAGGGATGGTTGTGCTAATTATCATTCTTTTGTGTGTGCTTTAAAGTGGAGGAGAAAATACAGAGGAAAATATCTAGAGATAACTGTTCATTGGTTCAGCATGGAGAAATCCTGAGTTCTGAAGATAAGGAATTAATTACAGTTTAAATGTTGGCAAAAGTGATGCGCTGTCTTCAAGTTTTCATTTAACCAAGAAAGGCTTGTAACTTGAGCCTTTTTCTCTGGGAAAACAGTGACTCCAGACCATGGTTTAGGCATGCCATCATTCCCAGAACTTTCCCTGGTGTTGCTTTAGGTATACTTAGTGAGGTATAAAGGGGAAGTTCAGTAGTAAGGCCTGTCAAGCCAGTCACAATTACTATGCTTCCACAAATTTTGTATCACTGGATAAGTAATTAACATTTTAGCCATTTCTAGCTTGGTATCAGCAGGTGGAAATGTAAGTAATTAATAAAAGGAGAATGAAATTGTGTAGGGAAATAATTTTGTATTCACACTTTCTTAATAGGAGACACCCCTTTCTACATGAATAAGATTGTACGATTGGTCAAATATACTGCAACATCTTTTGCATCACTGTTAGTGCAACTATTTCAAATGGTTTTGCTGAACCTGGGTTGTGAATTTAAAGGTACCTTTTTAGTGGTCTTCCTTTCCTCTGTCTCCTCCAAAGCCACTACCTCAATAAAAAGCCCTGTGCTTTTTCCTTGTGTGACTTTTCATCCATTTAACCCGCTGCACCATGGTGTTTTCCATAGTAATTTGGCTGGTTTCTCTTATGCTCACTTGCTGTCCTTGCACCCTTTTTTCCTTTGGAAATGTCCATATACAGGTTTATGGTAACTGTGTGGTTTTTCTGTTTTGGTCTCTGTCTTTCCCCCCCGCCCCAGAAAATTGCATGAGCTGGGGGAGGTCAAGGGGTTGACACTGCCAAACTGTAATTTTTTTCAGTGTTTTCAAAATGCAGTTTTCTTGCTTCCTCTAGACTTCATGAGGCAAGACTCCAGACTTGCTTCATGTTCCTAAATCTCAGTTTGTTTTAGTTCTGCAAGGTTAAGTCCCTTCGTTAACACTTTCTCTGCAGGCTGTTCTACTGTTTGTGTGGGATAACTTTAGTCATGTGGTGCTTATTGCCTTTCCCTCGGGGTATGTCTACATAGCAACTAGACACTGGTATAAGGCCCATGTCTGACAGCTTGGGCTCCCTGTGAGGTGGGAGGGTCCAGGCTCCATCCCAAGCCCAGAAGTCTACAGAGCAATGAAAGTCCCACAAACCCAATCTGGCTGGCACAGGCTAGACGTGGGTGTCAAGTTGCTGTATAGTTATTCCCTCAGAATGAATCTTCTAACTATTATGTTAGTTGACAGAAAATAACTGTACCCTTCATGCTCAGCTGAAAGGGATTCCTCATCTTCCTTCAACTCCTTCAGTAATGCTTTTTCTGCCTTTCTGATATCGGGAATGTCTGGTCTCTCCTGGATCCTCCACTAAAACTAGGGGAGTGGTGTAGCATTTGATCCGCAACTGAAAGGATGGGGGTGTTCAACAACGTTGGTTTTTGAGTAGAGTATTTGAACTAAATAGGTGTAAAGCAGTTTTGAACACTGATTAAAAATAACTGCTCCTCCTGTCACATCCTCAAGTAATCCATGTTTCAGTTGCTACCTGATGAGGCTTGAACTAATTTTCCATTGCCAATAATGTGTTCCATGGAAAATTGTAGACTTCTAGATCTGAATTTGAGATTTTGCTTTAGAAATTCAGATCTTTTCTTATCAAGCTTTCCTGGAAAGTGCTACAGACAAATGGAGAACTGGTAAGATTGACTTCCCAGCTACCAGGCAAGGAGAGCTCAAAATTAAGCAGTCAGTTAAAAACTGCTTCCCCAAATCATTAATTGTGGGGAGGGAGAGAGATTGTGAGTTAAATAGGTGTATACAGTTGCACTGTTTTGGATGCAGCCTTCAGTTAGGGGTAAGTACCCGATCGACTTCTAAGAAGACCACAGCAAAACCAGGAAAGAGTAGATTAGACTTAGCTAATGTTTGTAAGGGAAAAAGGCTTGACCCATATGACAGAGGGGCCTCCTTTAGGCATCCATAAAGTTGCAAAAAATGCACACATGCATGCCCTTTGCAAGTCACCTTCCACACCAAATACCTTTTTAAGATCTCCTTTAGATGGCTTGGCTTTATAACTAAATAAATCAGGTCAGTTTGCTTGGTAAGCTAGCTATCTGAAGTTTTGGGCTCCAGAGAGTTAAATTCTATACCCTCTTTCTGCATGTATTGCAGCTCACTCGAATTACTGTGGAAGTATGAATGTAAAAGACTTTCTCAAAGAGGATGGCCATCTTGGTATAAATGGGGAATCATTGTGTAAGTATGGTTGGGGTTTTTTGTTTTTTTCTTTTAGCTTTGGGTTGGAGTCCTGGATGTCACAGTGATATCTAGATGATATGAAACAACTCTATTGAAGTTGTATACCTGGACAGCAGTTTTGTGTTTTTTAATTTAGACACTAAGTATTAATATATAAGTATTGCTGCAACATTTTCTATAGGAACAAATATCTGTGGGGTTTTTGTCTTGTTAATCTTTCTTATCTACCTTAGTTCTTGGTTTTGGAAAATGATACTGTGACATAACTGGAACATGTCTGTCTTATTAGTAATTTTATTGGTTAATTTTGTCACCATTAATTGATTGTTACCATAACCAACAGGTGATGACTGTAAGGGGAAGAAACATCTTGAAACATACACAACAGTCCACATGCAATCCTCAAGGTCTAAAAGGGTAGCAAGGACCATTTGGCACACCTTTTCTTATGCAGGTTGACTTGCACCTTCTTTTCGTTTGCTTTTATTTTACATCACAACCTCACAAATGTTAATCACTCATACTGCTTTGTGTTTTTAGTTTAACCGTAATTTTCAACATAGATTAGGCAGAATTAACTGTAAAAACATCCTGGAAGAATAATTACATGGCATCTCTTCTACTTCATGTGTTACTTGCTACAATATTAGACTCACGGATTAGATTAGGAGGGAGCTTGGCAGATATAATAGTCTGTTTACATAAGGCACAATCACTATGAAAGGAAGTTATAGTAATTTCTTACTGTATTATGTATATTTTAAAGTATTAAATACAAATGTACTATACTTTAAGTAAGTGTATACTTCTGGAAAGATGGAAAATCGGATTTAAAGAGAAAGGGACATTAAGATAATCCCTATACAGGGCATTTTATAGTTTTGTACCCTGTTTTTATTTTGTGGTGGCCAGTTATTGCAGGACTCTCCTGCAGTTAATACACTATCTATCCTATTAAATGGGTCTACTAATGCTTGAATACGCACAGTGATCAAGATTTTTTGACAGCAAATAGCTCTAATCTATTTCATGCAGCAAAGAAGAATAGTGTGAGACATTTCTTCAGTCACCTAACTGAAATAAAATACTGAGCTGTAACATTTGGTGCCCCTCAGAGACTGAGCATCACATCCTCTGCTAATCTAAAGTTTAGAATTTCCCTAAATGTATTTGTGGTGTTCTATTTCTATTTGGTGTTCTACAACAACAAAAAATCTACACTTAATGTCAGATACAAAGGCCATTAATCTTTCTATTGACTTCAGTGGCGTTTAGGTCAGGCCTTTGAAAAACCAACTGACACTGTCATACCATAAAATACGCAGCTGGATTTAATTATAAAAATGAACAATAATTTACCTTGTTACTTGTAATTTACTTTCAATAAGGCATATTCTTTTCTTATTCTTATGCTTCTCAATATCTCCTGTTAGTTAGGATAGTATGGTCAATATTTTTTTAAAAATAACTTTTGAAGAATTGGTTCTTGAAGTTTTAAATGTTCCAGAACTTGCAGTGCACACTTGAAGACAAAACCAAGAAACTTTGAACAGGTTGCCTGACTAAAATATGCACTTATTTTGTACTAAAGAGCGGATGGCTGAAGCGTATTAATTAGGACATTTTTCTGACAGAATATTGTGCCACAAAACAGAGGCTCTTTATATTTTGAAAAGATGGTATTTTAATTACCCAGATGATAAAATCTGGATGTCAAACCATCTTTGTACTAGCATATTGTCTTTTCCCTTTTAATGGTGTTAGCGCCACTTATGTCCATATTTTGTCTTATTAACAGTAAGACTTATTTTATGTCTGTTTTAAAAAGTTTACAAACTATTGGAGGATATGCACTAAAATTATAATGTACGTAATTCTCATAACTTCAGAAGCTAAAGAATCTCTCTGCTCTACTGTTTTTATTGCAAACAATGGGTCAGGTTGTCTGTATATACGTTACACATATATAGTTCATTTGTTATACACCAGGTTACTTTGTGCTACAAGTGTTCCAAACAGTGGGAGCAACAGGATGGTTTATATCTCAGAAGATGTTATCGCTACTTTGGCTGACCATTGTTTCTCCAGGTTACTATCTTGATCCCTGTTTTTGTGCTTTTGCATGTTATCTGCCTCTGCTGGCAAACTAGGAGTCTACACTATATGATTGCCTCACTGATGCTGACTCAACTGTGCTTTGGATGGTACTGTTTGCAAAGGCTTGCTATTTAGTGACAAGATATATCTGTGTTCACAAATTCAATGGGAGATTAACAAGGCTGTTTCATATGAAAGGCAACATGTCTAATAGTTAGAGCAGACAAGGGGGGAATGAGGAAAACTGGGCTCTGTTTGATTCTCCCATTAACTCCCCATGGCTTTAGGAAACTTGCTTAATCTTATAGTGCCACGGTATCCCTATAATCAAAATGAATATAATACCTTTTTGAAGCTCATAGAGGCATTTAGTTGAAAGGGGTTATCTAAGTGCAAAGAACGATTAAACGTAGCTGAACGGATGTTCTGTTTTAACCTCATGAAAGTTAGTTACTGCTTTACTAAACTGATTTCATCTTGCATGAAATGCTGAGTAGTTGATACTGCATTGCAATACATAGCTGTGATATAAATTTAGATGAAAACAGGTTGCATGTGTTTCCTTTCACCTATATCCATCCACCCCAACAATCTGTTCGTTGCACAAAACATTTTCTGCCATATTTGCATGTGCTTTGCTTGGTCTCCCTTAGTATATTCTGTAAAAATTACATTTTTGGTTCATCGAATACATCCTTTCTCTTATAGGGAAGGCAGCTTCTGTTGTTTTTTGGTGGCTTGGAACTGGATGGTATCAACTCGTTACTCTGATTTCTTTGTTCAATGTATTTCTTCTTACAAGGTTTGTGAATTTATTTTTTAAACAGAATTTTCTTTCCTAAATTACAGACTTGTTAGATTTGTGCTGTAAAAGTTGTGATTAAAATGGGTGAAATTATCCTAGTTGAAGAATACAAGTGTAATATCTGTGACAAAAGGAGAAAGCAAACTCTGTGTGTGTGTGTAAACATGGGAGGGAGAGGAACATCTTTGCTATCTAGAAAGATAGAATTGCTGAGGAAAGAATCTGTTTGTAGCTTTAGAATCCTACACACTTCAGCAAAAAGGTGATCTGACAATATTCATTAATATTCTAATAATGGGGGAACACACATGTATGTCGGTATCTGTAATATGCCTTTCTAAATCAAAGTTGCTGCACATCTTTCTGTACAGATCATACTGTATATTTTCATTTTAAATATGAGGTACTGGTGGAAGTGATTGAACAGCTACCTAGCAAATAGTAAAAACTGTTAGACCAGTTACACAGGTCTGTTGTACACCTTAACAGATTAAGGAATAATCATAATGATTGTCAAAGTAGTATATACTTTTCAGATGCAGTCTGTGTGAAGTATGCACTACAGGAAAAGGGAGATACTTCTATGTAGCCAAAACCTAAGCTAGATGAATCAAAGATGTGAATAGGGCAGTATATTTCCATATGCTGTTGAATTCTAAACAATGTGAAGACACTTCACTGGTAATGTAAACTGAACTAACCTCTGTCATGAGGTACCATTATTTATACTTGTATGCTGTCCATTATACTTCACGAGTTGGAGTCTGCTTTTTCCTGTGCATGAGTAACTTCCATTCCACTAATATCTGTGGACATAAATATGTATTTATAATGAAGAAAATAGAAACCCACTTACTGAAATGTGTGTGTATTAATGGGCACAGCTTTGTAAGCCTGACTCTCTCATTCTAAGATGCTATATAGATACGATCATGTCAGGTTCAATATTTAGGTATAAAACAAAATTACTAAATGCAGTACCACTGTGTAAAATATAAGTTTTTTTTCTTTTTTCCAGCATGTTTTTTTGGGGAAAAAAAATATAACTATTTGGGCAAGATACTGTTGCTCACATCATAAAATATCAGCATTTCTTTTGATACAATCCACAGAACTGAGCTCTAAATGTTTAAAATTGAACCTCATGTTTAGGTTTATTTCATGCTAATGATTCAACCAATTATAGAACACAATTAAAAATGATAAACACTTTCTATGTTTAATTAAAAGTTAAATTTATTTCTCTGTTTCTAGATGCCTTCCAAAGATTTACAAGTTGTTACTATTTCTCATCCCACTGCTGTTTTTGCTAGGTATGTGAAGTGTTTGTATATTGTTGCTAGTGCAAACTGAATAGTTATTACAAATGTATCAAATTAGCATTTTTAGGTGAACTTGATGTTTATGAAAGATGTCCAGCTAACAGCACAGAAGACTGAAGTTCTGTTTGCTGACAGCAGCAATTCAAGCATTCCCCCAACACTGCCTTGCCAGTGTGCTTCCCTTCTGACATGGAAAGAATATCCCTTGTTGTGGAAAGGCAGTTCAGTTTCTGTGCCCCTTCAATACGTAGACCACCTCTGAATGGGACTACAGGACAACCAGTTGATGACCAGGAACTATAATGAGCCCATTAAGAGACTTCACATAGATTACTTGTTGATGATATATTAAATAAGTCTAATTGCATTAATATTGGCAGTGCTTATAATTAAGTTACGGTGGGCCAACATTTTCCATTATAAAAGAGTCTTTTTGGTTGTCGTGACTCTCTGACTTAAACATTTTGGCCTGAATATTCCATGCCAGATGTCTGCTGATGGATGAATTTTTTTATTAAGTTTCACCTAAAATGGTTCAGTCATATCTGAGAACGAGGCTAAGGAAAATTGCTCCTCGCCATGTTAAAAAATAAAATCTTGCAGCTCTTTTGTTGAGAAACTCTAGTGTGTCAGTTCTTTGGAGCAGGGACTTAGATGTTGCCAGAGGGGTTGCTTTAGTGGTGGGATAATACTGCCGAAACTCATGGGTATTGTGAAGATAAGTGCATTAATGTTTGTAAAGCACTAAGATACTACCATGAAAACAATATAGAAAAACTCATAAGGAAATCTCTACAGTGTCACGAGTACTCCTCGTTGTTTTTATAAGAAAATTAGCAATTCTGTATTTAGTGCAGGATTTGGATAGTGTGCAACAAGTAAGATATAAGTCCACATGTGGAACAATGAGGATAAAAAAGAAATATTAAGAGGGGGCCATTCAGTGAGTGCAGTGCATCTTATGCACTAACTGAGCCATGGGAAGGTATGTGATCATGTGGGAATTGTATCATCATGCATACACATAACAAGTCTGAATTAAGGTTTCACAAGGAACATTAACTCTGGCATTTCCTAACCTTTAAGTGCTTAGTTTGCAACCTTAACACCCTTAAACATAGTTTTGTTTCTTTTTAAATTTAGTTTTGCTTAGACTTTGGTAGTGCTCACAACGTGAAGTGCATTTTCCAAACACTAAACATAACCTCTGTCATGAAGTAACTGCTTTAAAGTATTAATCCAAATGATCATCAAATCTGAGATTGCACCTCTTATTAAAAACAACTTTGCTTTTGTTTTTAATTGATCTTCCTGCCTAAGGTATATGGTATTGGGGCTTTGAAGGCTTCCATTCATTACTGCCTGTGTTCAGCTGGACAAGCATACATCAAACACAAAGAATAGATGAGCCTGTGCAGATTCTTAAACCACATCCTGATTCTTCTCGCTATGTTCAGCCTCCAGAGGTAAAATACTATATTTCTTAAAAGGCATCTTCTTAACTCTTGGCTACTGGAGTTTTCCAATAACTAAACTGTAATTCAAGAATAATGGGCGAATAAATGGGTTTACTTGATTCTTTTGTATATAAATCTTCACATTTTAGGGTACCGTACAGTTATTTGATTCTAGTCGTATGAATGAACTGGAAAAGCAAATGGCCTTCATGTCTGACAGATGTCATCACAATGATGAAGAATATGGCAAAGTGATGCTACAGCTTGAGAAGCTTCGGGATCAGGTTGCCCAGATGAATGACAAAAGTGAGATGTTAAAACTAATAAAAAATGTAATGGGCCAACATCTTAAGGAAATCCAGTCTGAAGAAATGGCACGTTCAACGGTAAAGATAAAATGAGTTTTTCTGATGGTTTCTTACATTGAGTAGTGTACTAACCCTCGCATTTGTTTACCATCCAATTGATATGTAAGATTTTTTTACTTTATATTTAAGAGTCTGTGTTAGAATTAATAGAGGTAGTTGAAGCCAAGAATGGGAATTTGAGTGTAGCTGGAGTGTGAAATTACTTAATTGCTTATTTACTTTCTTTGTTTTTTAAGGCCTACAACAGTGCAATACCAGCAACTTCAATTAAAAGTTAACATACTACTTGTTTTGGGGTTATAAATCAGAATATTTGCATTTTCAGCTATCCCCTTCTCCAGTCTTATGTATACCCCTTTGCAATCAATTCACTTATTTGAGTTGATGCTTGAATAAATCATCCCTAAAACAGGGAGTAGTCACCTACCAATCCTTAAAGTGTTTGAAACTAACTTCCAGGTTTTCTTTTTTTTTTTCTTAAACCAACCAAAGGCAGCGGATGGTTGCCCAACATGACGACCTGCCATGTTACCAGATCTAAGGCTATCAGCAACACCTGAATCTTGCTCATTAAGCAAGAGGCACTAAAACAGATGCTGGGAGTCTTTAGGATGTGAGGAAGGGGGAAGAGACAGACCTCTATTTTAACTTGCACTGCCTAACTTTTGTAACAAATAGTAGTAATAACATAAGTGGAAAATTATGGCACCGGAAATAAGAAAGAAGGCCACAATTGTATGAAAGGGTTTGTCACTTATGAAAGTCAAATGCTTTAGAGTAGGCTATATTTGTAAATGTGTATAAAACTTTCAATGCTAGAAACAGTATTTTATTATGGCCTACTACTAATAAATGTCTTTTCTTCAACTCAGTCTTCCACTCTGACCCTCTGCTAACATCAGAAGGTGATGGATTGAATATCCTATAATGCCTAAGATATTTAGAAGCATTAATTTAATTGATTTTCAATGGGATTTGAGCCCCTAAATCAGTAGTTCTCAACCCATTTACCATTGTGGGCTGCATATGCAGCTCTCTGTTATGTGGGCCACATCTGCCCAAAATATTACTTGTATGGCTGTGAGGCTGTCATGTGGGTCTCAGCTGTGTGCTGATTGGACTGCAAGCAGTGCATGGGTTAAGAATCACTGTCCTAAATCTTTAGAAAAATCTCCTCTAACATTGCATGTCAGAATTAACTTTCAGTACAAAAACAGAAGCATTATCCAACTTGTTCCCTGTAGGGTACTAAGTAATAACCTACATAAGAGTTCAAATCTTAATCTGAAAAATTGTGCTTTTCCACAAAAAGTGGTTTTACTAGCCCATATTCCCTTTAATTGGCTGCCCAATTTGGTATTAGGCTCTAGCTTTGATGCTAGCATATGTAACTCAGATTTCTGCTGATATTGTCCCACCAACTGTCAAGCAGTAGTTTTGTCAGCAGTACTACCTGCCCCCTTCTCATGTTCTTGATCTCACAGGCCTATCTCCAAATGACTAGTCTAACATAGCACAGCTTGGCATCGAAAATCAATTGGACTTAAGCATTTTTCAAAAATATTTAATTCTTGGTTTGTATGCACAAAGTATCTGGCATGATCACAACATGAAAGTAATGATTTTACTGAAGATATTAATAGCAATTTGACTATTTTGTTCTCAATAAGTAGAACATTTTTTCCTGTTTTTAAGACTGATCTGGCTTTACACCAAGAACACGAATTGCGCATTTTGACCCTGGAAGACCTTATTGGAAAACTTTCTGCAAAATCGAAGGTACTGAAAGGTTCTTTCCTTCCTACGTACATATAGTGAGTCCAAAGCGTAGCCGCTTTACAAAATAAATGGAGTAAACTTCAATCAACTATAGAAATGTTGCTGAGTAAACTTTTCTCAACATTTATCTTGCACCACTCCAGTTATCTAATTTAGGTCTGCACGTCCCAAACTTTCTTTAAAATTGCCTCCTCTTATTTCTGGAGAGGCTAAAGAGACAAGTTTCTGTCTGCAGGTGCAGGAAGCTGAAGATGTCTCATGTTTGTACATTTAAAGTGACTGGCAAAATAAAATCATTTTATAAAAAAACCTCTTAAGTAATTGAATTCAGATTTTTAAAACTGGTATTCATGTTAATGCACTAGTTTACAAGAAAAACTGTTTGGTCCTACTGCCTTTCGCTTGCCCTGGAAAATGAAACTTGAATGGTCAGCATCACTTTAAGGAGCTTGTCTTCACTGCAATAGTTAGCTTGAGAACACTCCAGTGAGGGCAGCGTCTCTTCAGAACAACCTCTGGAGTTGCAGAAGGTGGTTTGATTATCAGCACAGTGACTGGATTAGCTGCTGAGGAGTTATTGTACTTTAAAATGTTGCATTCCCACAGTGTTAACAGCTTGAGAATCAGCATCGTTCAAGTTTCAACCCACCCCCAATGGGCCAACTAGCTTCCTTAAAAAAGCACTATTAACTCAAAGATTTTTGTATGTGAACAGGAGTTGAGTTGGGGTAACACTTGAGTTATAACTCAAGCTAACTGTGCTGTGAAGACACAGCCTAATTATTTCATTAGCATGATACATTTATTTAACTTCCACAACTGCAGACAAATGATTAAATAAAAGCTAATGTTATAGATTTTTGTTTATATTTTATGAAGACTTTTATTTTTCACATGTGAAACAAGTCTGGCTCAATACAACAAATTTCCTTATAGGTAAGGCTAAGATTTTTGTCAGTTATTTTTTTGTAAAAGTCAAGAACTGGTCCAAGGCAGCAAACAAAAAATCATGGAAGCCATGAAAAAACAACTGTGACAAAATGGGGACAGGAGGGTCCAGCACCCACTGCTGCTGTGGCTCCAGGGTTCCTTCCCCCCCCCCCGCCCAAAGCTGAAGTGGAAATGTCACAGATTACATGATGTCTGTGACCTAATCTTAGTCTTACTTTTAAGTACAGGTCTCTTTGTATTGGCATAGACTGGACTAGGGCCAAAACCTGTTTGACGTCCCAGTGTCTGGTGCTTTGTTTTCTGTGCTGTACACAAGAGTTCTGAGATCTCTCTTGAATGTTCCTGAACATTTAATACCCAGGATGTGTACTCATGTCCTCAAATGTAGCTCTCCATGTAAATGCTATTTCACCCTGTACAGGGTGGGGAGCAGATAGCTCTGGAGATCTTTCACCTCATTTGCACACATCCCCTTCCAAAGCCATACTTCGTGGTAACTGTCCTGTAACAAAGGCAAGCTAGGAGAGCCCAATATCTTAGATTAACTATGTGGGATCTTTGCAGAATAGTACTTGGTCACTTGTACTCCCATTCCCTCATACAAGGGAGAAAACATTTAGGCCCCTGCCAACTAGAGATCCAAACTTAGGAATCTATCTCTGATCTCTTGCGTGGCTGATTGTGCCAATGAACTGGGCCACTGCATTTTTAATACTCCTATTGATCTGTACTAGCTGTCTATTTTTGCTGAGGGTTTTTTTTTTTTAATAATAAAAAAGAAGCTACAGATCACTCCATCAGTTTCTGGTAAAAAAAAAAGTAGGTAATTTGGCATACTATATTTGTACAAATGCATGCACAGAAACATTAAGCTAAATTATTTAGGAATGTAATCTTATATGGGTGCTGCCCAAGCATGTCCTCTTCATGTGGCAATTATCCTTATTTGCATTCTTGAAGTTAAAGAATGTACTACTTTTTTCATATCTATCAGGACATCCAGAGGGAACTTGAACTAACCCAAACAAGAACAGTGAGGTATGACTACTGTCTATGTCTAATATGTTGCATTTTGAATCCTGATACTAATTGATGGTGATAGGAATCGTTCACTGAACTACAATGGTAACTATCCTTTCCTAATGCCTGTTGTGTGTCAGTTGAATGGTTTTTAAAGTTTTGTTGAAGTGTTTGTCAGCATGAGTGTTACCTTTTTATGATAGGTTTTGGTGGAGATTCTAGACATCCATGCAAGAAGACTATCTCTGAACAGTCCCATATCCTATCTCCAATATCTGACCATTATTTAAGCACCTTTATTCTGTAGAAGAGACGAGGCTGTGTTCGGTAGAAAAAAAATATCTGAGGTGTTGGCATTTGGTTTCATTCTGCATTGGGACAAAACCAAGGCCTTTGGAAAGAAAGATGAGACCCTGACCATCCTGTCTTCTGTTGGAGCTTTTGCACTCTGTATTGATGCAGAGAGAGAGAGACTGTAAAGCAGTTGTTTGAATACTAACCTGTGATGTGGGAAACCCATATACAAGTCCTTGTTCTGAATCAGGAAAAATAGGAACTTGAAGCTGAGAAGCCAACATCCGAGATGTGGGGTACTGACTAACGTGGGATGGGTGTCCTCTTGTGTTTTGGCTAGAATTTCCATCCCTAGCTCTGAGAAGTTTTTCCTGACAAAAAAATTGTCAAAATTAACAGGTTTCCACAAAAAGCTTTGGTTTTGAGGAACTGGCATTTTCTGACAAACATCTTAACAAAAAATTCCCGACAGCTCCCAAGAATGAGGATTTTTGGAATTTCCTCAGAGACCGCTTACTAAGTGTTAAGCAGTATACTTAAAGAAAATGTGCTAAGAGACAAGTTCTGATTTTCAAGGACTCATGTAAATTCAATATGGGTACCATCTTAATTTCATCTACATTCAGTTTGCCAATCATCTTAATTTCTATTTTTGGATTGCATGCTGCCAAGACAGAGCAGCATTTTTCTCCAAGGCACAACTATTTTGAGAAGAAATGGTGTGCTAGAACTGAGTGTACATCCATGTTAAATAAGAATTCAACTAATGAAATAGCTTTACAATAATATAATTGATCTATTTTTCTCTTAGCATATAATTACCATTGACCTAGTTCTGTCACGTTCGTATTGTTTTGAAATACTTCTTGGAGGTCTGAATTAGCCATACTATAATTTAGACCCTAATTTTGGTCTCCATTAACTACTTTAAAATACTGTATACTCTACTAAAATAATATGGAAAATTCATGTAAAAAGACATCAACTCTGGTTCTATAGAAACCTTACAGAATCCACAAACCTACTTATCTACTAATATTGCATTACCAACTAAGTAAAATCCCATAGATACATAATTCTAGATGTGGATCAACATTGCAGAATATATTTATTTAAAACAGATATTTAGTATGACTATCTTTAAATAAATAAGATATTAATTTGAAAGGCCATGCATTAGTAAGGTCACAAAGTCTATTTGATTTTATTGTGAAGTTGTTCACTATGTATTAGACAAATATCTTTATTCTATCAAATATTTTGATTTAATTTTAAGTTGTGTAATTAAGTTGTCTGACCTTTTGCTCTTCAATTATGACTTTTCGGGTTTACCAGTGGAAGTGATGAGCAAAACCAACACCTTTTATCCAAGGTTAAACAACTAGAACTAGAGTTGGCTCACATGAAATCAGAACTGTTAACTCTACAAGACTTGAAGACCAGCTGTGAGAAAGTAGATACGATTCATGAAAAAGTAAGTGCTACAGTTACCTCACTAGAAAACTCTTGCTTTTGTCCACTTATGCAGTTTTCAGTGGAGTCTCCACAGAAAATGTACTCTACTCACATTTGTTTGATTACACTGAATAAAACACTTTCCCAAAAGACAACGGTGTGCTAATTTTAACAGTAATGCTGATTTTTTTGAAATAGCAAGTACTAATCTTACTAGACACTTGTACATAACAAGGTATAAACCTACATCTTAAATGGAACTAAAAGCACAGAGAGTAAATATATTACAGTGATTTTGTGTATAGTATATACTCTAGTGTAATAATTGGCATATGTTTATCTGTGTCCAGCTAATTTATTCAAATATAGAAATGCAATAAAAGAGGGTTGTAAAGCAATAGTTCAACTGAACTGGTTTAAGTAGTGTACAAATATAGCATCTTTCTTCATTTGCAGCATTAAATCTGTAATTGTAAATTGGAACAACATTAGAGAACCGACATAATGGGGGGTATGTGGGTTTGTGATGTCTATTCCATAGTTATTAAAAGGCCATTAAATACTTACTCATTTGGTTTCTCTCAAGCACATGACCTCCCACATCAGAATCTAGGCTCCTATTCCATTGACAATGGAGTTCATCTCACAATAATTGATACAACATTGGAACTGTTAAAAATTCATCTGGCTACCTATGAGATACAAAATTTGAAGACTGTGCTTAATTCAGGTGTGAATCCACACTTGTGAAATATTCATCAATCTTCATAGGTACTCTTGTTGAAGTCAAGTCCTGCATTTCAGAAAAAAACGTTTCAGCCTGGCTGCATGCACTTAGCACTTCCTTGTCGATGGCCTTCGTGGTGCCTCCTTTATAATCTTTTATGCTGGTCGCTAGGATTCCTTAAAATGTATTTGAGCCCTAAAGGTGTAAATTGCACATAGTTCGCTAGCAATTTGTAAGATATTTATTTCACTGCCATATCAAGTAACCAGTTTGGATCTCCTTAGCTTTTTGAGTTGTTGAACAATTTGGATTTCATATAAATGTGTAGAGTTTTTCTCTCAAGATGATCAAACAGTTTTAGCAACAAAATACAACCTATAATACATAAATTGTCTCCTGGTTTAGTGCACAGTTCTTGAAATATTTGCTTGTGGTAACTTTAGCCTGACTTTCTCCACTTATGATTTTAAAAGGGAAGATGGGAATTCTTTATTCACAGCCTTGTATGTTTAGTTAGTCTAATTCAGTGTTATGTTTTTGTTTGTTCTCGATATTTTTACTTAAGTCTTCAGACCATTTACTAAACTATTAATCTGTTTGTTCACACTAAGGACCTTTTTACATTTGTATCTTACACTGTTAATTCCAAAGGGGTGAGGGTAGGGGTGGTGATGTTTTCAGTGGGAGTACAAGAAGATATTTATGGAGCAGAGGGGACTGATGAGGTGGCAGTATTCTCTCAAATCTGTTTGATCTAATTTATGGTTGTGCAAGCATGTAGAAAAGGGGTATAGTATATTCTTTGTCATGTTAAGTGAGTTTGATTACTTATTTTGATAGGCCATTCTGTGTGTAGCTTAATTTGTCTGCCAGCTTCTTTTGTGAAAAGGAACGTCTTTCACATATTCTCTGGCTGCGTAATTACACAGCCTCTGAATAGCTTCTTGAGGTCCTCAGTAACTCAGTCTACTGATTGGGATTAAAATAAGGTAACAAATGTAGCGATGTTGTCAAGTATTCTTTCGTCAACTTAACCTTAACTGAGACCACCATGTCGTCTGTGCTTGCAGTACTGAATAATGGTGAGGCACGCACACAAGAAACTGACATTGATATAACCAGAAAAGTTTAACATAACTAATAACTTCGGTAATAGTTTGGCAAGGCAGGGTGTGTGTTAGACTCTTCTAGGTTCTTTTCTCCCCACCCCACCAGTTGTTCCAAGAGTTCATCTCCTGTGTTAGAAGATTCCTCTCCCATCTATTCCCCGAAGGCTTGCTATGCCAATGGAGGAGTTTTTACTTAAGTACAAAGATGGAGATATATGAAAGCTACATTTATTTGAAGCTCTGAAAAACTTAAGGATTTTACACATACCAGTTACACAGTTCATTTTATTAATGCAAATGATTTGAGGATTACATTATTTTGAAAGAGTATCCAAAATAGTAACTGTTACCTATTGATGGATTTTTACTAGGTAGATGCCCAGGTCAAAGAATCTGTCAAACTTATGTTTTTTGGTGATCGACAAGACTTTTCTGAATCACTACTCCAATGGCTAACATCCAAATTTGTGAGCAAGAGCGATCTGCAGGTTTTGTTACAAGATCTAGAGCTGCAAATCCTCAAGAATATTACTCTCCACATGTCTATTACAAACCAAAGGCCAACCTCTGAAGTAGTAACAAGTGCAGTAAATAATGCAATGATTTCTGGCATCACAGAAGCGGTAAGCATGTAAAATAAACGTTGAAAAGTTTAGTTCATAGCTTTATAGTATTGTTACATAGGGTAAACGTTTTTAAAGGAATTTATTACAGTACGTTGTCATGTCTAAATATAACAAGTTAATGAAATTTGTTTCAATAGGAAGTTTGAGGGAGATAGTTTAGACTGTTTAATGGCAGTTAAGAAAAATAATCTAAAATGTATTGAAACTGTGCTTCATATAATACCTAAAAAGCTGTCAGAGATTTCACTTTGGTTTTCCACTGTTTCAGTAGCAGTTTAAATAAGATCTTATAGCTTTTGATTTTGGACAGCACTGTTTGGGTCTATGTGTTGCCCAAAAATAATATCCTTATTTTTTTTTTTTTATTTTTTGTGGTGAAAACAACTTTGGCCTGGTCTACACTACAAAGTTAGGTCGATGTAAGTCACTTTGCATTAACAAATTTGCATGCATCTATGCTCAAATTTGTTTCCAACTGACGTAAATGCCCTGTTAAAATGATTCTTTAAATCCAACTCCGTGAATGGCATTGAGCCACGTTTGACCTACTGAGATAGATGCAGTGCGAGTGTAGACGTTCTGTGACAGTCCTAACAGTACTCCAATAGCTGTCTCACAATGCCTAATAGTGACTGCCCTGGACCCACAGTGACCTCCACTGCCCAGGGGTTACAGAGACTGGAATCTACCTTCCCACTTACAATACCCCACTTTATTTTTGAAATGCCTTTTCCTGATTGCCCTGTTTGGCAAGCACATCTAGCACTTCTCTCTTGTTGTATGTAACTGCCCTACTAACCATGTCAGCTCCGAACACTAGACGTGCTCTTGTCTGGAGTAGACAAGAGGTATTCTATCTCCTGGGCCTGGGGGAGAAGAGGTTGTTCAAACACAGCTATGGACCAGCCACAGAAACATGAACATCTATGAAAAAACTGCATGGGGGATGCGGGCAACAGCATATGACAGGGATCAGCAGCAGTGCCACATGAAAGAACTGCAGCCGGCATACCACAAGGCCAGGAAGGCCAACATATGATCTGGTGTTGAGCCACAGACCTCCTCCTTTTACAAGAAGCTGCATGTCATGCTTGGCAGAGTTTCCACCAGCACCCCACAGACCACCATAGATACCTTGGAGGAGCCTGAGACAGAGACCCAGTCTGTGAACAATGAGGAGGAATCAGGAGACGTGGCAGAGTCGGGGCTCAGCTATGTCATGAGCCAGGACCTGTTTGAGACTTCACTTCAGACTGGCCAGTCCCACCAGTTGAGCACGGATGAACCTGGTGAAGGGAAAGGAAGCTTGGGTAAGTGTGTGCATGCATTTTTCCTTACAGTGTTTAAACTTAAAGATGGAGACCAGCCCATCCCCAAGTAAACAAGGCATATGCATCTATTATTTTCGTTTTGTCTCCTCTGAGAAGAGGTAGCAGTACAACAAACAGAGGTGGAGTGGGTATACACATTTCACTCCCCTGTTTGGTTAGGTGTGGGTGGGAGGAGAGATGGAGCAGTTTATGTACATAGAGGTGTCCCTTGTATTCTCCTGAGAGATCTGAATGACACGTACATGGATATACTCTGCAGTTATCCCCCAAAGGTTTCTAGGGATGGCTGACTTTTTTCCCTCCATGGTAGAATACTTACCCACACACCTCCATAAGGAGTTCTGCTGGTACAGTAGCAGTAAACAGGTCAGCAGCTTATGAACCCATGTGACTGGGATCCCAACAGTAGCTGTGCTCTCTGTGCCTTTGTTACACTTAGAAGTGACGTAATCTAAAATCACCACAGCCTGTTGAAAATAGTGCCAATATTTAGCACCGTTGTTCTATACTTGTATCCGTGGAGAAAGGGATAGAAATTTTGTTTCATGCAACCAAAAAATCTTAGTGCCTGCCTCCCTACACCCATTCTTTGTCCCTGCTGAGCCATATGCACCATGGCTGAGACTGGAGAGCAATGCTGTGCAGAGGTACTCCAAAGCTAACGTGTGAATAAGCATGTCTTAAAAAAAATGATGGGAATAACAGCAGGGATTTTGAAACTTGTATCTTTCCGTTTCTGTTGTAACTGCAAATCCAATGATACGTATCTCTGTTTCATCTGTAACTGCTCCATTGTGGCCCCCTCCACACCACAGGAACCCTGAGGAGCAGAAAGAAGATGGCTAGTGAGATCCTGCAAACCAGTAATGCATCAGACTGCAAACAAAAGGCCTGTTTGGCCAGCATGGCAGACGGCATGGACGGGGACAGAGAGGACAGGAGAAAATTGGAGAAAAACCCAGGAATCCCAGCAAGAAAAGGAGAGAGCTTCTCAGGCAGCAAACACAAATGTTGCAGACTCTGGTTGACCTACAAGTCCAGTAATCACCGACTCCCCATCCTTTGCAGTCCCTGGAGAACTCCGTGGTGGCAGCTTCCCATGTGCCCCAACATTCCTCCTAGTATCCTGGGTCCCATCCCTGCCACTTGTGGACAGTAAGGAAAACTACAGCTTCACATACACAGTCCTGTGAGAGTCACAGTTGCTTTATGTACAGCCAGAATAGACTGCACTTGTGCACTGAAATGGACAGAAACATTTGCTGTCTAATTTTAATATTGTGTTAATATATTTAAGAAGTTTGTATTGTAGTGTCCTTTTTTATTTGCATATTGGCTATTTTGCACTGTCACTCATATGTAAAAAAAAACTTTTTAAATAAATTTTCACCCCTACTGTAGAATGCATAGCAGTACGCAAGCACCCAGTACTTGTAAGCTTATGGCACCACAGAACTCCTAGGTTCAACAAAACACCTAATCATGTATGTAAATGTACAGCAAGTAGCAGGTAATTCATAGGTTCACTAAAAGACAGTGTAATATGTATAAATGTACCCCTAGCACTACACAATTCCGAACTGGTGTACTGGCTTGGGGGCTCAGTCCAGTCCAGCAAAGTGCATTAATGTGGCTGAACATTAATGTGCTCTTTCAAAGTCTTCCACAACCGCACAGTTCCACAAGGGCTTAATGTTCAAACTCCGCAGACAGCCACTCCATCTCCATCCTGGCAGCTTTTCCCCTTTGCCTCAGAGGCACAGCAAGCAGCTATAACCAATAGGGATTTTATTTATTTTTGCTGAAATTCAGTCTTGTAAGTAAACACACCAGTGTCCCTTCAACCTATCAAAAGCACATTCAACTGTCCTTCTCTAAGTGTTGAGCTGGTATTTAAATTTTTCCTCTGTACTGTCAGGGTTGGTCTTTGTGAACCAAAGGGGTAGGCAGGTCCTCCAGGGTTGCTTTTGGCATGTCAATGTCGCCAATGATAATTTGCAGGTTGGGAAAGAATATCCATTTTCAGCTTTCTGAGCTGTCCTGTGTTCTTAAAGATGTGAGTGCCATACACCTTCCCTGTGCAGTCCCCATGGGTACCACTGGAGCATCTCTGGTGATCAATCAACACGTGCAAAGGCTTACTTTTGTATGGCTTTTTGTGGATGTACACTCTGGCAAGGTGGGCTGGTCCCAAAACAGGGATATGCCTGCCAACTGTTGCCCCTACTGCTTCAGTTCCATCCACTGTGTCCTGTACATTGCTGAGAGTCAGCCTTGCATATTAGGACTCTATATTAATGGCCCCCAATGTGGATTTTCTAACTCCAAAATGATTTCCCGCTGACCAGTACTAATCCAGCATTGCAAGCTTCCAAGTGTGATTGCCATTCGCTTCTCAACTGTCAGCGCAGCTCTTATTCTCGTGTCCCTGCAATGGAGGGCTGAGGCAGTTTTGAGACACACATCCACATATGTGACCTTTCACATTTGAAAGTTCTGCATATTGCCCTAAACCTGCATTGTAATGCTATCTCACCAGTGCTCATTTCTCAGGCCCAGAAGGGATGCTCCACTTTTCTGCGGCTGCTCCATGAACACCGCCATGTCCCTTAACAATCTGTTGTTGAAGAAATCATCATGTCCCCAAGTACTGCAGTTCTTTCTCTGGGTCTGCAGATACCAGAAGATCTTGCCTCCTGTATTTGCAACATTCATAAGGACAGTGCAGAGCTGCATGGGCTCCAGGCTTTTGTCAGAGATGGCAGATGAGAAAAAGGGCTGTGTGGGTTTGTGGGATTCTTTTTTTAAAAAAAAAAAAGCCTGAAGATTATGGGATATGGATGGCATTATGGGATGGAGAAAGTTGCATGCTCCCAGAGATCCCTTAACCTCTTGCTCCCAGAGATCCCTGCATGATTCATTTCTATTCCACCACACATCGCAAAAATTTCCCAAAACTATTTCAGCCACTTGCAGTGTGTGAAGTACACTGGAATGCCTGCCTGTGGTGCACTGTACTCCTGCTTTGATCCAAGCACTCCTGAGTACATGCAGCGCAAACACGAGCAGTCAAGTGTGCACAAGTAATGTACTAACATTGGTAGCTGTATACTGATATTTGCATCAACAAAATGTGTAGTGTAGACATGGCCTTAATCTTCAGTCTGTAGTCTCCTCTGGAGGACTGTTAATTAAGTAGTTTATTATAAACTTTCTAGTCTTGTTACTTAGAAACACTATTATTCACTTCTTAAAACAAGGAGCCACACTGGATGCAATAAAGAAACAAAGTAAATTCCGTTACCCTTTATGATCTGCAATGCCTTCCAAACCATGCTATCTTTGGAGCTGAGGAATATTCAAAGTATAAATAAAAATAAAATATAACCTAATGGAGAGGAGAATGAGATTTACAGAAACGCCATTCAGAGTGATCTAGTGTCATAATCGTAGTCTGACTGCCACTCCTCAAAAATAGGCTAATGTATCTTAAAGATATTGGTTCCAAAGATTGTGATATAGTACAATTTTATTAAGTGTTTATACTATCTTAGTTAATAAAGACTGTTGAATGTATGTATACCTAATACCTAACATGTTTTCTTTTTCCATACTGTCTCTCTTCGCTTGTATCCGTAGCAAGCACGCATTATTGTAAATAATGCATTGAAACTCTATTCTCAAGACAAGACTGGTATGGTGGACTTTGCTTTAGAATCTGGAGGTAAATATAGCACAAAAGCTATAAATAGATCAGTCTGCTATTTGTAGCAATGTAATCTGAGTTGTTGGTTTTTACAGTAAATCAAGAATTATGTCCAATAGTTCACAAATAATAGGAATACTATATATTTTGTATTAGTTTATTGAGTTGGATGTTTATATGTTAATAGTATACATCAGTGGTTCTCAAACTGGTGGTCGCGGGCTGATTCCAGGGGGGTCGTGAGCCGTCGATGCCTCTGGCGGCATTTCATCGGAAGCTCCAAACATGCGAGTGAGTCCACCGAAAAACCGCCAAAGTGCAAGCTTCTGCTATCAGTGGCATTTTGGTGGACACAGAGATGAATGCTGCGTGTCCAGCGAAATGCTGCTGAAACCAGAAGAGTTCAATTCAGTGGCATTTCAGCGGACATACCCGGGGCGTGAGAGGACGTGGCAGAGTAAAAAGGGGTCACCGAGCCAACAAGTTTGAGATCCACTGGTATACACCATAAAAATGCAAAATGAACTCCTGATTGCACTGTGGAATCACACTGATATATCTGAAGTAAGACAGTATGGCACAAGTTTGAAGAAGCTTTAAAATAAAATACCTAGAGATAATTGAGTGAGAATAACTATTTTGTATGGTATACGTATTATGAACATGAACTTACTGGAAAAAGTATATACCTATTCAGTTTTTTAAACCTCTTTTTTCAAAAATATATTTTCATTTCAAGCTGAAAATAGAACTTATTTTTTGAGAAATATGCTACTATTTGAAAAGTGGGATACAGCTTCCTTAATGTAAAACTCTAATCTGGGGACAGGATGCTGGCATTTAAAATAACAGTGCCTAAAGGAGAGTTACTAGAATTTGACAGGATTTGAATACTTGTTTGAAAAAAATCAATGGCATGTTCAGTTTGGAACAATATTTCACTGAAAGCATGACTAGTTGCCTATGAAAAATGAAACACTTCATTATTTGTGTTTTAACCTGACTTTTCTTTTTTGAGGTGGTAGCATTCTGAGTACTCGCTGTTCTGAGACCTACGAGACCAAAACAGCTCTAATTAGTCTCTTTGGAATTCCTTTGTGGTATTTCTCTCAGTCTCCCAGAGTGGTAATCCAGGTAATTAAAAGTGGAATATACCAAAAATCCTGTTGTTTGTTTCTGTAGCACCAAGTAGACCAGGACCCCTTTGTGCTATGAAAGTTTTGTGTTTTAAAGCTACACTGTTAAGAAAATTTGGCTACCAGAATTTTTCTTGAATGGAAGATGCATCTGGAACTTCATTTCTGCTGATAATTGAACCCTGTGCAGAGAGCCTTCACAAGGCCTACTCACCATTTAAATTGCATTTAGCCCTATGCGGAGGATTTAAATGTGACTAAAGAGGTGCATAAGCCTTGTACAAAGGACCAGCCTAAGGACAATTCACCCTAAAAATAAGAGAAATAAGCACAGGCCAAGGCATGTCACTAGTGGTTTTGGATGCCTCTGTTTTTTGGTTGTCTAGCTTGAAATATCTGAAGGAGGGCCTGGTTTTCAGAAATTTCTGGGCACACATGCTATGAAACTTACACTGCTTTAGGGAGAATCAGTTTCGGCACGGAGACCGCTAATCAGTCTTGACAATACTGGCTATAACTTTTATGTAGAACCACAACTGCTAGGGAGAAGTACAAAAGAATAGTAGAGACAAAGTCGAAAAAGGTAAGGCACAAAATTAATTGAGCCTAATAAGGGATATAAGGCAATAGGAGGTTTTTTAAATACATTAGGAGCAGTAGAAAGGCTAAGGAAAGTGTAGGTCTTCTACTTAGTGAGGAAAGAAAGCTAATAACTGATGACATCAAGAAGTTTGAGGTGTTTTATACCTATTTCGTTTCAGTCTTCACAAAAAAAGTCAAAGGTGACTAGATACTCAACACAATATTAACAATGGGAAAGGAACACAGACCAAAATACGGAAAGAATAGGTTAAAGAACATTTAAGTTAAATATATTCAAGTAAGCACCTAAACTAAAAGTTCATTCTAAAGTAATTAAGGAACTAGCTAAAGCAGTCTTTGAACTGTTTGTTATTAGTTATCTTGGAGAATGCATAGAGGATGGGTGAGGTCATAGAAGACTGGAGAAGGGCAAACATAGCACCTGTCTTTAGAAAAGATAACAAAGAGGGCCCTAGGAATTATAGATCAAATTCAAAACTTAAAACTAGAAAGATACAGGAACAAATTATTAAACAATCCATTTGTAAGCACCTGGAGGATAACAGGATTATAAGGAATAGTTAGCATGGATTTGTCAAGAACAATCCATGGCAGGCCAACCTTATTATTTTCTTCTATGGGTTTTCTGGCCTAGTGGATGGGGGATGGTGGGGAGAAGCAGTAGACATGATGTATCTTAATTTTTAGTAAGGCTTTTGATGATGTACCACAGGACAGTCTCATAACAAAACAGGGAAACATGGTATAGACTAATTTATTATAAGCAAGGTGCACAACTGGTTGTAAGACCATAATCAGAGTTATCATCAATGGTTCACTGTCAAACCAGGAGAGTGTATCTTGAAGAGTTCCATGGGGGTCAGTCCTGAATCCAGTACTATTCAATGTTTTCATTTTAATGACTTGGATAATTGGATGGAAAATATGCTTGTAAATTTTGCAGATAACACCAAGCTGGGGGGGGGGGGGGGGGGGAGGCGGGGGTTCCAAGAATTTGAGGTTAGAATTAGAATTCAAAAGAACCTTGACAAATTGGAGAATTGATCTGAATTCATTAAGATTAAATTCAGTAAAGATAAGTACAAAGAACTTCACTTAAGAAGGAAAAATTACATATACAGCTACAAAATGGGGAATAACTGGCTTGATGGTATTGCTGATAAGGATCTGGGGACTATAGTGGGCCACAATTTGAATATAGACCTACAGTGTGATGTAATAGCAAAAAAAAAAAAAAAGCTGATATTCTGGGGTATATTAACAGGAGTGTTGTATTTAAGATACAGGAGGTAATTGTCCTGCTTTACTTAGCACTGATGAGGCCTAAGCTGAAGTATGTGGCCTTTTCTGGATGCCACACTTCAGGAAAGATGTGGACAAACTGAAGAGAGTCCAGAGGAAAGGAACAAAAGTTATCAAAGGTTTAGAAAACCTGAGCTGTGAGGAAAGGTTAAAAAACCTTGATATGTTTAGTTTTGAGAAAAGAAGACTGACGGGGACCTAACAAGTCTTCAGATCTATTAAGGGCTGATATAAAGAGGACTATGGTAAATTGTTCTTCATGTCCAGTGATGGTAGGACAAGATATAATTGACTTAATCTGCAGCATGAAAAAATTATGTTCAATATTAGGAACTAGAAGGGTAGTTAAGATCTAGAACAGGCTTCCCTGGAACATTGTAGAATCCCCATAATTAATTTTTTAAGAACAGGGGTCAGGGATGCTCTAGATTTACTTGTTCTTGCCTCATTACAGTAGGCTGGACTTGATGACTTCTTGAGTCACCCTACCAGTCCTACATTTCTATGATTTTATCATCAACAAAAACTGCTCTTGGCTTCCTCTTAACTCTGTCATACTTATAGGCATATTGTATGACAATAATGCTATCTGGGGGTATAATTTAACAGTCAAAGTTGATTTATTCACATATTCAATGTTGTCCTTTATGTCTAACATCTAACTTTTTTTCGAACTACTTTGAATACATATTTGTTATTTTCCCCCCAACAAAGGTGAGGAGTAACTTGTATTGTCAACCTCTTGCACCAGAACACCAAATACTAGCCACGCAAAACATTTGAGAATAAAACATTCTTTCATTACTGAAAATACTTATCTGGTGGTTATGTTTTCTTTCTGTACAGTGAATAATTTAAATCATACCTATAGTGCATGTTCTCTCAAATTTTTGAATCAAGAAAATGTCCATTCAACTATTGCAGAAAAATTAGAATTGATACTTTCTGACCTTAATGTTTATATTGCAGAGAAGAAATATCCTGGTTCTTGCAAACAGTGTGTTTTGATCTGTTAGTTTACCCAAACTCTCTTACATGAAAAACAATTGTCTATTTAACAGGGTACAACGTATAATCAGTTGCATAACCTAATCAAAGTAAACTTAAATAACTCAAAATTCATTAGAATGTTTTACCAACATGTTCAATATTTTTCTCCCCCGCCCCCTCTTTAGCCCGACATGTATCCAGGAAACTGCTGGGCATTCAAAGGATCACAGGGATATCTTGTAGTTAGACTTTCTATGATGATCTACCCAACAGCCTTTACATTAGAACATATACCAAAAACTCTCTCACCGACAGGAAATATCACGAGTGCACCTAAGGATTTCTCAGTATATGTAAGTCTTTCTCTAGTAAAGTTAAGGTATTAAATGTTTTTGTTCTGTTTGGATAATTTGAGAACAACTATCCACAATTTAAAATAGTTATTAGTGTAAAACAGCCCTCTTTTTTTTAATATTTACATTTATTGCTCTTAAATTTACCTTCTTTTGTAGTGTTTTCAGATCTATGAATGAGAAATAATATATAAAAACTTGTTTTTTAAAAATTCTAGTGCTTCTGTTTTATCTATCTAGTTTACAGAGATGTACATTAAAACAAAGTAATCAAAACTTATTAAATTTGTGTGATGATTATCTAAAATGACCTTCAAGTCTAAGCACTTTACACCTTCATAAAAGGAATAGATCATAATCCTTTCAGGCACTGTCACATAACAGTAATCTACAGCTGTATGGCATAATTGAAGTCCATTTTGACCTCTAGAAACTTTTTTATTTCCAATTGACATGAAATATGTAAAATAGTGAGCATTGGTACTCATCCCAGTCTTCTTCAATCCCACCCTTTCCTCATCCCACCTTTTATTTCATTCTTGTTATTCCTGGACAACCCTTATTTTCTACACAATGATAATTAGTGGTTGTACTGCCCTCCCCTGTTAAGAATGTGATGCTCTATAACTGCAATCACACTTAGTTTTTTTATTCTGATTATCTGAAATTTTGGAAAAAAATAAGGCTTAATTCTTGATGATAGGGTCTAGAAGATGAATATCAGGAAGAAGGTACCCTTCTAGGACAGTATGTCTATGATCAAGGAGGAGAGTCACTACAAATGTTTCAAGTGACGGTAAGCCCACATTAACAGAAAATATATAGCTGTTGCCAAAGCCACTTGACTTTGCCTCTTGCAGTAGTAGCAGTAATTTCATTTTAAAACTGCTTTGATACATTTGCTGATGCTTTTCACTACGCGTATGCTAGTATACAAAATGCTAGCGTTCTGAAATGTGATTCTGATTTAACTCTTGCACTAACTGCAATAACTTAATGGAGTTATTCCTGATTTGCGCCATTGCAAAGGAAGAGTCATTTTAGCATTTTTATTTTTGCCTTCCATAAAACATGCATAATGAAGTGTCTTTCAGTACCAGAAATTTGCAATATCCATATTGTCAGTTGAGCTGCAGCTAAACGCATCCCACCACACAGTGGATTAGATCAGTAGCTTTCCCTCGGTAAAACTAGTACTGTTCATTTGAAATTCTCAGTGACCTGGAAAGTTACTGTGGCTTATTTTAAGGGTAATTCTGCTATAAAAATCTTATTTCTGCTTTCAAGCCTTTAAATAAAACATTAAGAATTATTCTACTTCATCTCGATCTCCAGCAGAGATGGGAAATCAAGCAAAGACAATGAAAATTTGATAGCTTGTGTAGATTGCAAAAGACTATCCATAAATTGTGATTAGTTTTTGGGTATATAACTTAACTACTTAAGCAATTAATGATGTATGCAGTGTAGTGATTTGGCTGCTATTTTTAAACAAATTTAGGTGATCAGCATCAGTTGTCTACAGAGAAATAAAGTGGTGAGTGATGTCTGATTTATTTTTTTCTCATGTTTTTTCAGAAAAAAAATGAAAATGCTTTCCAGATAGTGGAGCTAAGAATTTTTTCTAATTGGGGCCATACAGAGTACACCTGTCTGTATCGGTTCCGAGTGCATGGCAAACCTACTGAATAAACTACTACACTACAGCTTTTTTGTTGTATATTTTCTGTTTGTATATATTGGAAAACCTAGAACACTGGAATCTTTAAAGGATGAGGATATGTGACATGTACTGCAGATCAATACTCCTCTTCAATAAAAGGCAGAAGACTGTCAGCAGAATTGTGTACAAACCTGCTCCGATGCTCAGCTTGTAATTGCCAATCCGCTTTATATTTTAATGTGTCCATTCTGAGAAAAATATTGCATGCAAATGACTCTGGTTCACAAAGCCAAGTTGGCAAACAGGTGAAACTTATTTTATTACATTTGAATGTACAGTTTTTAAATAAGCTATGCTTTCTGCAGCTAGAAATCAGTTTTTAATACAAGCCCCATCTGCACACTTCTTTACCCTGGCTCCCTATGGCAAAACGTATGAACACTTTTAAACACTAATTTTGGCTAACGTACACTTTAGTTGACCTTGACTTTTGAACTTGTTGGTAGGCCCAAAAGGACTTCCTGAGTAGATACAGAATATGATACATGTTACTGTCAAGGACAGTGAATGGCACCAAAAATAGTTTAAACATCAGAGGCATAAAAAAATCATTCCTCTAGCATGGAACCATGCATTAATGTAAAAGTCAGGGTTGATTTTTAAACCACTACAATTATTTTACGTTTTCTTCCTAAGTCTTTTTGACTTAGCTTGTTAGATAATCACTCAGTGTACTAACATTTACTGAGCAATCTAGTAGGCTTATCTCATATTCCAAGGTGAGAGTCTGGCTAATGGTCTGTATATAAGACCAATTCAGAGCTCAAATTGCAGAGGCAAAATCTTGGTGTGCAGAAATATCTCTTCAGCACAGGATTAATTGGGCTGGCTCACTTTATAAATGCTGTACTGTGGAAACACTAAGTGAAAATAGGTTCCATGTCATAGACTCAATTTTTAATTTAAAGCAATTCTGCAGTGAAGTAACCTGCAAAAGAGGTTCACACTCAATACCACTATATTTAATACCATTCTTTAGACAATGTTTCCATTTTTATACCCTTAAAGTGGAGGATTCATTACCCATTGAAGAAGGTTAGAACAATGACTCTTAACAGCATTATCTTACTGGATTTAAATTGGAACTTGCATTGTATTAACAGACTGCATTTTGCTAAGAGACTGCTTGCACCCAGCTCTCCCTACTTAGAGGCTCATTTTGTAATTTTATTTCTGAATGTTACTGGAAACCCGTTTATAAACAAGATTCCTGAAAGACATTCATGTGGAGAAATTTATCTTACTGTTATGCCTTTTATTGGGTCAACTTAATTACAGATGTGCTGTTATATTTTTCAGAAAGATGAATGATGGTGCTGACTGGTTTTCTGAATTAGAGTTCTGTATGTTGCACAATAGTCCTCAAATGTTTTAAAAAAATCTCCATAGAAAGAGTGTTTAAGTTCAGCTAGAAACAGAACCAATGGCCTATGCAGAAGAGCTAGATAAAACATGTACTGATGTCTCATATAAGTTAAATATATAAATCAGAATTATCCTGTATAAATTGAAATTAGGAGCTGGGGTGGAAATATTTTGAATAACACTTAACTTATTTTTAAAAAAGCAAGATAGGACTTCGTGCAATGTATTTTTGTAAATGCTTTTCAAAATATTTGTCTTGGTATTCTTTGCTGCGTCCAAACGGACAAGATGCTGTTGAGATGTTTAAATAAAGAGTTTTAATTTTTGAAAGTGCATGTAATATTTGAAACAAGTAAATAAAGTTTCTTTTCTGTATTTATGATGAATCTGTGTGAATATTCTGGCTAAAATAACTAATGCAAGGTAACCGCTTTTAAATAAATCCATTTTTCTACATCTTTTAATAAGCAAATACATTTCAGCATAAAACTGAGGTGAAGTTCAGTGCAACTTTATTGTGAGGATATATCCCATAACTGTGGTGAGAAAGGAGGATGGTAAATGGACACAGGGCAGAGCAGTACTATATATAAAAAAAAAAAAACATTTAATATGTGGGAAATTCCTTTAGGAACTGCAGGAGGGGTAATGCTAGAGAGGAGTAGTCTTCTACTTTTCATCTCTCTCTGCTCTCCTGAAAGCTCTGCCTTTTACTTTCATTGTCTTCTGTCAAAAGGGATTTATGCATGCAGAAGGGAGGCAGACTTTGTTGATACATAAACTTCTGTCCCTTATGGTTGGTCTGCACTACACAGGTCAACATAAGACATCTTATCAACCTAATTATGCCAGTGTCTACACTACAGCCTTCCTCCTGCTAATGTAAGTGCCTTATTACACTGACATAACTCCACCTCCATTAGTTGTAAGGTGTACTCTGGATGTACCAAAAATTGTTCCAAAACTAGTTATAGTACGCAGAACTGTTCCTGAGAGGAAAAGCTTTAGAGTAACTCCCAAGCATGAGACACTGCATTGTGGGAACTGAGGACTAGCTCAGCAACTGCAACCCTAGTGGCTTTCTGCCCACTCTTAGTCCTGGTCTACACTACGAGTTTAGGTTGTATTTAGCTGCATTAGATCGATTTAACCCTGAACCCCTCCACATGATGAAGCCATTTTTGTCAACTTAAAGGGCTCTTAAAATCTATTTCTGTACTCCTCCCCGATGAGGGGATTAGCACGAAAATCGACATCGCCGTTTGAATTTGGGTTAGTGTGGATGCAATTTGACAGTGTTGGCCTCCGGGAGTTATCCCAGAGTGCCCATTGTGACCACTCTGGACAGCACTCTCAACTCAGATGCACTGGCCAGGTAGACAGACAGAGCCCTGGGAACTTTTGAATTTCATTTTCTCTTTGGCCAGCATGGCGAGTTCATCAGCACAGGTGACCATGCAGTCCCAGAATAGCAAAAGAGCTCCAGCATAGACCAAACAGGAGCTGCTGGATTTGATCGCTGTATGGGGAGATGAATCCGTACTGGCAGAACTATGTTCAAAAAGACGAAATGCCAATACATATGCCAAAGTCTCCAAGTGCATGATGGACAGAGGCTACAACAGGGACCCGCAGCAGTGCGGCATGAAAATTAAGATGCTCAGGCAAGCGTACCAGAAAACCAGTGTGTCAAACGGACACTCTGGGTCAGAGCCCCAGACATGCCGCTTCTATGATGAGCTGCATGCAATGTTGGGGGGGGGACCCTACTACTACCCCACCCCTGTCCGTGGACACCTGCAAGGGGGAAGTCTTATGCAATACGGATGAGGATTTTGGGGACAAGGAAGATGAGGAGGACGAGGTTAAGGATAGCACACAGCACGCAAGCATAGATACCATTCTTCCTGACGGCCAGGATCTTTTTATCACCCGGGAGGCAATCCCCTCCCAAGGCAGGATCTTGGACCGTGAAGCCGGAGAAGGCACCTCTGGTGAGTGTACCTTTTGTAAATATAATACATGGTTTAAAAGCAAGCGTGTTGAATGATTAATTTGCACTTGGGATGCGTTCATGGCCAGTACAGCTACTGGAAAAGTCTGTTAATGTGTCTAGGGATGGAGCAGAAATCCTCCAGGGACATCCCTGTTGAAGCCCTCCTGGAGGTACTCTAAAAGCCTTTGCAGAAAGTTTCTGGAAAGAGCAGCCTTATTCCGTCCTCCATGGTAGGACACTTTTACCATGCCAGGCCAGTAGCAAGTAGCCTGGTATCATAGTATGATAAAGCCTGGCAGCGTATGATCCCGGTGTTTGCTGGCATTCAAGCAACATTCATTCTTTATCTCTCTGTGTTATCCTCAGGCAAGTGATATCATTCATGGTCACCTGGTTAAAATAGGGGAATTTTATTAAAGGGACATTCAGAGGTGACCGTTCCTGCTGGGCTGTTTGCCTGTGGCTGAAAAGAAATCCTCCCCACAGCTAGCCACTCAGTGGGCGAGGAAGGCGTTCATACTTGAGCTACAAAGAGTCTTGTAGCACCTTATAGACTAACAGATGTTTGGGATCATAAGCTTACGTGGGCTAAAACCTACTTCATCAGATGAATGTTGTGGAAATCTCCAGAAGCAGCTATAAATATTCAGGCAAGATAGCAAGGTAAATTAAATCAGGGAGGGTGAGGCCCACTGCCAGCAGCTGATCTGGAGGTGTGAACACTCAGAGAGGAGAAACTGCTTTTGTAGTTGACCAGCCATTGTTTAGTCCTGAGCTGATGGTGTCAAATTTGCAGATGAACTGTAGCTCAGCAGTTTCTCTTTGAAGTCTGGTCTTCTGAAATTTTTTTTTGCTGCAGGATGGCTGTCTTTAGGTCAGCTATTGTATGTCCAGGGAGGTTGAAGTGTTCTCCTACAGGCACACCTCCGGATCAGCTACTGGAAGTGGGCCTCACCCTCCCTGATTTAATATACCATGCTATCTTGCTTATGATCCCAAACATCTGTTAGTCTATAAGGTGCTACAAGACTGTCGCTTTTGCAGATCCAGACTAACAAGGCTACCCCTCTGATACTAGACACGATTGAGCTGTTTGTGTTTGGCTAGCAGGGATCTTCCCTGATACCAGCCACGCGGTGGCGGGAGGAATGAAGCGATCATCCCAGAGAATTGGATGGAGTGGGGGTAGTTGAGTTTCTGCTGCACATTAACCCGAAAACTGCAGCCCTCCTTTTAAATGGCCAACTCAACAAAGCTTTGCTTTGCTTGGTATTGGAAAGGAGGGCACTGCTTTTTGAAACCATTCCCACAAAATATGAAGGTTGAAGAAACCAAAAACCTATGGCTTACCAGGGCTGCCTGCAAGCCAAATTCTTGTAGCTCAGTCCTGTGTGTGTGATCTCTCACACCAAACCCGCAGGCACTCAATATAAGATGCAAAAACCTTGTACCGAAAGCACATGCTATGTAATGTGAATAGTTTGGTTCACCGTGAAAGAGTATACTCATTTTTCTGTAAAATGTATCTTTTAAAATACTACTCTCCCTTTTTTTTTGTCCTGCAGCTGCAAATGTTTCAACCCTCCCCCTATCATCTCTGTCCCAGAGGCTAGCGCAGATAAGAAGGTGAAAAAACCGCACATGATAATGTTCTCTGAGTTCATGCAGTCCTCCTGTACTGAAAGAGCTCAGCAGAATGCGAAGAGACAAACAATGTTACAGTCCACAAAAGCGATAAATGAAAGTGAGGACAGGAGGGACGATCGAGATGAGAGGTGACAGGAGTGCGATGAGAGGAGGCAGGATGCAATGCTGCTGCTACTGGGGGATCAAACTGATGTGCTTCGCCGTCTGGTAGAGCTGCAGGAAAGGCAGCAGAAGCACAGACCGCCGCTGCAGCCTCTGTGTAACCGCCCACCCTCCTCTCAAGTTCCATAGCCGCCTCCACCAGACTCACAAGAACGCAGGGAGGAGGCTCTGGGCACCCAACCTCTCCACCCCTGAGGACTGCCTAAGCAACAGAAGGCTAGTATTCAAGAAGTTTTGAAGTGCAGTGTGGCCTTGTCCTTCCCTCCTCCCCTCATCCACCACCCCACCCGGTGCTTCCCTCCCCCACCCCTCCTGGGCTACCGTGGCAGTTATCCCTATTTGTGTGATGAATTAATAAAGAATGCATGATTTTAAACAACAATGTGTTTATTGCCTCTGAAAGTGCTGATCGAAGGGGGGGAGGTCAGTTGGCTTACAGGGAAGTAGAGTCAACCAAGGGGTCAGGTTTTCATCAAGAGGAAAGAAACAGAACTGTAACACTGTATCTCCCCCTTACTCTCACAGATATCGTGGAACACACAGCAAGCAGCAATAACAATGGGAATATTGGTTTCACTGAGGTCTAAACAAGTCAGTAAACTGCACCAGCAAGCCTTTAAATGTCCAAATGCACACTCTACCACCATTCTGCACTTGCTTAGTCTATAGTTGAACTGCTCCTTACTACTGTCCAGGGTACCTGTGTATGGCTTCATGAGCCATGGCATTAAGAGGTAGGCTGGGACCCCAAGGATAACTATAGGCATTTCAGCATCCCCAACAGTAATTTTCTGGTCTGGGAAGTAAGTCTCTTCCTGCAGCTGTTCAGAGACCAGAGTTCCTGAAGATGGGAGCATCATGTGCCTTTCCTAGCCATCTCATGTTGATGTTGGTGAAACGTCCCTTGTGATCCATCGTTGCCTGCAGCACCATTGAAAAGTACCCCTTGTGGTTTATGTACTGACTCCCAAGGTGGTCTGGTCCTAAGATAGGGATACGTGTTCATCTATCACCCACCACAGTTAGGGAATCCCATTGAAGCAAAGCCATCTATTATGACCTGCACATTTTCCCAGAGTCATTACCCTTCATAGCAGCAGCTCAGTGATTGCATTGGCTACTTGCATCACAGCAGCCCCTACAGTAGATTTACCCACTCCAAATTGATTTCCAACTGACCAGTAGCTTTCTGGTGTTGAAAGCTTCCAGAAGACTATTGCCACTTGCATCTCAACTGGGGGGGCTGCTCTAATCTTGGTAGTCTTGAGCTTCAGGGCAGGAGAAAGCAAGTCAAACTTCCATGAAAGTGGCCTTACGCAGTCGAAAATTTTGGAGCCACTGGGAATCATCCCAGATCCACAACACAATGCGGTGCTTGTTTCCAAGGCCCAGATTTGGTGTTCCATGGCATGAGCCTGCCCCATTGCCACCAGGATGTCCAAATTGCCGGGGCCTGTGCTTTGAGAGACGTCTCTGTCCATGTCCTCATCGATCTCATCATCGTGCTACCATTGCCGCCTCATCTTCTTTTGCAGGTTCTGGTTCTGCACAAACTGCATGATAATGCGCGAGGTGTTTACAATGCTCATAACTGCTGCAGTGATCTGAGTGGGCTCCATTCGTGAGGTGCTAAGGCGTCTGTGCGGGCGATCCAGAGAAAAGGGCGCAAAATGATTGTCTGCCATTGCTTTCACAGAGAGGGGGTGACTAATGACATACCCAAAACCACCCACGACGAATTTTTTGCCCCATCAGGCATTGGGAGCTCAACCCAGAATTCCAATGGGCAGTGGTGACTGTGGGATAGCTACCCACAGTGCACCGCTCCGAAAGTTGATGCTAGCCATGGTACTGTGAATGCACTCCACCGACTTACTGTGCTTAGTGGGGATGCAGGGATTCGACTTTATAAAATCTGTTCTGAAAAATCAACTTCTATAAAATTGACCTAATTTCATAGTGTAGACATACCCTTAGAAGAAACAATTCTAGGCTTATCTGGTTCAGATGGGCCTAGCTACTAAAGACATTAGCTGAGTATTGCAAACAATGCTTGTAAAACACCACCAGTGGCTATTGTGCGTAGATGCATGGCATTGTACGGGCAATATCAAATTACAGTATTAAAACAGTGCAATGTAGATAGGACCTTTTGTGCATTCAGAATTCCAGCCTTAGTGTGCAGAATCCTTTGAACTTTAAAAAGAACAAGTACTTGTGGCACCTTAGAAACTAACAAATTTTCAACTTTTTTGCGGGGGGAGAGGGGGAAGAGAGAACTAGCAATTCAGATCTCCTTTACCCTGGAAGTCTCAGATGACTGAGTAAAATTAACCTCATAAAAGAGTGAAAGCTGAGCAACTAAGGACAGAAAGTTTTAGGCAGAGACTTCGTTTTTGCTGCGGCCTCAGAATCCAGTTATGCCCGCTTGGTCACCAATGTCACAGAACCTGTGACTTTTGACCCAGAAGCCACGCATTGTGAGTTGGCTTTGATCTAGTCCTGTTTCAAAAAGGTAACAATAGTACAAAATATATTTTTTACCAGCTGTCTGCCATGAATTAAGTATAATTGTATTGACAAAACTGTCTCCACACAGACGCCCTATTGAACTCCTGACTAATACGCATATTGGAGAAAGTTTGGTACAAGACTCAGCGTGATCTGAGGCAAGGTGAACTCACAATACACCTCTGATTGGACCCTCTACAGCTCCTTGCCCCTGACAACACCAGGCTTGATGGTCCTCATATTTTTAAGGTAAAAAAAGGCATCCGTTCAATTACTAGGGAGGCAGAAGGACACCGAGACAAGCACAAGGAGCCTGGGAGGGGCCCTTTTGCAGCAGCCTTAGACTTGGCAAGCAATCCTGGCAGAGGATCCCAACCCTCGCTCCAGCTGGGACAGCTCAGCCCTGGCCTCGCCAAAACCATCTGCCCCGCCCCACAGCTCTTTCCCCTCTCCCCCCTCCCCGCTCCACTCACCCTTCACCCCCCCGCTTCATTCCGATTACCGCCCCGCCCCCACAGCCTCCTTCCTCTTCCCCGCCCACCGCCGAGTCACGTAGTGCGGCGTCGCCACCGCGAAGCTACGCTGCGGGGACTGGCCCGCCCAGGCTGCCGTCTTGCTTGGTGGGCGGGGTTGACGGAAGCCGGCCCGGGCAGAGAGCAGCAGGGCCTGTGTGTAGCAGGCAGCTGCGGGGCCGGGCCCGTGTCTCTCTCCGCCCGCCCCGCATCAATGGCGGCGGCGATGATGGCGGCGGCGGAGCAGGAGGCCGCGAAGGGTGCCGGCGGGCGGAACCGGGGTGGGGTGCAGCGGGTGGAAGGGAAGCTCCGCGCCAGCGTGGAGAAGGGCGAATACTACGAGGCGCACCAGATGTACCGGACCCTCTTCTTCAGGTACAGCCCGGCCCGGCAACCCTTCCCCCTGCCCGTTCCAGAGCCTTCCGAGCGCACACGAACCTGCCTCCCGCGCGTTCCGGCTCGGCTGTTGGTCGCGCGGCCTGTCTGTCACTCCTACTCGCCCGCCCATTGGGCTAGAGGGGGGGAGGTGCTCACCGTGAAGAGTAGCGTGAAGTGCAGAGGGGAGGCGGAATTGAGGGGAAGGGGGTTGCGGGAGGGGTTAGAATAATGCCCCCCTCCCGCCGCCCCAGTTCGTCCTTCCCCCGCGGGAAGCCTGTGTGGGGGAGGAGGGGGCCGGAGTCTGGCGGAGGTGGGGAGGGGGGCTCTTGGCTGGCGGGAGAGAGGTAGTGGGGGGGGGGCTGGAGTCTGGCTTTGCGGGGGAGAGGGGCTCTTGGCTGGCGGGGGAGGGGTAGTGAGAGGGGGCTGGAGTCTGGCTTGGGGGAGAAGGTAATGAAGGGAGGCTGGAGTCTGGCTTTGCGGGGGGAGAGGGGCTCTTGGCTGGTGGTGGAGGCGTTATGAAGGGGGGCTGCAGTCTGTCGGGGGGGGGGGTGGGCAACATACATAGATGTTCATAAGGTGGGGGCTGGCGTTATAGTGCCCCAAGACTCCCTGGCCAGCAAGGCTGGAGACTGGCCCCTGGTTTCTAACCTACTCTGGGTTGGGGCCACCCGTTGATTGGTGGAGTTTTGCAGTTAATGATCACCGGGCACCCTCCACCCCGAAGTGATTGGCCTGGGAGGTGAGGCAGCTCCTGGTCTAGGTCTTCACCACCACTCAGCTGTGGCATGATGGGCGCTTGGCTGCTTGTGGAAGGTCCCACACAGACCTGTAAATCGTGGGCCCCTCACTTCCCTTATGTAAATGGTCCCATAATTCAACTTCTCTCCTTTTTGTACTTCACTGCTTTACTAGGCTGTCATCACACATGTCTAGAGAGCCTCATGTGATCTTAACAGTTAAGCCCAAAAGCAGATGCAGCTTGGTTTTTCATTCTGTCTTCCTTTTCTGGCTGTTTGGCTGACTGGTCATAGACTTGCCTTGGTGCAAGCAGGATTGGAGAAGAAGTTTCCTTACTCATTTCTTCTTACCCTGATATGCCAATTTGCTCCAGCATCTTGGCATCCTAAAGCCAGTCCTGTTGGTAGGGGTCTCCTCTCTAACCAATGGAAAGAGAGAGAGTGATCAAGGTAATGTTGCACCTTTTCTGTTGAGATGCATAAATGGGTTAGTTACGTTATCTCCCTTCCACCTCCTCAGCTGCTTTCATTCCTTTTTAAGTATGTTTAAGCTTAAACAAAAGGTTGAGGTTACATTTTAAGAAGCATTAAAGAATGTGAGTTCATGAGGAGCAGTTTCTTATCGGTTATTTAAAGGTTAACTGTATTAAAACAAATTGCTGAAGGACTTAATTAACATTTGCTAAAGGACTTTGAGATCTCTCCTCACCCCCTTCCCAGATGGAAGATAGAATAATATTGCAGTGTGTTAATATTAGTGTGATTGAACTAGTAGTTCTACAGTAAAACCAAATGCTGGGTAAAAGTTAGCATTTGGTGGTAACATAGGTATATCCTTAGCACCTGTAAACTCTTCTTTTATTCCAATGTTTTTCCTTTTTAATTAAGTGTCATTCATATGTAAAAGTACATTGTGCAAATTTCTTCAAACCTGTCATAAAATTACAATTTGAATTTAAAAAACAAAACAAACATTGACCATTTGTTGCATTAAAATACACAGTTAAATTCCCCATCTTAAGAATAAGGCGATTTAAAAATGTGCCTTAAAATAAATCCTGTGAGGATGTCTCTCCAAATGGGTGGCTTGGCAGGTTGGCTTTTGATTACAAATCATATGTAATTCTGGTTTTTGGATGTCCTGATTCTAGGGTCGTTGATGGATTATCAAGCAGAATTTTATTTGAAGACTCTTTAAAATACATTGATGTCTCACCATGTTTAGTCAACTTGGAATTTTTTTTTTTTAAAAAAAGGCGGATATTACACCACAGCTCCACATTTTGTGCCTTGCCTATTAATGAGTAATGTAACAGGTCTGCTTCATGGTATAGTATTTGTACTGTAGTACTACTACTTTGAGTACATGGCTGCTGTAATCTTGAATTGCCATCTACTGTGTAAGACTATTATTAAATATTCTTTTCATTTAGTATTAGTCTGAGTGACTAAATAGTACTCAGATGTGTAACAGTAACAATACATCTCCAGATATTTCTTGTTGAAACCATTTATGTCAGCAGAAGTCTATCTTTAATTTTGTTTCAGGAAAGTTTAGATTGTGACATTGTTTTTCTTTCTTACACAACTTGTAACAAGCACTCTTTTCTTTCATAGTAATTTAAAATGCAGTAACTTGCATCCTGGCTCAAACCCACTGAATTAATTTTAAATGGGTAGATCAGGCATAACACAAGAACAAGGAGGCATTCAGTGAAATAAAAAGTGGTAAATTCAAACATGATAAAAAAGAAATACTTTTTCATAACAAGTCATAATTAAACTGGACCTTGCCACAGGAAGTCACTGAGGCCAAGAACTTATCAATAATCAGAAAGGGAAACCACTTAGGAGTAACAAGAATATCTAGAGTTGTTATAGTTAGTGCTAATAAGTTTTGGAAGAGATACTAAACTTTATGGTTTTAAACCATTCCCTAATAGAGATTAGGGTGAGACCTAATTAGGGTGGACAGATTATCCGTTTCTCCTGCTTCAGGGTTTTTACACCTCCCTTTGAACCACCGATATTTGCCACTGTTAGGATATAGATGGAGCTCGGGTTTAATCCAGTATGGTGATTCCTGTGTTCCTATGTATGTACTTGGGTCTCATTATTATTGTAGGTACTGACTGGTTCAAACACATCTAGGTTTCTGACTTTTGAAATTTCAAGTCACACTTTCAGGGTTAACTTCAAGGTAATAGTCATATCAGCTTACATTTTATTAGTGCTCATGGACACTTTGTTTAATCTGAGTAAGCCATCAAGGATTCATTTACAGAAATGTTTCCATCCATTTCTACTTTTCCCTGCTCCCACTCCACTGTAATCTCTAACAATGGGGAATCTTATAAAAGATAAGGAACAAGAAGTATTATCCATTTAATTAATTATTTGACATGCCAGATACAGTGCTGCTTAGTTTCCTGTGTTGCTTTCTTAATAACTTCAGTCATGATCTGGAGAGTGACTATACAGTTTCATGAAGTGAGAGAGTCTATTTTTGAAAGATTTGAAAGCTAAATTTGTCTTAGCTTTTGTACTGAGCTCATTTCATATTTGAATAAACCTGCACATAGAATTCCACTATGTTACTGTGCAAATATGCACCACTTATATCTTGATAAGAGTAGTGCAGCATATTAGTTTTGTCAACACAACTATTTTTTTAAACCATTTTAATGTTAAAATAGGACACTAACAAAATAATGCTGTCTTCAAAAAAGGAATTTAACTGAGATTTGGCAGACATTGGATTCCTAATATCTTCCATTTATAGTTGTATGCTTTAATGGTAGTTAAAATAGACTTGTAAGATGCTGCTTTAAATAAATAAAATCACTACAAACTTAAGTGTTTCTATTTTCCACACCTAATCATAGGTGTTTTCCTGATTTTTGGTCTTTTTACTCCCCTGGCAGTGACCTTGAAAGGCAATGCTTGGGGGGCAGTGGAATAGGAGCAAGGAATTGAGAAAGAACCTTGTATTGTTGAACTATCAGTATTAATGGGTCTCTAGAGCTCACTGAACAGGAAGGTGCTGTTACAGTGTAGTTTGTTTGTTAGGAGGAGGAACAGAGATACTCCAATTGGAAAAAAGTATTTTTGTCCTGTCTGGCCAGAGGGAATATTGCTATTTCTTAAACCTATTGTAACAATCTTTTTTCTTTCTGATTTATTTATATAAAAACAACAAACAGCCATTATTCAAAATATAAATAGTCAGGATTACAAAATCATCATATACAAACCTATTCATCCATTCAGTAAACCAATCCTTCTTTACAGTAGAATCCACCAAAAAAGTCTGTATAGAGACAGTCAGATAAAGGTAATCTTAGTAAAAAAAACCCCAAAACACACAAACCAAGGACCAGAATAATTTGGAAGGCATAGTATGGTCAAATAAAAGTGAAATCACTGGACTATACAGTATATTAAAATTCTGGAACTATTGACATTCAAGCAGTGTCAGCCTCAGAAATTTAGCTGAGAGCAGAAAAAAATTAGCTCAAAAAGATACGATTTATAATCTTTTATTTATCTCTCTGGCTGAAAGATCAGTGGGAATCTAGGAAAGTCAACTTTGGCCTTGTCTACATTGGGCAAGTTTCTGCACAGTAAAGCAGCTTTCTGCGGTGTAACTTCTGAGGTGTACACACTGCCAAGCCACTTAGTGTGCAGAAACTGCACTGTTGGAGCACTGTAGGGGAAGTTGAAATGCCCATTCTGATCCTGGAAGACCCTGCCTACCCTTTAAGGTCATGCACCTTTCTGGACCAGCCTGCATTAATGTCCATGAAATGCCTACAGTGCTTGTTTCCCGAGCCCAAAAGTGGTGTTCCACGGTGGTCAGCACCTCCATGATTGACAGAAGCAATCTCGTGTCGTAGTTGCTATGCGTGGCAAGATCAATGTCAAACCTTTTGCCTTTGTAGTTTAAGGAATAAATCCTCTGCCACTCATGACATGTTAGTGAGAGCGAGCAGCATGTTGTTCAATAGTGCGGGATCCATTCCTGCAGAGCATGCAGTACGTAAACCATTGAAAGATGGCACCAAATGCAGATGGAAACACAAGGATTGCTGGGATGTGAAGCAATGCATCACAGGGCATTGGGACAGGATCAAGGATGCCCTTGACCCCCTCCACCTTGCCACAACTCTTAGCGGCAGAAGAGGAAGAGATGCTTTGTGGGATAGCTGCCCAGAGTGCACCGCTCCGAATACTGCTGCAAGTGCCACAAATGTGAACATGCTATTGTGCAAGCAGCTGACTGTGTGAACACACAACAGGGATTTCCCTTAAGCACTCTCTGAATGGCGCTGTAACTGCTGGCGATGTAACTCTGCCGCTGTAGACATACCCTTAGAAAATGTAATCTTGTCTCAAATGTTCTTTTGAGCACCCAAGATTACTTAAACCAATGGCTAATATCCTTAGTGTCTTCAATGGTGATTGCGCAGTTGACAATTATTCTAATCTAGTGTGAGGCAAAACGGGCTTGGGAATTAGAAGACAACAAAAATAATTCCTCATTTCTCTAAGATCCTTTTATCATGTGTATGAGAGACTGCACTTTTAATTTAGAATTAAGACTATCCAAAACCTTTAGCTATAGAGAGTGGTACATGTTACGTCCAGGAGATTGTCATGACAGCAGTGTGGTAATAATCATATGATCTTATGTTGGCAATTTTAGAATGGAGGGTTGTTGGGGGTTTTTTTGTCTCGTGTTGAGTTTTTAACGTTCATTTTTAAATGAAGAAGCTAGAAGCTGAATTGTTGAGCAATTGGGTTTTGAAGTGTGAAGTTTCTAAGGCTATGCCTGCTCTTGAAGCTGCAGAGCACTGGGAGGTAAACCAGGCCTTGGAGACAGCAGCAGGGAAAGCGCTGCTGTGTGGTCATACTGTGCTCCTTGTGACTGTGAAGCATGTCCACATTAGCAGCTGTTGCAATGCCACAGAGAGCAGTGCATTGTGGTAGCTATCCCCACGTGCAAGTGGCTGCAGCGTGCTTTGGAAAAGGTTTGCAATGAGTAATGGGGCAAGCACAGCATCACATGATGCAGGTTTCCCAATCCCATTGTTCCATGGGCATTTTACTAGATTGCCAGCTGCTTTTCATGTGAAGGGAGTGGGGAGTGTGACAGGGAGTGCGTTGTGTGTATGTGGGGGGAGAGATGCTGTGTTTTGGGGGGCAGAGTATCCACATGCTATCCGGAGAAAATGTGGAAACCCGACATCAGCCCCTCTCTCTCACACACACACGCACGCACGCCTTTGCAGCAGGAGCATTCCACAGTGATAGTTCGCTTTGTGTCCTGGAGCAGATAAGCATGCATGCTGTCAGAAACTGGCTTTGAAAGGGGATAGCCACATGCCTGCAGCCAAGTTCAAAACAATGACCAGAGTGGCCATTTGACTTCAGGGGATTATGGGATATTTCTGGAGGCCAGTCACAGCGCAGTAATGCAACATGTTGTCCACACTGACTCCATGCTGTTTCAGCCGGGGCGCAGAAAGCTCTATGCTGCTTGTGGAGGTGGATTACCAGGACCATTCAAACTGTGGGATCCAAGCGCTCTAAATGTCTTGCCAGTGTGGATACCTCAGGAGTTAGGATGCCTGGGACTGATTTAATGTGCTCCTACTTGCAAGAATAGACAAGGCCTAAGACTGTATTTGCTGTCTTTGTAAAAGGGTGAAAACGACTGCTCAGATTCTTTGAAATATTGTGTGGTAACTTGTCTGATTGCTGTCACCTTTCTAGATATTATCAAAGCTTCGCTAATTTGGCTCTACAAAGGATGATTACACTTCCCGTGTCATCTTGTGTGGCAGCCAAAAGTGATAATCAGGGAGACTAGAAGAGAGTGAGGAGAGACTGGGAAAGAGTTGAGATGCCTCAGAAGCTGGGACTGAGCGACAGGGGATTGATCACTTGATTCTCTGTCCTGTCCATTCCCTCTGGGGAACCTGCACTGGCCACTGTTGGAAGAGAGAATATGGGCTAGATGGACCTTTACATCTGACCCCCAGTATGGCCATTCTTAGTCTGTGATATGCAAGCTTGTCTTGTAATGACCCAACCGTATGTTATAGCACTGTATAGGTTTTATACTGAAATCACTTTAAACTTCCATGTATTAGTTGATGTAATAGGACAAGCTGTAAGTTTTATATTTAAAAATTTTGTTGGGGCAAAAGTGATAATGTGATGTTCCATTATAATTTCTTGTTTTCATATGCTTATAACTTCTGATCAGTTCTCCTTTTGGGGCTAACTTTTGAGCAAGGACAAGGAAATGGAAATTATTATTTTTTTAATATTTATAATAATGTCAATTCATATACTATATGCTTATTGTAGTTTTCACTTGTCAATACATTGATTTTCAATACAAACATACGTCTTTGAAAATAAATCTTTTTGTCACCTTGTGCTTCGAGTAGTATTAAATTGCTTTCAAATTCAAGTGATTTTGAGTATATGCAAAGCTATTGCTTAATGAGACTGTCTCAAGAATTTTTTGCCTTGCTTTTTTTTATTTGCAGGTATATGTCCCAAGGCAAACATGTAGAAGCAAGAGAACTGATGTATTCAGGGGCACTGTTGTTCTTCAGTCACAGCCAAGTAAGAAATCCTTAATTTTTTTCCCCAAATTGTTTGAGGGTTAAATGGTGACTCATTAGTGCTAAAAGTTTGGGGCTAATAAGCAGCCTAGGGCTTGTCTACACTCGGACAATCAGAAAAGACAAATTGACTAAGATCATGAAGCAATACACAGGTTAAAACATGTTAAACCGTTGTGTGGCATTACTTAGTTCACTTAATCCTTCTTCAAGGATTTGGTTGGTTCATCTTAACTTTTCTGATGTCCCCATGTAAACAAGTCTTTATTGTGAGAAGTTGCTATGTAGTCTTTTTCTCGTGCACAAGTCCTGTGTCTTTTCTGCGTAGAGATGAATTGCATCACTTGTAGAGACTTTGACATTCATATGTGTCCATATTGCATTTGCAGCCTAAGCCAGTTGTGCTGTATTTTCATGCAGGTTATCAGTTTACTTTATTAAATTATTCTACTTTTTGTGAGGGTGGAACAGGGCTAATTTCCCCTGTTCCACCTGAAAATTTGTCTGCTTTTCACAAAATGCTTTAAGCATTTTCTTGATCTTTTTCTAGCAACTAAAGTGTGCTTAGCACTAACAGTACATTTCTTGTTTTTGTGCACATTTTGTAGCAAAACAGTGCTGCTGATCTGTCCATGCTCGTTTTAGAATCCTTAGAGAAATCGGATGCAAAAGTAACAGATGACCTACTAGGTGAGATTATCTCATTGTGTTTAGTTTGACAGAGTTTCAGGTGTATTTGCACTTTAGAGAAATTTGTGTTATCCGATATGTAATGTTCTCCTAAACCTTCAATCCATTTCATTGTGCCATGAGTTGTAGGCTTCTGTTTTGCTAAGGGGCTAATTTAGTTCCAGAAGTGACATGCAGACCAAACTGCTGGAAAAAATAATGGATTCTCAGTAATTGATGTGGCTCTAAGCATACGGACATACTTTGAGCAAACATCACTATGTTTTGTAGGTGGAGCATGATTTTTGGCATTGTCCTCTCCCCAGCACAGGAGCGACAAGTATTGTCTGCACAGTAATTGACCTCTCCGCCGCTTTGATGGACAGCGGCTTCCTATCCAGTCAGTATGGTGATGTGTGCATTGCCCATGGGTCGGCCATTTTGTCAAAGAAACTTTGCTTGTTGGACTGTCTGATTCGGTAAGCGTGCAGTTCATAAAGCCCTTCTTCTGAGCTGCCCAGCTGGAAATCCTATGAAGAGTCCCTTCCACATCAACTGCTGTTTTAGGGGCCTGCGGACCAACGGGAGAATGGGATAAGGAATGCACTTGATTTCCGTAGATCCAGTCTGGCATTTTACTCCACAGTTCTCCGACAGCCATGCTCTTAATTACAGGCTCCTATCCCTGACTCTTCTTATGACTGGTGTGCACCTTCCTAACTGAAGCCTTATCTCCTCACTGGAACTCCCTGACAGCAAAGGAATGTCTATCCTAAGCCATGGGACACGGGAAGCTGGGAAGCTGTTCCTACCTAGTGCCAGTTACTAGGTACGGTATGGTTTCTGGCACTGCAGCGGAGAGGTCAATTGGACGTTACTGATTTACAGAGATAAGATTGACTTTTACACATAGAAGTACATTGTTCAGTTTCTCATTTAAGAACAACTAATCTTTCAAGATGTTTTTACAAAGGTTTATTGATAACAGGAGAAACTTTACTACTTTCTGGTAATGTTAATTGCATATTTGTATTGCTTCTAGAAAACTTGGCTAAAATGTTTAGTTTGATGGATCCAAATTCTCCTGAAAGAGTAGCTTTTGTGTCCAGAGCACTAAAATGGTCCAGTGGTGGATCAGGGAAACTTGGGCATCCAAAACTACATCAGTTATTAGCCATCACGTTGTGGAAAGGTAGGAACAATTGATTTTGATCGTTTTTGTAACAGATTTCTGAAATCTTTTAAGATATTCATATCAATAACTTAAGGGTGAAAAATGAAATATAAATGTGTATAGACTGGGTTTGTTCTTTTCTTATCGTGTAAGTTAAAATTTTGCTTGACAAACCTATTGCAGAGCACAGCACAGAGTGTGGCTTATACCTAGTGCTCTAGTAAACCCAGGCTAGTCCCAATAGACTTTAAGACACCACCAATTAAAAGTTATTTCAGTGTCTGTTTTTTTTCTTTTTTTTTTTTCAAAAAATCCTAGATAAACTAGCCAGTGACAGTTTCAACACATGGCAACAGTTCCCACTGATATTTAAGTTTTTGACTTGGTATCTACATGAAATTGGTTATATTAAATAAGTCTGACAGGCAGAGCTCAATTTCAGAGCCCTTTTCTTGAATTTATTGTGGTTTCATTATGCGTGAAATCAAATGTAAAATGTGATAAAACAGAGGTGCATAAAACTCTTATTTCAATCATAGATGATGCATGAATTTAAAGTGTGTTATATACAGTACATACAAATGTTAATTTGAGAATAATTGAACAAAAAGTCACTTTCTCTGATGTCCCATGGGTCTCTACCAACACCAATATACTAAGTGAACTTTCAAACAAAACAAAATCAGACCTGCTCTTCTGCAGCTCCGAAGTCCTGATGTTAGTCAAAAATAGTAGCCCTTGTTTGAAAGTTAACCCTTAGTCGAAAGTTCAGACTGCCTTTGTTTGATGTGCCGTACTGTTTCTCAGTGACTTAATTGTGTGAGTTATTGGTTGACATTTGATGAGCATTGCTGTTGTCAGCTGCCAAGTGAGAATATTTCTGAAGTATTAGTGTTTGGTTTCTCAATGAAGCTCCAGCAGGAGTGTGGACATGATGGACAAAGGAAACAGCATGTACTTAAAATTGAGTGTCCTCATACTAGAGCAGATGACTTGCTGTCTATCCACAGATGAAACTGTTTGTTCTCTTGGGTCATATCTTTTGATACTTTAATTTGAAAAAGTCTGGATTATTAAAATGGGACTTTTGGGTTCAAAATATAATTAACATCATGACTCTAATATACCAAGGCCATTGGCTAGAATACAGCTTTGCCTGAAATGAAGTTCTGGTAAATCTTTTTATTTCCTATTAACTTTTGTTACAGTACAGAAATAATTTAAGTTTGATAGTGGGAGTGAATCAGACTAAAATTAGGTGAAACCTCTTCTCCAAACAATTCAGGGTAATGGCATTGGAGTTTAAGGTGAAACTTCTTGCTCCATCATCTCACTACTGGTAGTAATACATTTTAATATGCTGATGGTCAGGATTGTAATTTGGTGTGTTTGAGTAAGACTGATTTAGATAGGAGAGGCAATGTCTGACTACAAAGAGTTTTTAAAATTAAATATAATTCAAAATATATTTTACAGTTTATTTGCAAAGGCAAATGTCCATTTCCTTTGTATTTATTGTATATACCTATGTTTACATAATAGCCCCCATGACACATCTCTTTGGAAAAGGAACAAACCTACCAAATGTTCTTGAATCAAGTACAACAAACTGATTTCTTAACAGCTGTTTTCTTTGTCTTCTGTAGAGCAAAACTATTGTGAATCTCGGTATCACTTCTTGCACTCCACAGATGGGGAAGGATGTGCTAATATGCTAGTAGAATATTCATCATCCAGGGGATATCGCAGTGAGGTGGACATGTTTGTAGCTCAGGCAGTCTTACAGTAGGTGTTCAACATGTATTTGTTATAAAAGTGTTTGCTGTGCAAAGTGTTGGATTAAGCTATTTGCATTCTGGGGGTCTGGCCTCAAGTTAAGTAGGGTAAATATGAGTTAAGCATATCTTTTTGCAAAAGAAATTGTAAACATGAATAAAGTTTCTTAATCTTTTGTGTAGGTAATGAGATGGAAAAACTTTGTATATTGATTCAAAGATTATATGTGACCCACTCCCGCAATTTATATATTTGTGTGTGAAATAAAGAAAAAATTGACAGTGAAGGTGTAAAATCACACTAACTATTGGGAGAACTAAACGAATCCATCTGAATCTGTGAATAGCATCCTCATCATTAAAGTAAAAATTCTCCTTTTAAGAACTTATATTAGTACCCTTATGTTAAAAATGAATTTGTAATCATTTGTAAGATCACATTATTTTCTTCATAATACCCTCCCGAAAGCCTGATGTTGAAATACGTCCGTGCCATTATTATTCATGTGATGGTGATGCCCAGAGCCCCAGGTCACTGTACTGGGCTATGTGCTAACACAAAAGTTTGATGTGGTCCCTGCCTGGGAGCTTGTCATCTAAGAATTTCTACTTTTGTTCCATCATACACATTCAATGGCAGTATAGGGCACTTCAATGAATGGAGTTACTGCCAGTTTCCTAAGATCATTAAAATATTTGTTTTATAGGGGGGAGAAATACATATAATTATGCAGGTTTGCAAACTTAATGTCAAATACTTTGATTTACTAGCCTGGACTATGTCAATTTTAACTAACATGCTCTGAAGATGAGCAGTTCCCAGGCTACCTACCTAACTGCCAGCGAAAGTGGCTTCACTTTCATCTGTCACGTCTAGTGTTTTTATTATAATAAGCTGCTTATATGGCAGATTGGACAGGTTGGAACAGTAGTTGCTTTTGTCATGCTGAAACACTTCTCACACCTAGTCTTTCTGCTTTTACTGTAACAGTCTCCAACCTATAAACTGAGGCAGTTCCTTTATGGGTTTCTAGTACAGGCAGGGCAATTACATATGTTGAAAAGCGTTTTATAAAGGTATATTATGCCAAACAATATTTATGCAACTAAATCTTTTACTGACCTAGATGTATAGCTAGAATAAATCTTACAACATATGTGGATTTATCACAAGCTATGATCCTATGCAAAATCAATGTTGTAACTTCTTAGTCAGTAATGAACAATAATAATAATAAAAAAAATCCAGCACCATGTCTAATGGTTCAGGCACAGAGGCTAATGCAGAACTGAAAATGAAGTCTTTCATAACAACCTTCTCAATACTTGCTAACATTTACCACCAGAGCACAAAGTTCCCAGTAAGTATGTCAGTCTTGCAAAGACTATAACTAGAAATAACTTGGCATACTCAAGAATCAGAGGATCTTGATCATCAATGAGTTCATTAATTAGTGTCAAATTCTATTTGAGAATCTGACTGTATTTACTTAAGATAGGACTTGCAGACATTTAGACTCAATATGGACAGAATTTGTTTGATGTACTAGCACTGAATCAGTACCCAGAGTGAAGAGAAGTTTGTTTCTGTTTAGGATTAACAGGTGCACACCAAATAGGGGGGTGATTATTTTGAATATTAGGAAGAATGAAATATGCACTGAAATTAAAATTTATTTCCATGGGATAAACTTTTGACCACAGTAAGGACAGTTCCAGTTAACCTGAATTATGCACAAAAAGTAGCACCCATTATAATGTTTCAACCTCTGATTTGAGGTTAAATAAAGTTGGCTAGAATCATGTCTTCCTTTAGATTAACTTTCTAATTAACTATCACTATCTAAAATAATAGTATAATTAATTTGCAAATGCTTCTGGTGTTCTTTAAAGTCATTTAACAATTTTCTTCTTGGCTGATTTTAAGCAGTTGCTTAAATTTTTTCTTTACTAAATTTTTTACTTTTTAATTTTTTTTCTCCATTTTCAGTTAATAGAGCTTCTGTTATTAACTGATCTGTTGAGCCTGATGTAGCTTATTTAAATAAAAGTTGTTATACTTCATTATAGATCAGACTGAATATTAGACTTTTTTCTTAGTTTAGGAACTCCCAATAATTTCTTTTAAACACCATTTTTAACATCTATTTTACTGCTGCTTCTTTCAGATTTCTCTGCTTAAAAAATAAGGCGAGTGCATCAGTGGTTTTTACAACATATACACAGAAACATCCTTCAATAGAGAAGGGGCCTCCATTTGTACAACCATTGCTAAATTTCATCTGGTTTCTGTTACTGGCTGTTGATGGGTATGACTTCTTCTTTCTTTGTGTTTAATTAACTTTTTCATTTTGTGTTAAGATTACATTTTGTGATTTGTTTCCTTTCTAGAGGAAAACTAACAGTATTTACAGTATTGTGTGAACAGTATCAACCTTCATTGAAAAGAGATCCTATGTATAGTGAGGTGAGTTATCAATTGTTAATTCTAACACAGCCCAGTAGAATTGATTAAATTATGCCTTTTCAACATAACATACACACACACCATATTGTGAAGCCTAATAAAATGCAATGGATGACTTTGTCAGGGCTTTATCAGGTGGGATTGATACTGTGTGAAGTGTTTGTCAGTGGAATAATCTGAGGTTTAGAAAATTGCCTTTTGAGAATACAGTTATGCTAATTCATTAATATAAAGCAAATTGTCTTAATTATTTTTTTCAAAAACATTTGTTTCTCTGCAAATTGGAGAGAGAAGTTGTGTTGCTAGAAGTTATAGGGTTTGACTTTCCTTATCTTAGATACTTTGACAGGTATAAACAATTAGCATCTGTTTTGTGTGTCATTTCAGTACCTAGATAGAATAGGACAGCTCTTCTTTGGAGTTCCACCCAAGCAGACATCATCCTACGGAGGATTACTAGGTAATTTATAACAAATGAAATGTCTATGGATACAATGTCTAGTCTTTTTGGAAATAGTGCCAATTTATGGACTCTTACCAATTGTATTTGGCCTAATTTATTAAATGAATTTTAATTTATATACCCAGTGTCTTATGACACAAGTAAACCTAGATAAAATTAGTCGCCAATATAAAATGAATCAATTACACCTGTTGTGATGAATATGAAGTTTGGAAAATCCTCACTTCAGGTTAAAAAGGGAAGAAATGGTATAATATCTCTATAAATATTAAATTTGAGATTAAATAGTAAATTGCAAAGTAAACTCTTGCTAAACTATATGCATTAGCTTCACTTGAAGCATGTGAGTATTCCTATTCATTTCAATGGGAATATTCATTTCTTAAAGTTGAGTACATCTGGAAGTATGTTTGTGGAACTGGGACTTTAGAGAGAAGTCTAATATTTTTCAAAGTAAATATGTGTAGAAAATGTTGTGTTGTGTAGAAAATGTTTATTTCTGCATGAGGAATCAATATTAATACAGTTTTTCCTCTACAAAAGTCTTATTGGAAGAAGAAATCAAAACATCAGTTACTAAGTACTATTCATGTTTTGGTTTTTAAATCAGAATGGAACAAATTGAGCCACATTATATTAAAAAAAATCATTGACCACAATTATTTTCCCATAAAGAAATAAGCTCTTCCTCAGAAACTTCTTTGGCTTATAATAAATACCTGTTTAGTTCCTTTATCTGATACCCAAAGTTTAGTAGAAAATATCCCTATTGTAACTGATCCAGTGTGTAAACGGGCTTTCAGAAGTTTGGATTGTGAGAGTGAGATGTAGGATATGCGAACGCTATGTGTTAAACCACAGTTTTGTTTCCCAAGATTCATTGCTGTATTTAAGGCAGATATTACAATGTACATCTGTCCTGCTGTTTAGTGCTTTCAGCAACTGTTCCAGGGTTAACGGAGGCAACTTCAATAAAAGCTGGAACCTAAAAAGCATGTCAATAATCAATGAATCTGATATATCTAAAAACTTAATTTCTCAGATGTGTCTTTTGAGGACCTGGCCCCTAAAGTGCTGATTGTCCTTAAATCCCACTGATGTTAGAATTCTCCATATTTTACTCCTGACAGAATTCTGCGCCCATGCGGGGGTGCAGAATTCATATGGCCCGCATATTTCTGTGCCCCCTGCACAGAAAAATGGAAAAGAAATCTGTTGGGGAATCGCATCTCTTCCCTGACAGCCCAGGCAGCGCTTCTGTTCCAGCATGCCTGGAGCAGCTTCAGAGATGCAAATCACTGCTGTGGGGTGGGGGACTTGATGTGCATACCTAGAGGGGATGGGTCTGCCCGACAAGCCAGAGAGACTCTGTCCCTCTCTCTTGTTACAGCCACTCAAGGGGGGTGGAGGAGGGTAGGTCTTTTTGTTATGCAGGAGGAAGGCTCTGGCCCCGAGGCAGAAGTGTAGCTGCCTGCCTGCCTAGTAAGTGTAACTTTTTGAGAATTGAAAAAAAAAAATAATTAAATATTCGTATCATGTTACTGAAAATTTTGTTTTTATGATAAAGAAATTAGCTTTTGTTTAAAAAAACAAATACAAACATTTTGCTAATATTTCTGTTGATGGTTAATTGATCTCATTCTCTGAGGCAGAAATGTAGCAACCTGTCTGCATAGTAACAATATTAATTATTCTATTGTTAGTTAACTGTTTCCATTCTTAGTCAATTCCCGCAGGAACATAAAAACCTGTAAAAGTTTTAAGTCCCCTACATTGCTAGAGTGATGTGAAGACAGTAAGGGAATCAGCTAGGAAGATCTATTCGCTTTCTCTCTTTTTTTCCTGTGCTAAAGTGGTACAGTGAGGTTAGATTTTTACTTACCCGTTAAGGGGGAAAAAAAAAAGGGCAAATAGAACATTTACCAAGCAGTCAATAAAATTTCAGGACAATCAAAACCCTTCCACAGTACCCAGCTTGGTCCAGGACAGTGATGAGCAAAACTGTGTGACTTTCATGTGTGAAGGTCCAAACAATTTAAAATGACATCCTACTTTTTTTTCCCCCCCGTTTGGTGTTCTGTAATGTAATCTAAATGAAAATCCAAGATTATAACTGGAATGCAGGGTATTGGTTATAAAGTATTTCTAACTTAACTTTCATGTGTTTAGGAAATGGTAAATAGTTATTTAAACGACTATGTAGAAAAAAGTCATAATTTACCAAAACAATTAAAACTGATGTAATTATATTGCATTACTATCACAAATAAATTTGCAGAATTTTGCAGAATTTTTAATTTTTGGTGCAGAATTTTTAAGTTTTTGGCACAGAAGCCCCTCAGGAGTAATATTTAGTCAGTGTTTCAGTTGGAAGAAGTAGCTTTCAAAATTAATGTAAATAACTTCAATGCTTATATGGGTTTTCATTTAAAATATATTGATTTGTTTTATTTGTAAATGAAGACTCAGATGCTCAGTCCTTTTTGTAAATCAGTGTTTGGCTTCAACTACAGCTCTCCAGTTTTCTAGTCCATTCTAGCTCAGATTTTAAAGTGCTCTAAGCTCGCTTTGGCATGCAGTTTTTTAGATGATTACTGTGGTCTTATATAATTGCTTTTTATTGATGATAAAATGTTTTTCATGTGCTGTTTTTAAAAATTGGCCTTGTTTTTAAAGGATTATTAATTCTAAATTAAAATTTTCCATATATCAATAAGTATCTGAGTAACTTAAAGGGACATAAGAAACAGATTGGACCTGCAATGTACCCTACTGTGAAACTACTGTAATTTGAGGAATACCTGTCAACTTCTATATTTATATTTTTAATTATCCACTCCATCACAGTAATGAACTTCAAAATAAATTAGTTTACTCCACCAGTTTTCCAAAATTTAAATTTAACTATCCTGTATTTAATTATAGGAAATCTTTTAAACAGTCTGATGGGAGCTGGGGAAGATGATGATGCAGAAGATGGTCAAGAAGATAGCAGTCCTATTGAACTTGATTGAATTCTTTTTTCATTAGGAGCTGCATGAATTTGGCAATTTGATAACTCAAGAGACAATTTCAGAATTTGAGTCCTGCAATTGTTTCTCAACAACTGAAAGGGCTCCTCTGTTCTGTTAAAGAAGGTTGCTGAAATGTGTTATGATGTTTGGTCTATATTATTTATGTAAAAAGAAATAGCCAATAGAACTGATTGGAATGATTATCAGACTTCCAATATTCTGGCTGGTGGCTTTGATTAAGATATATAGTCTTCTACAGTTTCAAATGCAGTATTCCCTTTTTCACAATAATACAAAATAAAGCATAAACATTCGTTTGTTGCTTTACATTTTTAAACTAGTTTTGTTTTAGTGTATTATGAAAAATACTTGACCTTTGCTGTCACAAAGGAATGTCTTGGAAGGCAGGGTAAATAGTTGTATGACTCATCTATAAACCCAGTGCCAAAAGTATTTCAAGACAACCAAAAGAGGATGTAATTAAAGGTGCACATTCAAGAAACTTCAATACCACACACACATCCCTGAAATTCATTCCTGTTACAGCAATTAGTATAATTTGTACAATCCAGAACAATTCTGTGTATCTAAAATCAGTCTCCAAATTACACCATTCTTGTACAGATGTTCCTTTATAAGTAGTTGCTCACCTCTCCTTTAATAAGAATGGATCATTTGAATGTAGATGACTGGCTGCTAATTAGACCAGAATTTCTTAGCCTTGTTTTTATACATGGATATTCAGCAGCTAAAAAACCTCCTCCAATACACAGTTTTTTTTCTTTTAGAATGGAGTCTTTTAGGTTTAGGTCTGTAATAGTGCATAAAGGTGACAGTTTGAGGTTTTGTTTTAGTAACCAAGCAAAACCACTACATTTTTTTTTTTTTTTCCTACAAGCAGCACACGGAAATCTTTGCAACACACAACTCTATTTACAGAAAAGGGATACTGCAAAACTATCAGTTCTTTAAGATACAATATTTATTTTTATTGGGTGGTTGATTCATTTAACACTTTATGTAAAAAATCATAACCACAAACTCTGCATTAGGCATAATACTTGTCTCCTTTCAATGCAGTGCACCACGTGATAGCTGTATGATTAAAAGATGAAATCGGGGAAACACTTTATTTTTTCACATCTAAAATAAAAGGCTTAGATTAATACACAGTGATCATGCATGGAGGGAATAATACATTTTTATTTACTGTAAAAAAAAAAAAAAAGAATTTAAAGGAGGACTTTGTGTTAATTGTTGAGTATTAAATAAATACTTTATACTGGGATCTGCAGCACTGTTGCTTTTTGACAGTTTTACAATTGAGGTCTCATATTTTTACAGCATTTTCCCCTGACATAACCATTGATGATACAGTTCTCATCTTAGGCTGTGGACATCTTTTACAGTTCTGACTTGCTTCATACCTCCAGAAGTCAATAGTGCTTAGTTAAAACTAGTTCTGGGATATGGTTGCTGTACAGACTGTACAGAATTTCTCAAACTGTGTCAGGCAATCAATAGGAAGTTTGTATATTCATGTTTTCCAGCAGTCAAACTCTGCTTTTCTAACAGTTTTGCCCCTCCTACATTGATTAGAGTTGGTGTAATGGGAAGCAACCCTGCCTGTTTGGTGATCTTAAATGGAAATTTCCCTTCTGTTTGCTTAATCCTTTTTGTTTGCTGGAAGCTTAAATGTATTTCTCTGAACAACATGGATCAGGAGAAGAGCCACAGTAAACCCTATATGATTACACAGGTCTCTCTACAAAAGCATTCTGGGTGACCTGGGAAAAATGCTTCAAACCATATTCTCAAGTGCCAGTTTTTGCTGGCTCAGAGTTACAGCCCATGACTGTTGGAGGTGGTTGGCTCTGGACAGATCTAGGGACATGCATTGTATAGCCTCCCTTAGCAGCCTATCTCTGAAGCCCACCCTAGACCCCTCTTTTGCAGACAGTGCACCACCTCTTGGAGATAGGATGTGTTGAGTAGCTCTGAACAATTCAGAGTTTTGGATAGTATAACCTCGGGTAACTGTACCAAAAATAGAGAGAGTGGATCTGCACTCTAACACAGAATCTTAGCAGTGACCCCAGTAGTATTAACTTCTCAGGACATGAAATGCATGGACAATTGTACGTCCTCTTAAGTCACTTGGGCACTTGTGAAAATCCTACTCAAATGATTGTGGGATTCTTAATGCTGGGATGTTGTTACATGCAGGTCAATTATATTTAAAGCAAGTGCCTCATTTAAGTGAATTGCCAAGTGCAGAGGGAATAACTGTAGGAGCTCTTTCAAATATGGTATAACCAGGATCCCCAACTTCCTGAGAAACAAGTTTGAAAGGCTTTGAGCCTGCAAAGAGCTTCATGGAGGTGGGTTTCTGCAGTGCCCAACTGAGGTTAATGGGCCTGTATGCATCATTTTGTAGGATTGATTGGTGCTTTAATGAATAATTTTATGGCCCCCATGTACTATAAATGACTAAATTATATAGCAACACTCCTTGTGCAGCAGAGCTGCACTAATGTTAAGTAGTTACAAAATCATTTTGAATTGTGACAGGAATACCACTCCTGCCGGGCTTAGGAGAGGAGTCTTTTTGGACTCTGTAGGGGGTTGGAGGAAGAGTGGTTTGCAGGGAAAGGGGGCGCATGGAGCAACATGAGGAGCAAAACAAATCTTAACACTGCTGAGAGAAATGAACTACCACTTGGTTTTCCATGCAAGGCTCCATTCCTATGGAGTTAGGTGCTCTGCTGGGCCGCCACCATCTCCCATTGCTCCCCACCCAAGACAGCGCTTTAGCCCTTTCTGGCTGCTGCCTCTGAGATGATCACAGAGCAGGGTCTTTTCCCGTTTGCTCTTCTGAATCGTGAAGCTCATTTTTTCTGCCTCCTGCTATTTCCATTCCAGGCCACCAGTGCAGAACAGATACTAGAAAGCCAGAGATCTTTCTCTGGTTGTTGCTTTGCAGTGCTTTACCCCCATCTAGTGTTCTCATTCCCTGTGCTGTTTCATCAGGTGGAGTAGATGCATCTCACTACCTGGGTTGTTGGAATTAACAATTTAGATAACGACAGAATTTGAAATCAACTAGTGTGCATCAGCTACAATCACCATTCAGAAGCAATGCACAATTGTACATGAGATGCTCTCAAAACTTCAGCTTTTGTCTACATGGCAGCGGTATTATAGAGCAGCAGCACCCGCTCCAGATAAAGGTTAAAACTAGCTTTACAGTAAAAACCCACTTCCAAAGAACCCCACCCACCCATACCTAGCTTCCCCCAAAAGAAAGTGCCCCCTGTAATTCACATGGCTCATTTCTTTCAAGGTAGTCTTCTAAGAAGGTGTGGGGGGTGGAGTTACAATGGTTTACTAATGTCTCTGTTGATGTCTTGAAAATGTTCCTAATGGTTTGTCTGGCCATGTCTCGCAATAGCTTCAGCTGTATCTTCTGGCCTTACTGTGGAGAAATATACTTGGGGGAGGGAGAGAGGAGAGAATCTGGGTGGTGTTTGGTGTGAGTGGGGACGGCGGGTTTGCAATGGGAAGTTACTGAACACAGGGTGCATCTACACTTTGAGCTGATGATGTAAAGTCTAGCTCAAGGAGACATATCCATCCGAGCTTTTCTTGAGCTGGTGTGCTAAAAATAGTGTGTTTGTGGATATGAGATGCATACCCCAAGCATCTACCCCCCTCACATGGTCACTATTTTTAAAAAACTTTTTATTAAGGTACAGTTACAATAAAATATTAGCATACTATATTGTATAGTACTCATTCAGGATCAGGTTAATATTCCAAGAACCTGGATAAACATTTTGGGTTTGCTGACTTGAGAGCCAACTGCCTCTGCTAAAAAGGGTGATCAAATTTCTAAATACAGTGGAGCCCTCATATAATACACCCTGGTATAACATGACTCCAGATATAGCGCGACTATACCGTGGCTCCCAAGTCCTTGCTCTCTATCCCCAGCAGGCGGGGGACCACAGCTTCTCTCTCGCAGCACGGAGAGAAGCTGCAGCCTCCCCAGCTATGGACAGAGAACTGTGGACTGCAGGCCTTGCAGGGGGAGATTCTCTCCCGACTGCCCAGCAGAGGAGAGAAGCTGCAGCCCCGTGCCTGCTGGGGACAGAGAACTCTGTAGCTGCAGACTGCAGCACGGGAGTCCGCTCTGGAAGTCGCGGTGTGCGCCCCTGGAGTCCCCTGCCCCAGGCAGGCGCGGGGGCACCAGCTTCTATAGAGAACTCCGGGGCTGTAGTCTGCAGACCCGGAGTTCTCTGTCCCCAGCAGGCGCGGGGCCACAGCTTCTCTCCTCTGCTGGGAAGTCGGGAGAGAAGCCGCAGCCCCCGCCTGCCAGGGAGTGGGACCCTGCTTTAAGGCGACCCTGCATTTAGCGCGATGGGATTTGTTGGATCCCATCGGTTGCGTTATAGCAGGGCTCCACTGTACTTCTCTTTTTGGTGCTTCTCTTCTGAACATACTTGGTGTGAAAGCTTTTCCATTACAAGGACAGTCCATGTTTTACTATACCACACTTCCAGAAAAGGCACATCTTTCCCAAATGCGCAGTATAAAGTCTTGTGGCTAACAAAAAAAAAATCAATTTGTCCTGTTTAAAATGTAGCTCCATTACTGGCACATTAAGTAAGAAGGTCAGGGGATCTCTAGGAAGTTGTCACTTTGTCCGAAGATGAATCTCTCTCATAATTTCCTTCCAATACTGGTTAATTCCTGGACCCAACCATCAATGTGCAGGTGCATCTGTACTCTAGCATGCTAGCTGGATCAGCGCTTACATGGGTATGTCTCTCCTAGAGCGGAAAGGTACACGTTCAGCTTGCAGTGTAGACATACCCATAAAGAGTTGGTGAGGAAATGCTGAGAGAGGCAGGAAACGAGTTAATTAGAGCCTCATTGCAGCTGGGATTATATAAAGAAGAAAGAGGTAACTCAGCTAGTCCAGGGAGGAAAGAGGGTCAGGAACAATTGAAGAGTTGGCATATTGTCCAGCTGCCTTACACAGGCTGCCCACATAACATGATTGCAAGGGACATAGTGTTTCATTTTGCCTAGCTGTGGCCAGCTACCCTTCGTCTGGCGCTTTTCTCTCTTTGGAGCAGACTAAAGAAAGTTCTGACTCCTATTGCGTGGGCCCTGGGCAGGGAGATGTCGTAAAAAGAAGGGTGTGTACCTTAAAGTGACAGGGTCACTTTTAAGGTCTTGCTTGTTTTTTCCCTTCCCTGGGGGTCTAAGCCAGAGCTCCTTTCACATGTACGCAGAGCAACATTGAAAATTACTTTAATCCCTTTACAGACCTACATAGGCTCCTCCTGACTCAAGGCTGAGCTGCAGGACCAAGCCAGCAATGTGGGGTGGAGGCCTATGGATGGTGGCATTCCCAAGGGCAGCAGTTCTGAGTAGGGGTTGAGGACAATGAGAGATATGGATTGGGGGGTGGGATGCAAGGGGCATTACAGAGTCATGCTTCTGAATCTGGGAATGGGGGTGGGGGGAGTGGGAAAATTGCTTATCTGGAGGGGGCCAGAGGTTGCTGGGACATGGAGAACAATTATGGGGATCAGGCTACTTGGAAATGTAGAAAATAAGGTGCAGTGGGAGAAGCCTAAAGAATAGCAGAGTTTTAGGTCTTGCCTATGCTGAGAAATTTACCTTAATTATACCATTATAATTGCCAGAATAAATACCAAGACCCACCATCATCTATGCCCTCCCTGCAATGCCCACCCTAAAGATGGGCCTCGCGTATAGCCTGTGGGCTTGTTCATGGAAAGGGAGGCCCACTTTAATGAAATGTCAGCGGAGGCTCCCAATCTGCTGAAGTGCCAACCCAGCTTAAAGATTTGGTATTTAAAACAGACAGGGAAATTAACCAATAAAAGAGCATGATTAAGGATGAAGAAATCCATGGAGTGAGTCCAGTGTGAGTCAGGTCCTAGAGTGGGTAATGAAGGATTTTATGATAGAGGGGAATCTGATTCGGTCCCTTAACTGTCTCTCCAGCACAGTCAATAGCAGAGAAAACAGTGTCCAGTCAAAAAATAGCAGCAGCACAGAAATGAGAAATTCACCTCAAAAACCACATGTGATTTTCAGAAGCCTACCAGTAACCTTGGAGGTGCTAAGATGTCAGCAAAGGCTACTTCTCTTCATATACATACTGATTTAAAAAATCTAGGTAATTGGGACAAAACACCGTGTTGGTGTGACATTATGGTTGAAGCTGTTAAAATTGCACAAGTCAGGAAATACAAAAGTTCCTGTAGCAATGTTCCCTCAGCATCATTACTTCAGTCTATAAATGATCTATTCAGGTGGGCTTTTGTATTGCAATGTGAGCTTAATCTGTTTGACTGTCCATGTTGTAAAGACCTAACAGGCAGCTGTGAAATGTGACAGAATCGGTTTTGTTCCTGGGACTTTAACTGGTGCATTTCCTGACTCCTTTTCGTTTTTAGCTCTGAAACCTGAACACTTCATTAGCACAGAGTTGCTGCGTTTGGCTCCAGTGCTCAGAATGAAGTCAGTAGGCCGAGCTGTTCTCAGCACAGGATGTAGGAGGGTAAAGATAGCTTTATGTCACCTTTGTATAATCCTGATTCTGGGACAGGCTGGGGGAGAGTAATTCAGAGCAGCCCTAAGAACGCTCCAAAATTGGCCCTGTCTCCTATGTGTTCTCACAGCTGGGGCTTGCTAGTCCCACCCCCAATATCAGGTTCTTGGGGGAGGGGAGAGAAAACTGCCAAGTATTGCCCTGGTTCTATGTCCTACCGAGTGTTCTCCACCCTGTGCTAGGGAATCCTCAGGAAGCTGGTTATGGTGTCTTTGTGTCCCTGGAGTGGTGGTGGGGTGCATGATCTACAAATATGGTTTAGCTCTTCTGGAGCAAAGTATGTACAGTCTGCTCTGCAAAGCTGTCTTGCTATTCCCCACCCATGGGCGTTTGGTAGGGCACATTCTGGAATGTCACAGTCTCAGGGAATCTTGTGCGCTCTGTACTCGGCCTGAATAGCAAATCCAGCACCTCTAGCAGCGGGGGCTGTTCCTGATTAAAATTCACAATTCTACTCCCACTTCTTGCTGACATTTAGCAGTTGGGGATTTTTTTAACTGCGTGTGGGAGAGACGCCTACAGCCAACCAAATTTAAGCCCGGCTTTGAAGAGGGTGCAGGAACTGCATGAGAACCAAGGGCTGCTGTTGCTTTCCCCAGTGAATTTCACCAGTAGATGGTGCTGATACTAAAGGGTTGGAATTGACATGGTTAAAAAGGGTAAGGACCACTTTCCCTGATCACACCAAGGGACATAAGAACAAGATGCTCCACCTTAATACGCTTTCTCAAATGCAGTGCACCAGGGCTTAGGGAGAAAGTGGCCCCATAAGTAGATTATCCTATAACTGCCTACTGCCAGGTTTCCTAACCTGCCCGTTGAAGTATCTGGTACTGGCTAACTGTGCTTTTCAAGTAGGTCAAAACAGAGAGCGTATCTACCCTCTTCTACGTAATTTGCACTGGCTGCCTATTCACTGCTGCAAGGAATTTCAGGTGCTGGCCCTGATCCTCATTGGAAAGTAGGTGCCTAACTCCCATTGATTTCAGTGGGAATCAGGCACCTAAATACTTGAGGCTCTGGACCCTTGTCCTTAGGGCCTGGGTGAGCCCATCTCTTCCCCAATGCACAGCATGGCTCCTATGCTTGGCTGGCGCACCATATCCTAAGGCTGAAGAGGGGCAAGTGTCTTCAGGTGCTGGTGCCCCTAGAAATGTGTCTGTTGGTGCACAGTGTAAAACTCTTCGCCTCATAGGGGCTTTTGCTTAAGCCGGCTTTAAACTCGCCTGGATTTTAGCCTGCTGCATGGGACTGCTAGGTTAGCTATTTGGGGACCTGATATTTGAGGGCAGGCGGAGAATGCAATCTGTGTTTACTCTGGCACGGCATAAAGTAGGCCTAGGCACTGTGTGCTGGACACCTTAGAAATTAAGATAATAATAATAATGTGCTGTGGGCACTAGACGTTTACTAATTGATATGCAGAGAGACAGAGAGAGATTAAACCCAGTAATACTGGTGGGCAGAGTTTTTTAGTGGCTCTACTACAGGGCAGGAGACATGGTTCTAGTTCAGCCTCCGTCACTGACCTACTGTGGGATCATAGGCGCATCCCTTCACCTCTTTGTACCTCAGTTTCCCCTCCTGCCTTTTGTCTAATTAGCACTTTGGGGGCAATGGCTGCCTCTCAGTCTGTGTGTGTGTGTAGCAGAGCGGTGCCCTGATCTCCACTTGGGCCTGCCCATCCTGGCATGGGGGCGGTACAAAGCACCATCTGACTGCAGTGACAAGCGACCGGCCTGCTGACCTGCCAGAGGAGCGGTGGAGAGTCCAGTTGCACACTGGGAAGTAGGAGAAAAGAGCGTGTCTCAAATGATCAGGGCTCATAAAAGATTTCTCATCCAAATCCCTTGAGAACCATGCCTGACTCAGGGATAAAGAAGAGAGAGGGCAGGCGTAGAAATCTGCCACTCATTAGATACGGGATCAACAGCTACATAGCATAAGCTGTCCTAGGGAAGTTATACCTGTTGCTGACGGCTACCCAAAGAGTCTAGCTCTTCTCGTTACACTTTGGCCACAAGTGCATAGCTCATTATGCCAGTAACGACAGCTGAAACATAATACAAAGAATAATACATGGGAAGTCGGCTAGCAGAGAGATAGGGCTGCTGCCGAACCTGGGCAGGGCAGAGCATATTAACCTGGAAGGAGCACGTAAACACCTGAGGATTATCCATATTCCATCAGATCCGCTACAGAGGAGCCTGTCTGGGATTCAAGCTGATCTGCCTTCCAGCAAAGGCAGAAGGGCAGGCATCTTCTTAATGCAACGCATGTGCTATTGGTTGCTTGCCCCTCTGTCCCTCCTCCCCCAGCCAAGAAATAGGGAAATGTGGCTCTGCAGCGAGGGGCTTGTGAAACGTGCTGCATTGGGAAATGCCAAGAGGCTGCTGGCAGTGTCTACTGCAGTCTCACCTCTTGTCACCCAACTTTGCTTCGGCCCAGCAGGGCATCACGTACTCTTGCAGCACTTCGAGGTGTTCGCCCAGACTGCCCAGCTGAAAAGGGCCTTTGATGGCTCCAGTCAGCACAACTGATCAGGCTGTTAAAAGTCCTGGTGGCCACAGCAGCTGGCTCAGCCTAGACTCCTCTCCCCACCCCGGCAGCAGCTGACGACCCTCTGGCGTCTAGGCGCAGGGGCAGCCACGGGGTCTCTGCATGCTGCGCCTATCCCAAGTGCCAGCTCCTATTGGTTGGGCTCAATGGCCAATGGGAGCTGCAGAGGCAGCACCTGCAAACTGGGGCAGTGCACAGAGCTCCCTGGGACCCCTGAGCTAAAGGGATATGCCAGCTGCTTTTGGGAACTGCCTGAGGTAAGTGCTGCTCTGAGCCCACACTCCTCGCACCCTGCCCTAGCCCTGAAATCCCTTCCACACCCCAAACGCCTCAGCCCCAGCTTGGAACCCCCTTCTGCACCCAAACGCCCTCCTGGAGCCTGTACCTCACACTCCTCCTGCACCCGCAACCCTCTACCCCAGCCCTGAGGCCCCTCCCACACCCCAACTCCCTTCCAGAGCCCACAGCCCAACCCTGAGGCTCCTTCCACAATCCGAATCCCTCAGCCCCACCCCAGAGCCCTCACTCTCTCCCAGACCCCCAAACCCCTGCCCAGGCCTGTGAAACTCAGGGAGGGTGGGGGGACTGTGTGGGGGAGGGGAAATGGGGTCGGTACTGATGCCCTTCGGCAGGGTGGCTGTTTGCAACCAGGCCGAGTGCTGGCTGTCCGCTGTGCTCGGGTCAGGCCTGGCGCTGGCTGCGCTTTGGTTTTGTTGGAGCCGCGCCCTTGAGCATCAATAGCACGTGTCCGCCTCGTTGCCCTTTAGGAGCTGAGGACTGTGCTGCTGCTCTGCAGCCACACTGACGCCTACCTGCTAACTGTGGGCTTGGCGAGGAGCCAGCCAGGGCAGCAGACAGGACGCCAATCCCCTCCCCCACGTGTCCTGCTGCTTTAGGCTGTACCCACCTCTGGACAGGCTGTGCATGTGCCTAATACAGCTGGACTCTGGCCTTCGTGGGGCGGGGGGGGGGGGGGGGGCGGGCGCGCGCTCTACCCGAGGGGGGGGGGGGGGGGGTAGGGTGTGGAACAGGCCTGACTGAGCGTGACCCACATTGGCAGTGTTGCTTCAAATCTAGCCTGGGTTCCCAGATCACATGACCGCAGCAGGGCAACACAGTGGGTTGGCAAGTTCCGCCATGGGCCAGCCCCTTCAGTTATCCTCGCCTGAGCCGGTGTGTCACCAGCTGCATTGTAGGTTAAGCAGCCCAGTGTTAACGAAAACTAAGGCCTACCCGGCGCCTGGCCAAGGCAAAGCTGCAGGTCACGCTCTGTGACCGTTGGCTGAAGCTGCCCTGCGCTCATTGCTCTAGGGCTTCATGTTTGAGCCGGTCAGTCGTTTCCCACTAACCTAGGCTGCCGTGTTTAGTACAACAATTAGCACTGAGCTGGCCCATGGCCAAGCATCTTGCCCTAGGGTGACCAGGCAGCAGATGTGAAACATCAAGACGGGGTGCGTGGTCACAGGAGCCTATAGGAGGAAAAAGCCCCCAAAATTGGGATTGTCCCTATAAAATCAGGACATCTGGCCGCTCTAGCTCTTCCCCCCCACCCCTTCTGGCCCCAGCTGGTTTGGATTATCTGTCAATCTACAGCCCAAAAAACACCCGGCAGTGAGTTGGGCCCCCCCCCCCCGAACCAACTGGGGGGTGGTGCCGTACCCTCCCCCCCCCCCCCATCCACTACAAGCGTCACAGCATGTGCAGGAGGATGCCCAGTTTCTCACAACTGTGTGTTCTGGGGCAGGAAGTGAGCCAGGTACACCTTCACAGACCTCCATTAAGTGCTGGGGTTGAGGGACGAGGCATTCTAGTGCTGCTGCTTCAGTGCAGTGAATGACCTCCCCATAGCTCTTCCCCAGAACCGGCTTTCAGAAAGGAAGGAAAACGTTCTACCGAAAAGCAAGTCATGGTGGTTGAGTCAATTGTATTAATCACCCACCAACCTCCCCACTCCCGCCGCTGGACAAACTGCAAATTAGCAAAGCAAGCTAGTCAGTTATGGGGAATATGCTGCCATCAATAATTGTAGGGGGAATGGCACTGAAAAGGGCATGCTGGGGTCAGGTGAGGAAGGTGTTAGCCCCCTCAGTTTTGACCCACGTGGTTTTACTTGGTAGACGTCAGCCCTTCCTAAACCGTGCCTGGTGTCTGAATGCGCTGCAGACAGCCGGGGGAGAGGGCAACTACAGTGCACTCATGCGTTAGTAGTTCTACCCACTTTTGCCTGGTGTGCCAGAAGTGCTATTCCCAAGCAGTTGTGCAGCAAACCTCCTGCACCGAATATGCAAGCATGGCCTTAGCCAGCCATGATCCTTACATTTGGTTTTGGCAGACCTGGCCCTCTCATGGTTTCAGCTAGTGCTTGCTTTTCCTGAGCTAGGTGGCGGTTCAACTCCTGCATTTTGGAGACAATTGATGCATAGCAGGGCTTTTGTCCCTCGGCACTGTCATGTTATATGCATGGTCAGAAGAACAGACAGGAAGCCGTTTACTGACACTGAAATGCAGCCACTTCTGGGCAATAGCAGTTTAACACTGCTGAACTGCAGCACCCCACACGTCAGCCCAGGAAGTGAAAACCCCTTTTGGGTAATTAGTGGTGGCACACTAATTAACCAAACTGGAATGTAACCAGTCCTACGCTTGTGACACATCTGCTCTATGAAGGGCTCGTGGCATGGCTAGACATGTAAATCCACCTCGCAGAGAGCCAGCTTATCCAGGCCAGAGAGTCCATCCATTTCAAGGATACCCACACCAAAAGGGAAGAAAAATAAAATGTGACCCTCCCCGCCAGGATAATGTGGGTGTGTGTCTCCCTTTATGGACTGGGGGCCACAAAGGCAGTTTCTGAGTCTCCTTCTGCATCAAAATAGCTCAGCTAGGCTCAAGCAGCAAAGGGTTGTGCTTTTGGATTTGAAGGTCCTGATTCAAACACTACAGTTTCAGGCGAAGTGAGGTAAGTTAGGAGCATACTGCTGGAGACAGGGCATAGACATAGTTTCCGCCAATGCTGCAAGAGGCAATTTGGACAGTGGGTGTGCTAAGAGCCATTGGCCCAAACTGTAAAACTTGTATATGATGAAAACCACTTCAAGCCAGGGGAGGTGTTGCATTAATGTGGAAGCTGTCCATTAAGACCAACCCAACAGCTATGGACAGCTCATATTTTCTTTCATCTCACAGTGCCACAGACTTAACAGGACACAAGTGCCATTGATTTGATATAATTTATTGGTTTGAATGCCATTTAGTACCACAGTTTTATTACCAGTGACATGACATAAATGTATACATCTGAGAAGATGGATTTCAGTTTACAAACACGAACTTAAGAAATGCATCTGACACTCAAATGTATTGTTCCCTTATCTAAGTGGACAGGTTTTATTAGTTCATGTAAAAATTCAAAACAGGTTATGTACAGTACTAATATCTATTATATTCACCTGGACATTCCAAGACTTCCTTTAGTCACAATTTTCTGCAACTATGTTGAAATGTCACTTTAAGCAGCTTTTGACAAATAAAATAAAGAGAATTATAGTTAAAAATGTGCAACAACCAGTTTGTAGCACGAGCAAATCTGATGTCGGCCAAGGAGCTATGAAGGAATATATAGGATACAATGGGTCGAACTGCTTGTGCGGGACCTGTCAGTATAAAAGAACCGAAAAGATCAAATCTCAGACCTCAAGCTGGATTCCTCCCCCTACCCCTCACTAAACCAATTCAGCTTTTTTCACAACCGAGTGACACAAAATAACTGAACTAAGACCCCCTCCCCCCCGTCCCCAGAAGGGAGGGGAGTCTTCTCTGGATGCCAGTGGGGTGACTGATAATGAATACTTATGACAAGTAAATCTGTCATGATGACCTTTTGTGAAGTGCAATATTTGTTTGCCAAAAACCTTTGATTTTTGTGACCATTCAGGTAGGGCTCTTGGCACAGGCTTAGTATGTCATTAAAAAGACCCCTCTCCCTCCAGCCTCCCACCCCCAAATCTGTAAGAAAAGTGTGGTCGGGGTTAAGGACAGTCACTCTATTCAGTTTAAAAAAAATAAATCACCCTGACTGACTTGGTTTCACCATCATGGCAGCCTCAAGCAGAAGCCGGTGGCTGTCTCCTACACAGCCTGATGCTCAATTACTTTGTTCTCGTGCTTGGTGGAGGGGAACTTAGCTTCTCGCCACCTTTGTGGTCTGGAGCCAGCCCTGGGTGCAAGTTAGAGCAGCCTCAAGGCTTGCTCTCTACTTTTCATGGGTCCCTGGGGACCAGGTAAGTAGAGAATAGCTATAGTGTACCGTTCTCTTGCCCTGCCACACACTTTATGCTGAGGGAGGTGGTAGGGAGACCACTACCAGCCACTGAGGCCCTGTGGTGTTTTCAGGGAGGCCTTTTCAGGTAACTCCACAGAGCAATATACAACAGCCTTGGTGTAACTGAGAACTAGGCCTCCTATTTTTAACACTGCCATTGGCCAGATGGTCTATAGCTTGCTGTACTTATGAATGAGGCTCAATGATACCCCCATATGCCACAGGTAGGGGCATAACATAAGTGAAATTAGCTAGAAAGAAGAGAATGTGAGACAGTTTGAGGGCTGTTGACTTTCTGGGGCAGGGCTCTCTTCATTTTTGCTGAACGAAGGCCCGTTTACCAGGAGGCCCCCACTTAATTTGACATATAATGGACTGGACTCCAGCCATGGAGAACAATAGGCCCAATTCCAGCATCACCTACACAGGTGGACTCCCGCCCCAGGCCATGGGAGTCACCCTACCTCCACCTGTGAAGTCACCACCGATGCCCGAGTATGATACCCCAGTGTATTCTGAGCAGCAAGGCTCCTCAGCTCACAGTCTATCATTCTGGGGTGGGATCTGCATTCTCCATGGGCCCCCCACCCTCACATTACACCACTCATTCATCCAGCCTTGCTACCTTCTTTGTCTCTCTCTCACTGTATTTTTCCACTCTGCCCCCCATACCTGGAACTCCCTCCTGCATCCAGCCCCTCCCGCATCTCCTTGCTTTTCAACACACCCTCCCCTCCTCACAGCCTCTGGGAAGCCCAGAACCATCAGCCAACTCTGGTTTAGATGATATACAATCTAACGGCATCATTTGGTACTGACCCGAGGGTTAAATTCTTGGGGGAGGGCTCACATCCCCCTCCTCTGATTTGATGCTGTATGAGGTGGAGAGAGAGAAATTCACTGCTGCAATGAACGCTTATTAAAGAAACACGAATCATGTACCAGAGATAGAAGAGCACTTGCAAAAGATTGGCTGGGTGACCTCGCTCATTTCTGGATCTACCTTTTCAGTGACATTTTTCTCTGTCCCTCTTCATAATCGTCTTTCCCCACTAGACTGTCTGGGTGGGTCTATACTGCAAAAAAAGGTCTGCGGTAGCAAGCCTCAAGGCCCAGGTCAACTGACTTAGGCTTCTGTGGCTCACGCTATAGGGCTAAAAATAGCAGTGTAGATGTCCAGGCTCAGTCTGGAGCCCAGACTCTGAACCCTAGCAAGAGGAGCTGGGTCTCAGAGCCCAAGTTCCAGCCTGTGCATCTATGCTGTTATTTTTAGCCCTGTAGCAGAAGCCCAAGTCAGCTACCTGGGTTCTGAGACTGACTGCAGCAGGTCTGCCAGTTTTTGCAGTGTAGATGTACTCTTTGTCTGTTCCTTTCCCTCTCAGGCTCCATGCTTCCTTCTACTATGAAGTAACAAAGCTCGCGGTGCACTTACAATGAAATTTACCCTTGTGCGGAGGGTCCACAGAGGCCCTATGCATTGCTTAAGTCCTCGAGGTTGGACATAACTAGTGCATAAGCCTCATGCTGGCCCCCTGAACTGGGCTGAACAACAATGGGGATCATTGCTCAAGCTGTGAGTCAAGAGGATATAAAAACCCAACATACACTGATTGGTCTGAGGCCATGGAATGTGGTCATCAGGAGTCCTGCAAGGTAAGTGTGTATTTCAAAGCTAGTCTGACTGTTGAGTCCCACCCTAGCACGGAAATAGCAACGTGCAGATGTACTAGGAGGGTATTGCTCAATCCCCCACAACTTTTGTGCAATGTTCTCTCTTGGGAGTAAATTGGAAAGCTCTGAACTATAATTAGACCCATGATGTTCTGCAAACAGGGCCAGGGTTGCATGTGCCCAGCTGAAGGACCGTGAGATTTTGTGTGTGCTAATCGTCTGACTCCAAATACTGAATTCTCACACTCCAATGTGTAGGCCTACAGTGTTCCTACGGACACACGCCACAGTCATTGTGGGATTCCTCTGAGCTGACATTCCTTTGTCAGTCACAGGCACTTCCTGGATGTGCATTTTGCTAAGCAGCTAATGAGGCCAACCCCATGGATTTCTTTTAAAAATCCCATTTGAAACTAGCCTACATAAAGTTAGCTTTACTTACAAGGTATGACGGCCGCTTACATGACATCAATTTATTTATAAATTCACCTTTATGATAGCTTGACAATGAGTCATTAGCAACATTTACACATCACAAGACCACGGAAGCCGAACTATTTCAAATGCCGTTTTGTCTGAGCTTCCGAGGAAGTGCACATGCAATACTCTTCAAGTCCTGGCAATTGTGTGCTTCTGCAATGCACTCTAAAGACATCTGGCTGCACCTGCTATGAATAGAGCCCTTTTTGTTTTGGCTAGTATCTCATTCAGCTCAGCCTCTCCACATCTGAAGAAATGCCGAGACAGCATGCTAAGGTCATGGACAGGCACTGACAATACAGAAGGAATTATTCAAAGGAGTGATCTGTGCAATTGGCATGTGGATCTGTACCGAGTCTCACTTCAAATCATGCCCTAAATATACCCCCAATTCTGCATTCCTTACCCCCCCACACATTGGAGCCCAAAGGCGCTTCCATTGTGCAAGGGATGCAGAATCAAGTCTTTAATGGATTCTGTTGAAAGTGTGGTCTATGTTCATTTCTCCCGGGTACGCTGCATATCTCTGACATGGCCTGTGTCAGTGAAAGCTCTTTGCTGGGAGTGATACTTACTACAACCGTCATTGCACTATGATGTGAGGAGAATGCTCCCCTAAGCCTTTGGTGTCAATAGGATTTCTTGGCAAATCATTTCCTCATCACCAGACTTTGAACAAAAGCAAAACAGTTAGTCACTTAACCACCAAACAGAATAACAAAGGAAACATCTGAGACCCCTCCAGAATACACTGTCTGTATGGAATAACACAGATGCAATTTTCCATTGGGACCCTTAATTTAAGCACCTAACAAGCAGTATATATGTTACTTGCTTTTCAAAGAATTTGCACCATCCATACCACAGAGCATATTATACTGCTTTCTCATGCGTCACCGCTAACTTCGAACTCCCCTTTCTGGTTATAATTTATCATTCCCTTCACTTAAAGACAATGGGGGTTTTTACTCCGTGTTTTATGCTTGTGCTCTATATTTTGTTAGGACTTCATGATCTCTTGGAGATGAGAAGATGCTTTGTAAAAAGAGAGTTGGGACAGTGAGTTCATCAGGGAAAACCCTGTTGAATTCAAATACCCTGGCCCTGCCAGGAGAAGGTATCCCAAAGACTAATGTGTCTAAACTAGAGACTGAGAGCAAGATCAGAGATGTGAACTTTGAGAGACTTCAGAGTCGGATCGGAACTTCGCAAATTTGCCCCTGTGACAATAACAAGTCCAAACTCTCCAGAATGTTGGAAAAGTTCAGATCTGAAATACTAGGACCAAATTAGAAGCATTCTTGATCTAAACTACTGAATCATTACAGAAGATAAAAGGCAGGTAGCCAAAACCCAGTCGTCATTAGCAGAACTGGTTTTTGAAGAGGTCTATATATATGAGATACAATATGAAGCACTTTTTATTCTCTTCTCATCAAGAGCTAAATTGCTTATTTCCATATTACACGGGATGTTTTCTACCAATTATTTCTAGCCGCTGATCATGTTTGCAGACTATCAAGCACACCATATCTTTGGGATGTGCCATTAATGTTTTTAAGTCAATCATCAATACCCTGTGAAAATGCTACTTACAGAATACAGCCAAATTTGTTTCACAAAGCTTTCTGGACCACTCTGGATTGGGTTGTGTTGTTATTACAAATTAGCACAGACCCAGTGGCATCCTGGTGCACATCATTCAGAGTCTACTATGCTGACAACATGCTCAGGCGTCTGTGGTAATTCTTTACCTAATGTAGTGAGATACACAAAACGGTGGCACATGGAAGTGTGGCCTATGGACGAGCATTAGGTAGAGCTGTAAACAAGAGCCCCACTGCGCCTACCTAGAGAAGTGCAAGGTTTGTTTTTGCTATGGCTCAGCAGCTTATATGTGGCGTTTGCCGCTGACTTCTTGGCTTCCAACAGGATTAAGTGAATGATTTTTTTCTTATTTTCTTTTATTTTTTTTTAAACATTTCGAATAAAACCATCTTGCGTTGTAAACATCATCTCATTCCTTGGGTCTGTGCCGACAGTCCCAGTTAAGGTTTATGCTTGAAATGGGCTTCCACTGAAATGAAAAACACAAACAAAACAACCAACAATGACAATACAACAGATGTTAGAACACAGGTTATCACACCACCCTTTGGGATCCAATCCACCGGCTGGGCTCAGCTTTGAACGTGTGGCTGTAAGGGCTCGTCTTCACTACAGAATGTTTTTGTGTTAAAACACGGCTGCAAAGAGTCAAGTTCTCTGACACAGTGCATAGACAAGGACAAATTGTGTTCAGTATCGCGTCAGCTGGTCATAGCTAAACCCTGATCCCAGAAGAGTTTACTGATAACTGGCTCAAACTACTGAACACGACACATCCTTGTCTACGCTGATCTGTCAGCACTTAACTCGACTGTTACAAATCAAGTTTAAGCACACTTCAGTGGATTCCCATGAAAAGTTACTTATAAACTATTTTTTTAAACTTCAACTGAATGCCATGTTCATAAAGGTGCCAAAGGCAGGCACAGATAATGGTTAGAGCATCATAGAGCTTCCCCTATGATGCCCCTACCAATGGGTATCCACTCTGGACTGGCAACATCACCTCCAGGAGTGAGAGGGTAGGTTTCCTTAGCCTGTCAATACTGTTGATAGTAGTACCACTTTCAAATGGTGGTGATGGGGATCATTATTACTACAGTAGCAGATAAAGACCCTAATTGCGATCAAGGACCTATTGTGCTCCACTGTATATACACACAGGGAGAGACAGTCCCTGCCCTGAAGAGCTTACAATCCAAAAAGACAAGGAGACAAAGGATGGGACTAAGGGACTGCTATCGTCCCATTGATGTGGACACCTGTGTACTAGGAAATGGACACATTTTGCATAAGCTGCTGAACAGGCAGCAGATGGTAAGGAATTCCCATGCAGACTGGATTTGATTTAGAGGTGAAAGGCCCTGTCTCTCCTTCAGTCTCCCCATTCTTAATGTATGGTGGATAAATGGAGGCCTTAACTCTCCAGGGGTCTCAGTCTGGCAGGGTAACTTACCTGCATATTCCTGAGGCAGCATTGGCCTGCTTATGACCTTCTGGAAAGCTGCAATCCATTCTAGCTGATCACTTTCTGTCTCACAAGCAAAGAGAAATTTTCTGTCTGGGGTGACTATGGTTATCCCATACTGCCAGTGATTTCCCTGGGTGGATGGTGGGAGTCCTTCCAGGACCTTGTAGCTGTTTTCCTTGCTCCCAATAAATACTTCCCCTCTAGCGAAAGCATCCTACAAGATATAAATAAATTATTCAGAGCCCTTTCCAAGTTCCTTCTCAAGGTGATGTGGAATATGGATCACGCGGCAAACTAACATTAGCATTCTCACTGCACAGCCTCCAGCACTCACAGCAACAGAAAACAGTGAGAGAGGTCTACGAAGCAAATTCCAAAGGTCAACACCACAAAGTTTAAAAGTGTTTGAAATCCACCAGATCTCAGTTTTCCAAATACTGAAGTTCCTACTTAATAATGAATGAAACCAAGTCCCTGGATTCCACACACCCCCACACTTGAGAGAGAGAGAGAGAGAGAGAGAGAGAGAGATATTTTATGTATAGGTTGGGTATTAGGAAAAACTTTTTCACTAGGACGGTGGTGAAGAATGGAATCTCCTTCCCTAGAGGTTTTTAAGGTCAGGCTTGACAAAGCCCTGGCTGGGATGATATAGTTGGGGATTGATCCCGCTTTGAGCAGGGGGTTGGACGAGATGACCTCCTGAGGTCCCTTCCAACCCGGATATTCTAGGATTCTATGAGAGAGACTTGCTACTGCCTCTGTCCTTCTAACCTCTCACCCCCCAAACTCCTCATTAATGCGGATGAACTCCAAGAGACAGTGCAGTCAGCTCCTCAGCTGATGTAAATCATCACAATTCCACTGACTCCTGATTTCACTGCCTCCATGCCTTCAGTGGCGTTCTTCCACTTTACAACAGCTGAGGACTGGGCCCAGGGATTCTGCAGCCTCCCGGGAGCTTGCCCGAATCCTAGACTCTTCTGTTTTTGAAGTTTTCCTACCATTCAACCTGCATGTTCCTTGCTGCATTTTAAACTTTTCAGCTTGATATTTTTCTAGCCTGCAAGATCGAAATATTTCTCTCTCTCTGGCGTCATTAATTCTAGTGAAATGGAAACACTGCATGTACTATTATAAAGGTCTGATTGTGTGAAAATTAGTCTCTTACCAGACATATCAGTCAAGACAAAAGAGAAAAAGGTGGGTGGCCAGTTGCTTAGAACTTGAGATTAGCAGCCCTGAATCCTAATCCCAGATCTGCCATTGATTTGATACAAGGCACTCATCAAGTTACTTAAGCCACTGTTGGCCCGATTCTGATCCCTCCCTGGAATAAATGAAAAGTGATTCCAGTGGAATGAGATCAGAATCAGGCCCTTTGAGGGGATAATAATCACGCTGGAAGGATGAGGGGAACATGAGTGTTTTTACAGTGCTTTGAAAGGTCCCAGGGTCAACATTAAGATCTTTACAGCTTGGTGTTTGGTATAACCATCTATCTAACTAATTATGTTCTTACGTGGGCCCCACTCCCATAGTGTCTCAGCACCTCACAATCTTTCAAGTATTTATCCTCACAACACCTCTGTGAGGTAGGGCAGCGCTATCACCCCCATTTTACAGATGAGAAACTAAAAGTACGTCTACATTGGCTCTAGAGGTGTAATTTCTAGCTGTGGTACACAGACCCCAGCCAAAAAAGCAGCGTAGCCACAGCTATGTGAGCGCTGAAACAGGCTAGCCCCAGGACTGGATTTAGAGGCATGAGCAGGGCTGGCAGATTTACAGATAATAGCGTGTATGACAGGGATAAATCATGCATGCAAATCGTGTCTCAAAGTCATGAAATGGGCTACAAATGCAACAAAAAATTGAGATTTTCAAAAGTTTAACAAATGCGGGGGGCACCATTTGGTCTAAGGCTAGCCCCAAGTACAATCCCATCTGAAGCCCTACGTATATACACAGGGCAGCTAGCTTGTCCTGCTACTTGCACCTCTGTGGCTACACTGCTACGTTTAGTTCACTAGCTTGATCAGAGCTAGTGTGGGTATGTGTACCTGAGCCAGCTGCAGAGTAGACATACCCCAAGGAATACGGAGGCTAAGTGAATTGCCCAAGGTCAAACAATAACCCTGTGGCACAGCAGGTCTCCCAAGTCCTAGCTTAGTGCCCTAACCACGGCCCATCCTTCCTCTCACTGGTAATATTAATTCATAATATTATGAATATGAGTATTCATTCATAACGACAACATTAATTACTGGCAACGATTTTAGTTTGGAATTTTCAAAGAATCCTCATGGAGATAGGGACCCAGTGCAACTGGGCAAATGACTCCCCTGAAATCCTTTACCAATCCCAGCCCTGATGGCAACAAAGCACAGAAAAGGGAAAGAAAAATCTGGTAAATGAAATATAGGTTGGCAGGGAACTAGTTTACAGCCATTTAAATAGGGGCTCGTGGATGTTTCAGTGAGTATGAACCAGAAGATTGTGTGCTCGACTTTGGTCCAAAGACGAACAACCCACCCCAAGTATTTTCACTTTACTCCCAGATTAGACCAAACTCTATTACAGGCTATTCTGTGCAGACGCGCGCTGAGATCAAACGCTTTTGCCTTACCAGAGGATCTTTGAAATACATTAGCCTTCGGTCGTCCATGGTGAACCATCGCTTCTTGAAACCTTCCGTTTGCTAAAGAGTTGGGGCGGGGGGGAGGGAGAAATGAGTGAGCAAAGGCAAAGGGAAACCCGGCGTGCTTATAAGGAGAGAAGTTGAGGGAATTTACGGGGCCCTGGTGTCATTTAAGGTAATTCTGGTGGGAGAGCCGTACTCAGTCAGTTCAGAAAGGGCAGGTTCTGCGCTAACTTAAGGGCAGAGTGGCTATTATCTGTCAATGGGTGATAATACTGATAATATTTCCCACTACAACAGGACCATTCATTTCAATGGGAGTTCTAGGGAGGAAAAATTGACAGGCTAATCCATCCATTAAGATACATTTATATCCCCTCCACCACCACTCAGCCTGTGCTTCCCCACCTTGGCACTGCTGTCTCACAGTTCCTCTTTATCAACATTTCCCAAACTGTGGGTCTTTTAGGTATAGCATTTGCCGCTTTATACATGTGTAAAGTCAGATTCGGGGGGGGAGGGGGGAGAATGATCCCTAAGCACCTTATGATGAACAAATGCCTTGGGATGTATGTTTCAAGGAGAAAGAGACACCATCTTAGCACAAACCACGCACAGTCCTTTTGGCACCTTAGAGACTAACACATTTATTTGGGCATAAGCTTCTGTGGGCTAAAATTCACTTCATCAGCGGCATGGAGTGAAAAATACAGTAAGTAGTTTGATTAGCTGCACCCTCCTATCCCACAGCCCCTGATTTTCCAATGTAAATAGATTCAGGGTCTCATAGCAATACAGATTGCTGAAGTTTAGACCTCAAGAGAAGTCATAGAAAAGACCTGAATTTCTCATGCAAAAAGCAAGCAGAATGCTCAAATTTTCTGCTTTGGGGGCAGTGAGTGGGGAGGGGCTCAGGGGGGAATGGAAACCCACTCAAGGCCATATTTGTACCTTATAGAGAATTAAAAAGAACAAACATGAACCAGTTTTTTCCCCAGTGCAGGTTGCCTTAACGTTTTTTTAGCTCCCTCCTTCCGGCTCCTCACACTCTTGAGAGCTGTTCCTCCCCATAGGTATGTCAGAGTCATTCCTCTAATAGCCAGAAGAGTGCTGGAGAATGGCATAAGATGCTTCCTCCATTCCAACAGCAAAGCCTCCAGCATACAGCCAGTCCAGGAGTTTGAGATCCCTATATCGTAGGACAGGCAGTAAACGGCCAGGCTACTGGCCTCATTCATTTCAGTGGATTTATCGCCATTAGTCAATTCACCAGCTGATCCCACTGAATTCTAGAAGGGCGGGAATCTCCTGACTGGCTGGTGTTATCATCAGATTAGCAGATATCTAAATTGGTCCAGGTATGTCATGGCCCCTTGAAGCTTTAAATCTCTAGCAGGGTAGGTTCGTTTAGGGTAGGATTGTGCTTTTTCTTGGAATGCCCCATTTACATCCATTAGAAACGAAGACCGGTTCTGTGACTGCTGGGAAAAAAATTGGGGTGTTCAGCACTTACCAGACACAGCTGTTTGGAGGCGCTGCTGATCAGCTGTTTGGCAGCATCTCTGATCAGCTAATCAGGGGTGCCCCCAAACAGCTGTTTGGCGGCTTGGGAAGGGGCTTGAGGGAGGCAGAGAGGAGTGAGTGGTGGGTGGGCAGAGCCTTTGGGAGTGGGCGGAGCAGGCTGAGGTGGAGCAAGGGCACGGACTTTGGAGAGGGGATGGAGTGGGAATGGAAAAGTTCAGCGCCTATGAGACGGGGCATTTTTAAGCTCGGTGCTGTTTGAGGAGTCTCATCACCCAGTCATTTGCAGAGTGCTGTAATGGCAGGTGCTGATACTGAAGGCAGTTTGCTCTGCAAGTGTGAGAGTCACCAGGATTGATGGCAAATGCCTGTTCCTGAAACAAGAGGCCCAAAGCATAGCCTGGAAGTCAAATGTGGCCCTCAGAGTTCTAGAAAGCAGACTGTGGCCATCCTTATCTTTAACAGGGAGCTGCACCTTGCAGATCCCAGCACTGAATGTTTCCACCCTGCCTTCCACATGCATCGAGTTGTAGAATTACATGCTGGGATCTGTAGCCTCTGGAGACCTCAGCTCTGTATTATATAAGTGGATGGCTGCAATCTGCTCCATGTCACGCAAATAAATTAGGCATTTTATGAAGCTCTCTGGCCCTGCCCGTGCAGCTCTCAGTTGCGCTAATTATAGGTTCCCAGTCCTATAAGGGCTGATCACAGAATAGACATTAGAAGGAATCAAAAATGACCCAAACCAGTTTATCTGGCCTTGGTTTCTGAAATGTTTCTGTTCCATCAACTACAATCTCTTGCTTCCCCTCACCCCTTTAAAATAAAGAAAAAGAATTTTAAAAGGTAATAAGAAACAGAGTTCTACAGTGTTAAAGAAATGCTCCTGCATCGAAAAAGATGAACTCAACCTCCATTCACTAAATGCTGCAAAAGACTGGGAAGTTCCCAACACTTAACCAGGCTATATAAGGAGATTCTCTATAGCTCTTTAGTAAGGCAGGCCCCATAACATGCAACAGCGGTTAGGGGAACTTGTCATAAAAAGAATAGATGTAAAACATGTACAATCAACGGCACGTACATTACTAATAGCCAGGGCCTGCCATAAATGATGCCATCCTCATTTTCACAGTGGTTTTGTTGCACCACTTTTTATCAGTTAAAGCGCTACTGGTACTGGATCTATGCAGTGATACTGGTGTCAGACTGCTTATACTGACGTAGCTTATTCCAGTCCGGGAAGGGGAATAAACTTTATAGGTATAAGGCACCTTTATACTGGTATAACTTTGTCCACACTACGGGTTGTACCGGTATAATGCTAAAATATCCCACCCCTAAGTGACAGTGATACCAGTACAGAAACCAGGTGCTGATCAGGCCAAAAGATTTTTTCACGGATAGATGACATTTACCAGTATTAAGAAGGCCAGCATGAGGTCTATGCCTAGTGGGCTTAAGAAGTATTTACATCATTCTCTAGCTTTCTGCATGAGGATGAATTTCACCCATGTATGAAGAGATGATTATACTGTTCAAAATGTTCCTCCTTGACCTGGATTGCGACCCCACTGCAGTTGTGCACTCTGGTTTTAATGAGCTGCGGTGGAGGGAGGTGACCTCTTATAATAGCTACCAAGAAGAGGGGGGTCTGAGTCGTAAGTGGTTAGTCCACATACTAGAAAGTGTGAAAATGGGCATTTACTTGGCAGGAAAGGTGAGAGTCCAGCTTCAATAGCGGAGGCATTTCCTTGCCTTTCCCCCGGAGGGATATAAAACCCAAGGAGAAGAGTCATTACTCAATTCTTGGCACAGCAGGACATTTTATTCTCTCTTTTTCACTTGCTGACAAAGATGCCTGAAAAGCCAAACCCACTCCCCAGTTTGACACTAGCAGTGAATCTAGCAACGTTGGCATTTCCCACGTACACAGCAACCCCTTGTGCTTTCACAGAGGCCTTGAACGCCTTCAGACACCCCTTTCCCTGGCTTCCAGCTGTGCAGGGGAACCTCCCATTCTGCAGACATGCCAGCCACATGCCCTCCATGCCGAGAGAAGGAAAAAGGCACTACAGAGTATCAAGCAACAGCAGCTCTGTGCATGGGATTTGCTGGGAGCGCGCTGAGGGGGTTGAGCCGGTGGATCTGTTGGTCCAGAAAACCATGTAGTAGGGACACAGTGATATGGAAGGATTGCACGTACTACCTCTGATGTGGGGCTGATGCAGGGAGAGACAGATGCCATCTATCAGTCCCACACCAAATTCTTTTACTCGTGCATTGCACAAGGAAACATGAATTTTACCTTTTGGCTATCTCTAGCCCACGCACAAAACTATAAGCACACATGAAAGTGCAATGAATAGTGGAAACAAGGGTGGGTAGCAGGGAGAGCACAAGAAACTCGGATATAAAATCTAGGGTGGGGTGCAGAACAAAGAGATAAATTCAAAGTGTTGGTACATGGCTGGATTTCACACCTTACCCCTCCCAAAGCATATCTGCCCCACCATTATGTGGATCACAATGCAGTACAGAACAAACTCATTTTTGGTATAAAGACAAAATACATGATGTCCCACCTTTGGCCCAGTTTTTTCCATGTAACCTTCCTTCAAGTAGTTCCTAGAAAGCTTTGGCACCAGCTAGAGTTGTCAAAATAAGAAAGCAAAAAAAAAAGTACAATGTTAGTGCACGTTAGACAGATGGAGTCATGCCAGATCCCCCAGTTACCATTTCAGTGGGAGCTTATGATACTGCTCTCAAGGCATACTGAAGTGGATTTATTTATTCCTATTGTTCTCTCATCTTCCCCTAAGAATTTTTCAGTTTCTTTGGCCCTGTGTTAGCTTTATAATACAGGTATGACTACACTGCAAAAAAAAAACACCGCAAAACAGTTGGCCACTGTGAGTCTCAGAGCGCAGATCAGCTGACTCTGGCTTGCATTACAAGGCTAAAAACAGCAGTGTAGACGTTCCTGCCTTAGCTCTGAAACCTGGTGAGGGGGGTGGGTCAGAATACTGAAAACTGGAGGCCTTAAGTTAGGTTTATCCATAAATAAGTGGCCTCATTTTCACATGTACTGAGAACTCACTAGGTCCGCTGACTTTCATGAGGACTACTGGGTCTCAGTGCTTTTGAAAATCAGGCCACTTATTTAAATGCCAAACCGTGAACTTAGGATCTAACTCGAAGCTCCAAGTTGTTAAATTCTTAGCTAAGCGCTCTCTAAGGCCTAATCCTGCCCCTCCCCCCATTAAAGTCAACAGCACAACTCCCATTGACCTCAAAGAAAGCCAAATCAGGCTGCAGTCCAGGAACCTGTCATCCCCAGATATTGTGAGAACTGGGGTTGTATCAAAGATGTAGCGATAACATTTAATTATTCATTACCCACTCTAATTACTGTATGCACATCATGGAAAGCTCCAAAAAGCTTACAAATCAATGATTGGGTATGATACAGCAGATTAAAGCCACCGTCCTTTCCAAAACTCCCCAGCACACCCAAGGAGTGGGCAGGTCCCCACATCACGCCCAGACAGCTCTGTAGACTGGCACAGAACAAGACCATGCCCTCAACTTCTTCTCTCCCATTTGAGATGGTTGATGCTTCCATGGGTTAGAGGAGGGAGCAGACCCCAGGGAAGCCCTGAAATGGTCCCAGTTTCCCATGCCCTCTGCTCCTCAGCTTTGGGGCCATGCCAGGGTTTCCTGGCTCAGTCTTTGATAGTTGCACTATGTCCTTAAACATTCAGCCTGGTTAAAGTAAAGAGACAAATCATTCTAGGTAGCCTCATTTATGGCTTAACTGGCCTACAGATATGACTCCTGAAATCCTTCAGCCAAATTCTGCTTTGACTGAACTTGGTGCCAATACTCCCACTAACTCCTTTGGGGTTGGGATCATCATGACTTGGTAGATTTTCATCTTAACGAGTGTTTTGCTGGAGCAAGGCTTGAGTAAAACTTGGAGGCTGGTTCTGTAAACCCTTGAACAGGAAGGTAGCCCCAGGGACACCAACAGGCCTTACTGGCCAGAGTAAGGACTGCAGGATCAGGCCCCTAAGAACTGGTCCCAGATCACTTTCACATCAGGTATGAGCCCCAGATACCCAGTTCTCTCCTTTCCTCATCTGTTCTCAAATCAGCATGACTCAAAAGTTCATACAGAAGACCCACAAGCTCTACTATGCCATCTGCCTTTAAAGGCTATTACACATGCCTGTGAACTCTCCTTTTGCTGAGATCTACTCGACAATAATTACCAGGGCCTAGGTTATTTTTAAACATGCTTGGTGCAGATGAGCTCTTAGCTGTGAGACCGCTGCAGATGGATGCGTGAGGCTCTTTAAAAAGAAAAGTGAGACTTACCAGCAAATGGAGCTGACAGGACTGATTAAACACTTCTCACCTTCCCCCACTCCCAGCCTCACATTTAAACAAGTTATTTATGACTAAGCTTTAAAAATTATATTCCTGTGACATGTAATTCCGTGTAACAAAAGGCTCTGATAAACCGGTTATGTGATCATATAAAAAAGCACCCTGGAGAATCCCACAGCCAGTTTGCAGAGATCCTGAATATCTTAATCTCCAGTCTTTAGACTGGCAGCCAGCTGCTTTTAGAAAGTAGATTTGTATTGACTGGAAAGAACCTTTATCACTTCAAGATTCTTAACCCTTTGTCGCCAAGCAACATGCTAAGCTGTGTCCAGGATGCAGTATTTTTTTGTGCAAAGTGTCGTGCTGTAATCCTTCCTGTTGGACACAGACTTTCCTCACGTAAAACATTATAAAAGGCTGCAAGTTTCTTAAAAGGTGTAGTTTGTGGTTCTTGTGTCTATATCAAAATATCTACAGTACCTGTCTCCTGAAGCACTTAGCCTGATTCTCATTTACATTTAGGGTACATCTATACTACCCACCGGATCGGTGTGTAGTGTTCGATGTATCAGGCATCGATTTATCATGTCTCATCTAGACGCGATAAATCGATCCCCGAACGTGCTCCCGTTGACTCTGGAATTCCATCTCCACAAGAGGAGGAGACGGAGTCAACGGGGGAGTGGCAGTGGTTGACTCGCTGCCGTGAGGACGGCCAGGTAAGTCGACCTAAGATACTTGGCTGCAAAGTTGTGTATCTTTTGTTGACACCTATCCGCCCTCTGCCCCAAGTGTAGACCAGCCCTTAGGCCCATTTATACCATTCTAGCAATGGAAAGAAGCCTGAAAGTGGGTATAAACTCCAGTAGTACCCACTGTAAGATACCTTAGTGTAAATAACAGTAAGGTCTGACAGAGTTTTCCAGCAGCATAAAAATACGGGAATTTTACATTCCAAGGTGATAAATCCAGGCTTCCAAAATTCTACTCACAACTTAGCCCCTCCAGATAATCATTTATTTTGTTGGGCATGTAAAATCTCGTTAGTTTTTCTTCTGTTGTCAATGGTATTGGGAGAGCAACCAGATTTCTAACATTAATCATCATGTGAATCATCAGACAAAAAGATTTTGTGTCTGGGGCTTGTGAATTTTCATGAGAATTTTATACGGTGGCGTTAACAAATTTTAACAGAATCAAGTATTTAGAGATGGAAAAAAGTCTTATTAGATAAAGGTTACACTACAGTGACTATAATTATACAACATTTGCACTGCAAGCACAGAGTAATTATGCTTTGGTGATGCTTTTCAATATCAATATCACCACTAGTTCATACAATCATTAGTTAGTTCATTCAAGTGGATTTTAAAATACATGTATTAGTTATAACACCAAGGAGGTAATAGCGGATAACTCACTCATGCTGTTAACTTTATACGAATTATAAATTATTATATGAATTAGTGGTAATTACACATATCTAAAAGCAAAACCATCATGTAATTCAACTGTAATTGCCGTGTAACTACAATGTAATACACTCATCATATTATAAAGGTAACTCATCCTAATATAATATTATATTTTGAGACTATAGCTGCAAATTGTACCTAGATCATCAATTCCAACCTCCAGCAAAGGCAAGACAGACTCTTGCAACAGAAGCAGCATCAAACTGTAAAGCAATATTGAGCTTGATCTCAGCCAGAAGGCCAGGTTTTGGTAAGACGCGCTCCCCCTCGCCATTTTATTTTAAACACTGTTATAATTGCGTAGCTTTGTAGCAAGCACAGAAACAGGATCTGGCAAATACAGAGAATGCAGGAATTGGAAGGTACCCTCCCCCATTCCAGTTTCTGGGGCTAGATGGAGTAGCGGGCGTTGCACCTGGACTCTAGTTCCCAGTAAAATCATTTTAACGTAATAATTGTAAAGCAGACTGAATAATGGAGTGTTCGCCAGGCTTTCCAGCTTGCTAACGAGATGCTGAAAACGACTAGGAAAAACTCACATCGACATCGCTAGCTCCAGGGAATGCCACTTGTAAATAATGGAACCGTGCTGCACGGATGGCATTGAACCAATCCACTGTTTCCTGATAATGAAAGAGAGAGGCTGGAGTCAGCAAATATACAATCTACACAGTAATCATTGCCGTGATGTTGCTCTGATTTGTCTTCCCCATCATTTTGTCTCCGGTAACAGGGCTCAGCTGAGTTGTGGTTCTGAAGAGGGAAGGCCAGAAAGCAGAGATTTTAAAAATATGCCTAAGCCCCACTGAGTTCAAAGGGTGCCTAAGGGCTTTGCTGACGAGGAATGGGCTTAAGCACATGCCCCAAGTTAAGCATGTGCTCAAGTGCTTTGCCGAATTGCAGCCTAAAGGTACAAACAAAATTAAATCAAACTCTAGAATGTAATTCAGTTTCTATGGCTGAATTGTACTACCCAGTATTTCTCATATTTGTCTCAATGGTGTTCTTTGAACACTGTAGTCTATTTAAAAATAAGTTAGTTTTGCTCCTTTTATATTTTCCCCACTTCTTTAGCCAGCAGTGATCAGCTTGAAAGTCCTGGTGACATTCTGCAGCACAGAGTTCATATTCTATTGTAAATAATGGAATGACAATTATCCCTTTGAGTGCAGGATGCAACACGCATGCATGTGACATTGGCCACGCCTCCACTGCAATAATCATTTTCATTAACACCTGGGGTGTAGTTAGCAATTTCTTCTACAACTGCTTAGCTCAGGACAGGCCACGGGGAGACCATGTGTGGCAAACACAAGCAACACATATTCTTCTGCTCACACTGGAGGCTACAAAGTCAGAGATTTAACAGAAAACCCCTCTCTGTTCACTACAACAGAGCTCTGTCTTTTCTCTACTGTGTGGGATACTATGATGAGGATTGGACAGTACAGAATATACAGTATCACAGTGTACAGCTGCCATTTCAGTGTACATATGTCTGAAGTCCCTGCACCAAAACTTACATAAAGGATGCTTACACATTTCACCTTACAGAGTGCATTTTATTCATTCTTGAGTTACATGTAGCAGTCTCCAGGTGCCACAACATAAAATAGTAACTGCAGAAGTTCCATTTCTCAAAACAAAACAAACACACACAATTCTATTAGGGTTGAAAGAAATGTGCACCATGTGACTCATAATCCATAGTTCCCAGCCTGCAGCTCAGCAGGTCTGATCTCTATCCATATAAAATAAGGCAAGCAGATCCTGGGATTGATTAGGATGGGTGGTTTCCAGAGGAAATCCCAGGTGCGGCAAGAAGTGACATTAGTGATTCAGATGGTGGATTTATTACTATTTATAATTTATATTGCCATAACACCAAAGAGTCTCAGGTGTAGACCAGGACTAATTGTGCTAGGCACTGTACAAACACAACAAAAAGACAGCCCATGCCCCAATGAGCTTACAGTCTAAGTGTAAAACAACAGATCGACATAGATGGAAGGAAACAATGAAACAATATTGGTCAGCCTGACTGACAATGGTCTCAGCACACCAGCAGCCTGTGGTAAAATTTATTGTAGGCATCACAGCAAAGGAGAGTTTTAAGGAGGGATTTGAAAGAAAATAATGAGGGAGCTCTGTGGCTATTTATGGTGAGTTCATCCCTAGTGCAAGTGGCAGCATGGGAGAATGCTTGCTTGAAAACATAACAAGTGGCAACGTAGGCTGGCATCATTGCGGATAAAAAGTGGGAGTCAACAGTTTAATAGTGAATGGGAGACTATAAGTAGGTTCCAATTCAGCAGAGGACTTAACCATGTGCTTGAGTCTCATTGAGGCCAATGGGGCTTAAGCACATATTTTAAATTTGCTGAATTTGGGCCTATCTCAGGGTTTTATACTGCCACCACCGCTGTAGTTTCTGACCACCTTCCACGTAAAATCTGTAGTAACAGTAAAGTCCTTAATGGCCTTTACCTGGGCCATGTCTGCATGAAAGAGCTGAACCAGTTTAATTTAAATCTGTTTGGACACCAATATAGTTACATCAGTGCAAACTCCTGTGTGCAGGCTCTTATTTCAGTTTAACTTAAACCTGTTCCTAGTAGACACTAGGGGCTTGTCTTCACTACGCACGGTAGCAACTGGTTTTTTGGCGATCGATTTATCGCGTCTCGTCAGGACGCGATAAATCGATTGCCAGTGGCGCCCCCGTCGACTCCATAACTCCAGCTCGCCAAAAGGCGCAAGCTGGAGTTGACGGGGGAGCATGCCGCCGACCGCCGCCGCTGTGAGGACGGCAGGTAAGTCGGCTGCAGATATGCCAACTTCAGCTATATTATTCACGTAGCTGAAGTTGCGTATCTGCAGTCGATCCCCCCGCCTAGTGAAGACCAGCCCTAACTAAACACCACAGAAAAACCAAACCAAACCAAAAAAGGCCACTCATATACCAAAATAAGGGCATCCACATAGGGATTTGCTCTGGTTTAAGTAAACTGGTTTAAACTCTCACCTTAAGTTATATCAGGGCAACTTGCCCATGTAGATGAGGCCCTAGGTATTTATGCCACACTCATCTCCTGGTTACAGCATCTGAGTGCCTCTGTTATTTGTATTATATTAGCACCTAGAGACCTCAACCAAGATCAGGACCCCATTGTGCTAGGTGCGCTACATAAATATAGTATCAGAGGCGTAGCCATGTTAGTCCGGATCTGCAAAAGCAGCAAAGAGTCTTGTAGCACCTTATAGACTAACAGATGTTTGAGATCATAAGCTTTCTTATGACAAACATCTGTTAGTCTATAAGGTGCTACAAGACTCTTTGTCACTTTTACATAAATATAGTAAGAGAGAGTCCCTACAATAAAGAGCTTGCATCTAAACAGATAAGACAGACAAAGGCTTGGAGGGGAAACCAAGAGTATGTCTACATTACTCGCTGGATCAGTGGGCAGCGATCGATCCATTGGGGGTCGATTCATCATGTCTAGTCTAGATGCGATAAATCAATCCCCGAGCGCTCCCTCATCGACTCTGGTACTCCACCACTATGAGAGGCACCGGCGGAGTCAACGGGGAAGCGACAGCAGTCGACTCACCGCAGTGAAGGTGCCGCAGTGAATAGATCTAAGTATGTCGACTTTAGCTACATGAAATTGCATAATTTAGATCGATTCCTCCCCCCCGCCTCCCTGCCCAAGGGTGGAACAAGGCTAAGCTTTGTTCCAGGGAAAACTCTGTGGGAAACCATGAGGCTCTTTTCATAACTATTCAACTGGTTGAATAAACATTTAGATGGGCATGTGATTACTCCATGTTCTGGACTACCTGAGCTCATTAGAGGAGCATTCTGGCATTAGAACAACTTGGAGAGGAATCCCAGAGTGCTCTCCATAAGTTTACCTCCCTCCCACTGCATGATGATATACAACTGAGCTCTGACATTGTGTCAATGAAACCTCCCCCTAGAGCTGGGCTACATTCAGTTTTGATAGGGCATCACTAACATCGGTTGTTACTCTGGGGATGAATGAGGCCCCGTGACAGGAGAGGTAAAGGTCCCAAATTGGGTCATTCCTTTATAGCAGCGGTTCTCAAACTTCATTGTGCCGTGACCCCCGCCCCCCAACCTTCTGACAACAAACCACAACCCCAGGAGGGGAGATCAAAGCTTGAGCCCGCCCAAGCCCCACTGCCCCGGAGGGGAGGGAGCAAAGCCCGAGCCCCACTGCTCTAGACAGGGTGGCCAAGCTGAAGCTCAAGGGCTTCAGCCCTGGGCAGGGGGGCTGCAACCTGAGCCCTGATGCCCAGGGATGAAGCCCTCAGGCTTTGGCTTCAGCCCTGGGCGGTGGGGCTCAGACGTCAGTCCTGGGCCCCAGCATCTCTAAGCCAGCCCTGGCAACCCCATTCAAAGGGGGTTGCAACCCACTTTGTGGTCCAGACCCACAATCTGAGAACTGCTGCTTTATAGACCACACAAAAACATCAGCTCAGCCTATAAAAGATACATTAGAGGTCTGATTCTCCTGTCCCTCACCTGAAGAAGAGCTCTGTGGAAGTGCAACACCTCGTGCCTCTCACCAGTAAAAGATATTACCTCATCCAGCTTGTCTCACTGTTGTACAGCGGGAATGACTCCAGGGTGAGAGGAGAATCAGACCACAAAGTCCTTCTTAAAAGGACAGGCAAAGCCACAGAAAACACTTCTTCTATGAGGCTGTTCAGCCGGGAGTTTATCATTTTAAAAGGAAAAACTAGCTTTGTCTGGGTTTTCCCGTACATTTTATCTTGTCCGTATCAGTCTTTCAGCTGTTCAGGACAGGGGATGTTTCTGTTTTGGGTGCTCTACAGGGCCCAGTAGATTAGCAGCACTAAACCAATCATAAATAGTCATGATAATAATTATGTCTTTCATAAGCAAGAGTCACTGTAGTAAAATTGTTGCCAGGGAATCGACTGTCCATGACATGAGTGACACCTGGCCATGTTGAACAGCTCTCTCGTGATCAGGTTCACCACCTCCATGGTACAGGACTCTGATACCTTGAATTCACACGTGGGGCAGTGGCAGTTTTGGGGGTGAGCCCCTGAGGGTGCAGCTCATTGAGATTCAGAAACACATTGCACTATTAACTGTGATGGAGACTCCCGGTGCACTGAGCAATGAACTGCAGTGTTTTAAGATGGAGAAGCCACTGCCACTTGATTCAGTCCATTAGGTTAAAGAAACACAGCTCTGCAAATAAATCATTAAAACAATCACAAGGTATGCAGACATAATCAAGCACCCCTTCCTGCCTACGGCAAGACCTACCCATTTAAAATGGGGAATCGGTGCTTGCTTTCATCCATCCTCTAGCATCCACCCCTTTGCTAGACAAAAGGGCTAACACCATGGAAACGCACCATTCTACTGACTAATCTCACCACACCTAATTGCTGCATACAAGGAGGGTCAGAACTAAGCAGGAAGCCAGTTCCGATCCACTGCAGCACAACACAGAAGCAAAAAGGCGATCTCAATAATTACCTCACCCTGAATCTGTTGCAGGGGAAGAGAGATGGCTTTTGTTACAGATCTATCAATGAGGCATCATTTCCTACTACCACCCCGGGCCTGTTTTGCCTGGAGACGAGTGGGAGAGTGAATCTGCCCTGCATCTTGACGGCTTGCCACTAGGAAAGCTGTTGGATTTACGATGTCTGTGTGGACAGACAGTGAGCAACTGGTTAAGCAGTAAGGTGATCCTTCTCCTGCAGGAGTGGCTAGTACTGGGAAACCCTGCTTTGCTGCTTCATGCAGCGTTCAAGGATGAAGGCAGCTTGACAACCAAAGGAAAATAAATCCATAAACATGACAGCCGTGGGCTTTAATTTGATGACCATTTCAGGGCTGGCCTTATGATCCAGTGGGTTCTAAGTAGCTGGGGGAAGGAAATAAGGTTGTGAAATGGCTCCTGTCACTCTGGTCCTACTCTTTGAAAAGACACCAGTGATGGGAGCCAACCCCTGGATCCTCTGCACTGCTAAGCTCCCCGGGTCTGGACAGTGACTGACCACGGCAGAGGCAATGCAGGGTCAGCCCGCCACCCTCCGATTTCTGCCTTCTGTTTAGCACGAGGGCTTTCAATCTGTGGAGCACACCCCCGTGAAAACTGTCACTTCCCTCCAGGAACCAGTGGCTCAGAAGCTGGTGGGAGGTCTCCTGGCCCACTCAGCCCCCTGGCTTTCCCCTCTGAATGTGCTCTGCTCCCGTGAAGAGCCTGTCGCCAGCCAGCGATGCCCCCTGGAGCTGGCCCCTGCTTGCAGATCCTGGCTGCCACCAGAAGCTCCCTGAGGTGCTTGTTTGCTGCTGCCCTGGCACTTCTGGCTCTGCTGCTGCTCCTGAGCCGAGGCGACACGTGAGGCGGTCAAATCCCCCTCCTTCCATCATTAAGAGTTACCTGTCGTCTCTGGATCCCTGCTCCCAGGGTCTTTCAGGTGCATTCTGAGGGGCAGACCCTGAAGCCTCTGTCCTCCAGAGGCCCCCCCCCCGGCCCCGGTTGTTTGGACACAGTCCCTGCCGGAGACCAGGTGGCTGTGGGACCTCTGGTCTTAACTATACCCTTCAGGGACCACATGGCAGTAAAGCAAGGCACACAGGCTTAGGAAAGGGATTTCTCATCCCTCCCCCTCCACACCCACTACTCTTAAGAAGGACCAGAGAATTACAGATCTATAGAAAAGCACAAACTGCTGAACATCCCTCTCAGGCTGATCTCATTCCCTTTTGTGTGCCGGAGTGAGGTCATTAGGGAAGGCATGGTACCTCCACCCTCCACTCCTCTGCTGGGTTCTCTCTTCCTGGAGATGGACCAGCTTCCTTTGTCTTGGGGCACACCTTTTGAAACAATCTCTGTCCCTCTGGCTCAGGTGGTCAAGCAGGGAAACAACAATTCTCTCAGCCAGTGGTGCGTAGGCTGGAGGACAGTGGGAATTCTAGACCCATCCAAGTGGTTTCTGCATAGAAAGTCTATTCAAAGTCATTGGCCCTATGGGAGCATCCCCACTGTTTCACCGGCGAGAGCCATTCAGTGCAGATGGCCCTTGAGGGCAGCTTCCCAGACACAGCTTCCCCACTATGTGACACGTTCCTGCTATGGCGTGGACGATCTAATCCAGAGCGACGGTTCCAGTTACAGATTGTGTTCACACAACGCAACGGAATTCATAACTGGAGGCAGACATATCCCTAAGCTGTGGCAACTGTCCAATCTGGCTGCCACACAGCTGAGGGGGAAGGGGTTAAGACTGCATTTTGGGGTGCCCCTGGGCAGCGGTGATCTTACATATATTTAAGAGAGACAAGGTGGGTGAGGTAATATCTTTTATTGAACCAACTTGTTGGTGAGAGAGACAAGCTTTTGAGCTTTTATGTGGTACATCCATTTATTCAGAGGCATTTAGGGACCACTTGGTTTCTTCCATCCCCCTCCCCAGGGGGCTCTGCCTCTTCTACTCCTTCTATTTGCTTCCTATTAAATAAAAATATCATTTTTATTGCCACTAACCCTGTGGCTCCACTGCTTGGAAGACACTGGGCAAGGGGGCTCCACATATGGCTGCATTACTGCATCTAGGCTGGGGTGACCAGATGTCCCCTTTTTATAAGGACAGTCCCGATATTCAGGGCTTTGTCTTATACCAGTGCCTATTATCCCTACCCCCTGTTCCAATTTTTCACACTTGCTATCTGCTCACCCGAAGTGCACCCCTTAGACCAGGCTCTGTGGAAGCGCTCATGTCACCTGGCCTACTCTGTTAGCTCTGAGCTCTCACCTTGCCATCTTCATGATAGACAAAGATATTCCTTGTGCTGTTGTCCTTCAAGTAAGTGATTTGTAGTCCATGTGGGTTCCCTATTTTTGAAGGCTGGAAAGTCGCATTTAAATGTTCAATCTTCATAATTGCCTTGGGTTCTTTTGCCTGGAAAACACAGTCGAATGAATAAATATCTGAAAAGCAACCAGAAAAGCATCTTTCAAACGAGTGTGCAGATCATGTAATTATAAACGCTCCCTATTGAGGCTGCTGGCCAACAAAACGGCCTGGTGATTATGCAGCAAACTTACCTAGCCCACCATGAACGGTTGCCATCAACTTGGGAAAGCGCTTTGCAGCTCTGGGAAATACAGCCGAGTTGGTGTAATATAGCACAAGGGGGAACGTTCAGGTCAGAAGAGGGGTGAACCAGTTAGGGGACAAGACAGGATGCTGTGCAACACAGTGACTTCAGGCACGTCTCCTCCCTAGCACAAGAATCCCCTCTCCCACGTCCTTCTCAGTCACCTCCCTCCTGACTGTCCTTTTCAGTCACCTCCTGACTGTCCTGACTTCTCAGTCACTTCTCAGTCCCTTGACTGTCCGTCTCAGTCCTTCCTGACTGTCCTTCTCAGTCCCCTCCCTCCTGACACCTCCCTCTCACTGGCCTCTTCACTGGACTAGTAAACGGCCTGTATTTTTGCCTGGTTGAGCACTATTACAAATGGGCTCAGCCAGGCAAAAAATACAGACCATTTACCAAATAGGCCAGGCTGCTTTCAGCATCCCAAGCATCCTGGACCAGTCCACCGCTGGCCTGGAAGAACTGAACATTATTCCCTTGCCAATCACAATGAATCTCTTATTGCTACACTCTCTGTCTGGACGCAAAGTGCCAGTTTCCACACGGGTCATGCTCTCTCTGCTACACAAACACATTTGTTGGCTTTTAACTGAACTCCTCGCACTGCTCTTATCTGCTCCCACACCGGGAGACAAGAGACAGCAGAACACTTTCCAACCTTCCCAAAGAGGGAAAATCTGGTTAGATCTGCTACACGGATTATGTCTAAGTAGGACTCCCAAGGCCATTGTGAAGCAGGAAAGCATCATTACACCCATTTTTCACAGCATGGCGTGAACCACTTGGGTCCTGATCAAAGTTATCCTGAGACAGCCAAGTGCCCCTTCAGAGGAGAGCCTGGTGATGATTTTGGACCCCTTGGCTTTAGAGCCAGAAGAAACAGACATGCACTTACTCTGTACAAGTGAGAGGAAAATGGTGAAAAATAACTGGGGCTGAATCTAAAAATTTTGCTCCCAGCCCATTAGACCTACAGCCAAGAAAAATAAACCAGCTCCCACCTCCTGTAAGTGGCCTAAGATACTTGCACTGAATTCAACGAACGGGCAATACTTCAAATATATCTAATATGCCTCAGAGATGGCGCCAGTCAGACATCCAATACAGAGACCATGACACAATACACAAACAGGCCCAATAGAAACCGATCCTGGAAGAATGGTCCTGGATTTATGAAAATCCTGGATTTATGAACTTCCTTATCTCTGTGGACAGGCATCGTGAGGGGTTTTTCTTTTCCCATGACTTAGCTTACAACCACTGGCTTGAGTGAGATGCAATATCTGCCACAATTATTTTTGGGCAGAGAGTGGAGTACATCTAGGATCCCAGCAGCTGATTTTTACCGTGTGCATATGGTCAGACTAGCTGAGCTCCTGCAACCCAGTGCCCAGAGGATAAGTCCCCACCCCACAGCAGATTCAAGTGGGCAGCCCTGGGCTCATGATGCCTTTCTGTGGTTTCGAAGTGGATGCGGATGTGTGAGGTGGTGGGGAAATCCAAGCAGGGAGGAAGTGTGTGGACAACATGGTTCCCATCACACCTGTGGTCAGTGCTGGCGTCACATTGAGTACCGTGAAAGAAGTTTTTAAACCACTGGAGTGGACAACAGCAACTTCCTTGGGGTTGCCGGAGACTCTAACTTCCTTTTAAACAACGATTGCATTTCTCCCACCCACAAACCAGCACTGCCTCATAGTTCACGGGGCAGAGATGACAACAGCTATCTCTCTCTAAATTAGCCACTGGGAATGGAGGAGAAAGTACCGGAGGAGATGTCCCTCCCTCCGTTACCACTCCCCTCCATGACGCCATCGCTCAGCAACTAGCCAAAACAAGACTGCTGCTCATTCAATCCACTATTATTTGAAGGGAATTTTTGCCCACGGCTTGTTTACAAAAGATCTTACACCATTAAGCCCATACACAAAACGGCTGGCAAACCCCAGGATTGAGGAAATAAGGTTGACGTTAAAAAAAGGCTGCAGGGGAGCAGAGGGATAATGCTTGAGGGGCGAGGGAGAGGGATCAGCATTAAAAGTGACACTGTTTTGATGCATCTGCTGGTTAGTATTGAATCTGAATGTCACTCCTGACACCACTAAATGAACTGGCCCAAGATTTACAGATAAGCGCCAAGATTGGAGGGGAGGGGGTGCAGCACTGCTTGGTTTGATATTAACAAGAATTTTACTTGGGTGAGAAGGATAGTGTGGGAAACTAACAAGAGGATTTGGGGGTAAAACAAATCAGATAGTGTCCAGTGTCCACATCTCACCTCACACATTCATCCAGCATTCATACAGACTAGCTGCACTATCATGCATTTAACAGCAGTGCTGCCTCCAGAACAGAACACTGTTCAGACACAGAGCACTGCTATGCGTCGAGAGCAGGCAGTGGGGCAAATCAGCTTCTCTTCCCTGCTGATTGGGGCCCACAGAGGTGCCAGGTTTTCACAAGGATGACAAGGCACCTCTGGGCTTATGTAAAAAGGCCAAGAAAGCGCATTGGATTTCTCCATTTGGTGAGTGCATGACAGTAAAGTTCCTGACCATTCATCACAAATGTAATTTTCTTTTTAATGGCTCCATGTTTCACTTACAACAGCTGAGATCCACTCCTGAGAAGAAGACAAATATTTCCTAGCTTGACAATGAAATATAAAAAACTAGATGCATTTTCCTTTATGACTGTTTGTCATGGTCTTGAAGGGAGCATTCGGAATCCAAAGGAGAACTTTTCACTGCCTGCCCCTCCGTGCCCTTGGAGTTTACAAACCAAAGACTGCAGCTGCCGTACATAGGCTTTCAAATTGCTTCTGCTATCCAAACACCACAGTGGACCTCCAGCCTCTCCTCTATTGTGTGGTATTACCTCCATCACAACGTGGCCGCAGACATAAAACTGATGTAGAGAGGATTGGAGGCTCCTTATGATCCAGCATTGCAGAGCTAGAGCCAACAGAAACTTCTTGCTCTCAGAAAACATAAATGATGGGATCAGGTAGCCACAGTACTCTATACATGTGGGCCCAAATTTTTAAAGGTATTTAGATGTTGCTGTGCTTAGTGTTGCAATGCACAACTGATTTAGGAGCACAAATATCATTTTAAAAGGGATTTAGGCACTTAGGAGCCAAACTCTCATTGAGAGTTGATGGGATTTGAGCTCCTAAATGCCTAAATCCCCTTTTAACATGAAATTTAGGCTCCTAAATTGGTTCAGCATTGCACCATTGAGCCCAGCAATATCAAAATACCTTTACAAATCCAGGTCTTGGGCTTTTTTCCCTACAACAGTAGAAGACTAAATGACCTGACATCTTTGAAAAGTTAGTGACTCCTCATGACAAAATGGTACCATGGGACTGTTTGATCAAAGATAAACCCATGTGAACAAAACCTCTGGTGACTGTGCTGTGGCCCCAGAAGCTTACATCATTTTTGTTGAAGTACTTCAGTGCACCTTCCCGTTCCGATAACACAAATTTTCTGCTTAAGAACTGCCCATTGTCACGTCCTCTCTTCCAGAGAAGCCCTTCTCTGTATCCTGAAAAGGAATGAAATAACAGAGAATCATGGATGAAAAGTTTTGTTTTTTAAAGAGAAAAGCTGAAAAACGAACAATTTACAAGACACAGAGCCAACAGGCCCCAGTGTCACCTTTCCCCTCAGACATGCCTTCCTCACTCTGCCCTCTCACTCTTTCTTTTGAATCTTATGCTTCAAAGATCACCATTCTTTGATACCGTGATTTGACAGGCGGTCTGGATTCACGTTCACAGACACTGGGAAAGCCTTCAGAGCACTGCTGAGTTCTTCCATTGGTTCCCAATGCACCAACCTCACCAGAATGTCTCACCCCATGAATCTTGCTCCTTTTGCTTGCATAAGTAGCCCATTGGAGCATAACTGAGGCAAGGAGGACCTGGCCCCAAGCATTGACATTACTAAGGAATCAGAGGGAAAAAATAAAACCCAGTTCCCAGGGGATAGTTGCTGATAACACACAAGATCACAAGGACATAGCTGACTGCTTTTGTTCTCTGTCTGCTCAGACAGGATATAATCAATCAAAGCCCGCTGAAGCCAATGGGAGTGTTTCCAAATACTTTAACAAAATAAACAAACAAACGAGAAAACCCCATTTACAAGCTTTTCCACTGACTTCAGTGGACTTTGGATCAGCCCCTGACTGAGGCATGGCACACTCAACTACTTTCTCCTGCTTTGAGCTGCTCCATCCAGCTCAGAGATTCTTTAGCAAGACATCACATGCACATAACCCTCAGTGGAATACAACAGGACCATCACTGTAAGAAGCGGCTTTCACCACCCATATTGTTCCTGTTCTGTTTCCCCACACCGCTTTCGCCAGCAGTAAAGTCAATCCAAGGATTTTGGTTTCTCAGATTATTTTTAAAACAAATCAGGAAAAGGCTGATTTTTATCCCACCTCAGCGTTTCCAAACAGCAAACATAAACAACCACTGCACGCTCTTCTCCAGTGGCACAATTCAGAATATGCAGCTTAGCCAACCAAATAGTATTTTTAAGCATTGTCCTTACTTTGCAAACAAAAAAAAAAAAGTTTTTGTTTTTTCAAGCAGTCTCCTGCACAATCACCATAAATACTGAGCTGTTTTATGTTCTCCTTCAGTTTGAGATCTTAATTATAAAAATATTCCCGTTGAGATTTCTCTCTCTCTTTCTCTTCTCTGTTCTGTTTAGTTTTTATTATTGACTCGCAGTAGCTGACATTATAAAGTGAAAAAATTAAATGCTTTTTAACTTGTAACTAAGCTCTTTCTCTATATGCAAAGTAGCTACAACATTAGCAGGCAGACTATCATCTGTATGCATGTTATAAAACGGCAATTTAAAGAAATGCCGTCCTGGGAATGCATTTCATAAATTTCTAGCAGTGACTGTTATTGTAAATGTCCATCACCATACCAAATTTATATAAACCACAGACCGAAAAAAGGGCTATTCGCTTTTTAGGTATGAGCTGCATAAAAATGTTTTCTGTGCGGATGAGAGGTTGAAGCAAGATAATTTAATAGTATATGTTGCTGCTAAAGATGCAAACAAAACCCCTAAATGTGCCTATGTTTATAGTCTGTAAACTAGCATCACACAAGTTTCTTTTTCAAACTATATTTACCCCTTCTGGATTTATGAAAGCAAAGGCCAAACGGTCTCCCAAAAGCTGAAATCGACCTTCCCTGAAGTGTTAATCAAAGCCATCAATGCTCGGCATAAACAAACACAATGGTGAAAACCCTGCTGTTGCTAATTCCAAATGTGAACTCCACAGCACATCATAAACCCAAAATACCCATCAGACCGCAGGAACGCAGGATGGTAAATGGACCGATAACTTGATACAGATGTAAGTGACGGAACTATTTAGAGCCTGTTGGCAGTGATTTCTTTTCCTTGTCCCTTTATCGGGGTCAGATATTGGAGCAGGTTTCATTTTTAAAATGCTGGGCCCCTTCCCAGATAACCCCTTTGGCTGCCAGTAAGTACAGATGTGTGCTACCACTCAAGAAAGAGCGCTTGCATTTCCACCAGTCCCTAGGGATATCCCATAATACATTATTGAGAGTCCTATCATTTCAGATTAGTACAGATTGCGCGCGCACACACACACACACACGCACAGCCGCTAACTTTCATTTTTCTGGGTGGGTGCTCCACCCCCACTCCACCCTGTCCCCCAAGACCCCACCTTTGCTCTGCCTCCTCCTGGCCCCATTCCACCCCCTCCCCAAGGCCGCTCCCTTACTCTGCCTCTTCCCACCCTTCCCCACCCCCAGCTCCTCCCACCCGCCTCTGAACAGCTGATCGGCCAATGGGTGCTGAGCAGCCACTATTTTTTTTCCCAGGGGTACTCCGGGGCTGGAGCACACATGGAGTTGGTGCCTATGGAAGCAGGTGTGTAGCAGAAAGGATCCCTCCTTGGAGCCAGTATCTACTCATACACCGCACCATACAATCCCCGTTACCTGAGGTCGGTTGAACCTAAATATTTCCAAGTACCACAAGTCTCCCGGAACAAGCCCCATGGACTCACTACCCTAATGCCAGCCATTCTGCAGGTCTCTGCTGGTCCCTCAGACCCACAGCAGAGCAAGTCTCTTGAGGAGCTGCTCACCAACACTCAGGTCGCCACCCCTCATTAACTTTTGACAGTCAAAATCCTGCTCATTGGTTTTCCTCAGATTCTGCGTAGCCCACCACCCACCACCTGTGCTTTGATCACCTGCACTAAAGCCAGGCTAAAGTAGTTTCTCTTTGTTTCCTCAGGGCTGATCCCAGTTACACTGATGTAAATCATCAGTGGAGTTACTCCAGGTTTACAGTAATTTAAATCAGAGCAAAATTTGGCTCCATTACTCCAGCGTCTAGCCAGCCTGCTCTCATGGGGTCACCAGAATGCGTTACTCAACTTCCTTCACACTTACCACAGCCCCCCAGCAGGGCTATTATCTTTACATTCTGTGGTCAGTGAAATTCTTCTACCTGCCATCTCTCCTTCCCTCCTTTGTTGGCAAAAGCTCTGCCATTTTAGGTTAAACCTCTGACTATCTACTGTATGCGTACAAGCAATGGAGACACGTATGAATCCAAAGAATTAATATAAAAGAGAACAAATACTCTCTGTAGAACTGCAAGTTGGAACCAAAATGGTCTTTTCCAATGACCTCTACAGGCCTCCTATCCTCGGAGGACAGAGTGGGCCAGAGAATCGATCCCATCAAATCCAATTCAAACTATGGGGCATTTTTTTCTTCTTTTTCTTTTGTTTTTAATGGGGGAAAAAAAAATATCTGAGCTCAACAGGCACCTGGGATCTCTGGATGCATGTCACCGAGCAGTAGAAATGGGAGTCAGTAGCGAGCTGAATAGTCCGAAGACGAAGAGAAGAATCAAGCTGAAAAATCCCACACCTAAATTTTGGCCTATATGTGGCCCGCTGGTATAGCAGCTGAAAGGATCTAATGTCAACCTGGCCAACAACTACAACAGCTGAGAATATCAAGGTGAGCATGAAATACACTGATTGATGCTAGAGGACTCTCATCACCACCATGGTACATATTAGCTCATTTGACTCCATGAGGAACTGAAGCTTTGAAGGCTTCCTAATAAGACACATCTACCTACCAAGTCTGTATCCATCAGAGAAAATGCTACATACTCTGTACACAATGGATCTGAATGGGAATAAGGTGTTTCTCCTTTGAGGGTATGGATTTTTAAAATTATGATCTCCACTTTTTAATCACTTCATGGTGAACTGTGTTATTTTCATTACATCCTGAGTATCCGTTAAACAGAACTGTGTGATCTTTTTCTGCAGTTCACCTGGAGGATGTCTCCGGAATGAACTTCCCTCCTACAAGACATACATGTCTAGATGGCAACTAGACACCTGTAGCTGGCCCACGCCAGCCGACTCAAGCTTGTGGAGCTCGGGCTGCAGGGCTGTTTCATTGCTGTGTAGACTTCTGGATTTGGGCTGCTGTCCGGACTCTAGGACCCTCTGAGGTGGGAAGGTCCCAGAGCTCAGACTGAAGTCTAGACAGCAATGAAACAGCCCTGCAGTCCAAGCCCAAGTTGGCTGGGATGGGCCAGCCAGGGTGTCTAGTTCAGCGTTTCTCAAATGTGGCCACCAGGGACTCTTCTTGTGGTCACAGCCTCCTGGGCTGGTGGGGGAAGGGGGGCAAAGTAGCGGCCCTTCCCCCTCCGTGTTACTCCTTGATGCCCTGCCTTGGTGTTGGTTGCTGGGGCCACCAGCAGGGGATTTGGCCCTTCCCCTTTTTGGAGACACCTGGTGCACAATGCTGGAGCAGCAGGCACCCATTGAATTCCCCACCTCCCCAGGGGCAGTGAGGCTCAGGCTTCGGGGTTCAGCCCTTGGGTGGTGAAGTGGCAGCTCTGGCCATGGGGCTTCGGGCTCCAGTCCCAGGCTCCAGCTGCATGGCAACAGGCCTCAGAGTCTAGGCCCCCGATGCCTCCCCTGGTTCCCCATCCAGGGCTTAATTTGTCCCCGGGCCTGGCAGGGCTGAGTAAATCTGCTGCAAAAAGTGATACTTGTATATTTGTTAATATCACTTTTCACAACGGACTTACTAGCTAGCAATAAATAAATGACAATGATTTGGACGTGTTTATGTGCCTATTTGTTTGTTTTTCCTAAAGCTCATCAGGTGTTTTAGGAGAAAGTGTGAGACTGAGAATGGGTGGCTGAACTCTGAGGCCACCGAAAAATTTGTCCTGAGAACCCTAGTTGCTGTATAGCCATAGCTGCTAACTCCCATTATGCACTGGCATGGATTTTCACAAACACATTGCTTTCTTCATTTCTCTCTCCCTTCCTTTAGGGCAACGTCCTTGGGAGTTACTTCTCTGTCCTGCCCAAAATGAGAGTCTGTACCCCTGTCAACACTGAGAAGTAGAAAAAATATTGACTTGGACTTGAACTGAACGTGAACTCGTCCAGGTTCCCTAGGCAAACTAAGTATATCAGCAAGAGGCTCCAATTTGAATGTCTCTGCCTGAAAGATCCTGAAAACAGCTACAGGAAGGCATTTCATACACTGGCTGCAGAATGGGGGCGGGGAGGGGCTTCCCTAAAAGCAGAGCATTTTACAGTGGAAGCTAGTAGGTTTGAAACACTAAACCCCTTTCCCTTATTGATTCAGCATGAAAACAAAATGTTGAATGTCAGAATTTCCCAAGAAGCAGAAATTCCGCTTTCTGACCAGGCCAACCTGCAGTGCTGACTCACAGGGGTAGCCCTACGTAAGTCAATGGGACTTCTTCAGTTAAAAAGGACTAATCATCTAAGCAAGGGTGTGTGAGATAAGGTCCCAAATGCACTCTTCATCTGCCACAGAATGTCTCCAGCTCTTTCTTCCCTGACTGCAGTGGTGCTGAACAGTTTAGGCTGCACAGCTTCTTACAAATAACTGCACAGTCATTTCTTTGAACAAATGCACTGACTACCAGGTAAGTGTTTACTGATGTGTAGACGTCAGCAACCACATGTTAATTAAGAGGGACTGACTGGCTCAGGGGCTTGCTAATGAGAGATTTTGCCTCTAGGTCACTGATCTTGGACAACCTGGGCGGTTGCAACAGATAGCTGTTACCAGCTGAGGTTGTTCAGTGCCCTGTATAAAATGAAAAAGGTAAACAAGTAAACACAGAGTGAGTATGGAGACTGAATTACCCTTTCGCCCTCTTAAGTGCTACCTGAATAATCAGGCTGAGGCACACTCATCGGGCCAGTGGAAGGCAGTGTGGCTACTTGTGTTATCGCTTTTTGTGACTAAATATGAACCTTCCATTGCTAGTTCTGTCATTCTGATACCCATCAGGATCACTCAAATATTTGAAACAACCTGTCTCCTTGGAGACCGAATGCATCTTCTTCACTTTGTAACTGGCTGCCAAGGCCCAGGTCTCCATGCACTAGCGCCAAATAGTTTCTTATGCATGCACATATTTCAAATGCAAGAATTTCCAGGCTTTTAACTAATCAGTCATTCCTAGCAATCACTTAATATGCAAATTATCTTTCCTGAAGGCCATTTTAAACAGAAAAGAGTTTCCCATTGCCATCAAGTCTGTCTTTGCTGCCTTCCAGGAGCTAATAATACAATTATTGTCCTGCTGCACTGTAGGGCCTCAGCTATGGAACCAAGCTGCTGATTAAATTGATTGCTTCCACTACACCCAATTAACCCACTCACTCTGCAAATGATTGACTTAATCAGAGGCAATTAGCACTTGAATGGCTAAATCATGCAGAAAGAGATGTCTTGGAAGGTGACTGAGATGCCATGTTAGGGACATCTCAGTGGCCTTCCAAGGAATGATATCATTGTTAATGTATGGATCAGTACTGGAGCAGTCTGAAACGGCATGTCTGTGGTTTTAGCTGACATATGAAATGGAAGACAGGAGGGATGGAGAGGGGAGAGGCTGCATGTACACCGAAGCTATTTTCCGACAAGATTTTAGGAAAAAACTGACATGTTATTGACGAAGCGAAAGGTAAGGTGGGTGAGGTAGGTGAGGTAATATCTTTTATTGGACCAACTTCTAAAACAGAGGTGAGCAAACTTTTTGGCCTGAGGGCCAGATCAGGGTTGCAAAATTGCATGGAGGGCCGGGTAGGGAAGGCTGTGCCTCCCAAAACAGCCTGGCCCCACCCCGTACCTGACCCCCTCCCACCTCCTGACTCGCCCCCTCAGGATCCCCGACCCATCCAACCCCCCTGCTCCTTGTCCCCTGACCGCCTCCTCCAGAGACCCCCCGGGATCTCACCCCCTATCCAATCCCCTTACTCCTTGTCCCCTGACTACCCCGCTCCTGAGACCCCTCTATCCAATCCCTCCCTACCCCGACTGACCCCCAGGACTCCCATGCCCCATCCTCCCCCACCTGCTCCCAGACTGCCCCCCAGGACTCTCCACCCGTTATGTAACCTCCTGGCTCCATCCCTCTTACCATGCCACTCAGCAGAATGTCCAGTTATACACTGCGTATAACATACAACAAAAGGAAATGTGTCATCTGCCCATGGAGGTGGGATATTCATCGTTATCCACTGCACAGGTCGGGGTAAGGGGGAATGAGCTTTCCCACATCATGCCAGCAAAGCACCTCCACCTGGTTCTGGAGGACCCACCCTCTACACACGAAATCTTAATTCATTTTCCATGCTCAGCTCCGTTGCTGAGAATGCCAACATGGGAGTCCAGTAACATCATTTGTTATTTTGTGGGCGGGGGGCACCAATCCCTTTCACATAGGCCCACAGAACAGCAATCAGAAGGTGACAGCCTTTAATCACTGGTGACCCTGGCTGGACTCAAACCGGTACGCTACTGGTTCCCAGCTCTCTCTCTCACACTATCAGTCCTTCAAGCTAAGTCAAACACAAACACAGATTTCATGCAAGGTATCCCTTGCCACAACATAACACACAACCACTTATGAAGACTGGACTTGCAGGCAGTGTCAGGACTATGGAATTAGAGATGATGCACATAGGCATCGTCCTCTCCAGAACCTTCATTCACCAGTCTGGATGAATCACAGATCAAACAACACTGGCCCAAGAGACAGCACGTTCCCGCAGAGTAATACAACGAACACAAATATTGACCTCCAGGAGTTCAAGCCGTGTGAACTAATAGCCTCAGAAGCAAGAATGGAGACAGGTTTAGACCACATCCGGACTGGCTTTTGGGCTGGAGCCAGGTGAATGGTAAAGGAAGAAAAAACTACATCTATATAGATCAGTTGAAAAATACATGCTATTTTGCTGTATCTTAAGCAAGAGGGCATTTTGAAATGAAAAAATGTATCATTTTCCCGCTACTCATCTATTGGAAATCAATGTATGAAATGGAGCCAAAATACAGCCTCTCTAAAGAAAACACCAGACAGAGCTTAACAAAATGTTGGAGTCCTTGACTCACTTCAAAGAGCACTGGACCTTTTCTATATGGACCTGTGTTGTATTGAAAAACAAGGTCCATTCCTGAGATTTAAGGTCCTGTGAACGTCATCATGAACAAATTTGCACTGAAGGCTCATCATGACTGAAAATCCAAATTGCTTCTAAGTAAATCCCCAACAATAAAGCTAAAATCCTTTAAGCCTGTGATGTTTGCCACCATTTAAATCTGATTAAAATCATTCATGACACCAACTAAACCTAACCGTCAGAAAACACTCCTGACAATTCTGATGTTACCCAGAGTAATCCAGACCCCCCCCCATTCTCTCAGAGAGTTGTCAGCTAATGGGAAAGTAATAGGAGATCATGCATCTAATCCAGCTTTATTAATTGTTTTTTAACTAGTTCCTTTAATCACATGTTAGGACTCCCACTGGAGCAGCTCTCAGCAAACAAGAAATTCATATTTTCATGAATACTCCCTGACAGTATCAGAGATGACATCATATTGTCCCTTCATTTATTGAATCTATAGTTAGCGCATAAGGGATAACATATGGCAAGGTGCACAGGTGTGAAATAAAGAAGTCACTGCTGGTGTGAAAGGTGGTAGCTAGTCAAGTGATCAGAAGACTGCACTATACAAGTTAGCTGCTAGAATGGGTGAATGCACTCTAGGTTATTACATCTCCCATGAATGCCCAAGGGATGGGGGAAAGGGTTTAATTTACCTGTGCAGCAGGCAGCCAGAATCTTGAGACTTGCATTCACTGAACACAAAAGGGAGAAAGGCACAGAACCACCCCCAATGGCACTAGAAACCCCACAGGGTGCAGGGCTGGTACTGCGGAAGCTCATGCTGTGCGCTCCGCAAGAAGGTATGTCCATGCACCAGGATGCAGCATGAACATACTGGTCCTGGTCTGGGGACCTAACAAGCACCACGGGATTTGCTATATTTCTCTCCACCCTGGGACTCTGAGTGCAAATACCAAGATTCTGGCTGCCCCTGGCACAGGTGAACCCAGGTGCAAAGAGCTTTCTACGTCATCTTCTTTCTCCTCGCTTGTGCATCATACAAGAGCAGCCAGAATCTCACGCAGTGACTGCCAGAGCTTCAGACTCAGAAAAGGCTCCATACTACAGGAGAGAAAAGATTCCTTTATTTTTAGTGTTCCAGGAAAAAAAACAAAACCTTTCAGTCAGTATTAAACCTTTCAGAAAACACTGGGTGAGGGAGAGCTTGAAGAGGGGGACGAATATATTGAAGCTTAAAGTATTATTTCCAGCTCATCATCTGATCATTTCAGAGACATTCGATATAGTTGTACTATGGAGATTGCAGCCACCTCCTCCTCTCTTATCAGCTTATCCTGTAACTGATTGTCGATATAGTAGCTTTCCTGATAACTTAATTACTGAGTGTTTACATATGAAAGATAAAAGAGCAATTACCTGCTATAGTGAAGTTAGATTGGATCTGCCAGGTGCTTCAGAAGTGCTCTCCTAAAGAGAATTTCTTTACTGGAAGCCTTGTGGTTGCATTACTGAGAACTGCGGCATGGAATCTAATTTTGCAGAGAAATCAAATAATTTTTCTTTGAGTGACTTCTGCATATTCCCACAAGGAGATCCAGGTGCAATTGGAATATTGCAGAGACCACTCCAAGAACTACAGTTACAGTGATATTGATCGATCAGTCTTTGCCCCCAGAGGAAACCTCCATAACTCTTTCAAAAGATGAGCCTGGGAGCTTAAATCCCTGACTCTGCTAGACACTAAAAACCATGGACTGAATAGACACACTGGATTTATGGCTTATTACAACAATCCGTAACCCCCCCTAAACCTCTCTCGCCCCCTCTTTGTTCTATGACTGCAGAGATATTGGGTGCCTACCTATCTTGGGTGATCCCTTAGAATATGTGCTAACTACTTATGCTAAGATGTGATGCGGCAGTACCTTTCCCAGAACTGAAGAAGAGCTCTGTGTGCGTCAAAAGCTCATCTCTCTCACCAACCGACATTGGTCCAATACAAAATATTCCCTCGTCCACCTTGTCTCTCTAGTATCCTGGGACCGACACGGTTACAACGACATTTAGCAGTATAGACTCTGTGAAGCGTAGCCCTGCTCAAACCACAGTTGTGGAAATCGTCCAAACTATTCTCCAAGCCAGGAACAGTTTTAGATTAATAGCTGCATTGCCAGGTCTGTACATAAAACTCAGTCCAGGACAGCTGCTCATGTAGATCAGGACTAGCAACGACTGGAAGAACTCACTCACTAGGCCTGATCCACAGATTGTTGGAAAAGATTCCCATGGCCTTAGGATCAGACTCTAACTCCAGTGCACTCACTCTGGAATAAATTAATGACTGAGCGCCACCCCCCACCAGGGGTTCAGTACAGTAACAAATCAAGGCAAACATCTTGCCAGAGATCTCATGCAAACATTCTCTTTCTGTTGCTTTGAAGAGCAATCCAAAGGGCTTCGGCACATCTGTTGTTGTTTTGATTGGCTCCTTATCCTTGATGATGGAGTGTCCCTCACATTTAGAATCAAAACCGTCGCCTTACACTGTGCACCTATTAAAACCTTGTGAAATGTAGGAATCCTTCGACTCGACTCTCCTGGTTCTTCAGCTGTCCCAGCCATCAGCTCAAGCTGCAGGTTTCCGTAACTAGCAAGCTGATTGAGGTGATTGAATGCACTATCCTGCGGCAATGATTTGAATGTTGGAGAGGATAGGGGTGCTCACTCATGTTTTACTTTCCTAGGAGCACTGCCACAAAATAGTGTAATCTAATTTTATGGAATGATCCAATTGTATGGACCCAGGGTGAAATGCTGGCTCCACTGAAGCCCATGGCAAAACCCCCATTGCCTTTACAGGGACCAGAATTTCATCTGTAGCTTCTGTACTTTGCGGTGGTTTAATACTCCCCTCTCCATTGTGTAACTCCCTTGCCTTTTAGGGCATGTCTACACTGCCCCCTGTTCAGACTAAGGGATGCAAACAGCATTGTACACTAAAGCGTTGCAAACACTGTGGCGTGAACGTAAAGGTTTTGCATTTGAAGTATGAACTGCGGGGCAATGTAGACACAGCCTTTGATCCTATGCGAACGGATACCATTGTTATTTGTTACTGCCATGGTGTCTAAAGGCCTAGTGAGAGATTCCCACTGAACTGGGCACGATCCGGAAAAAGCGCTCACAGCTCAGCAAGGCGGCCACTGCATGTTGATTCAAGAAAAGTTTTTTTAACTCCCGGCTTCAGAGGTGCTGACAAAGTCTCTTCCAATCCAGTGCTGACATTGCAATCTTCAGCCATGTAAATATGTCTCTACAAGCGTCTGAAGAAAGAAATGACTGTTGCCGATGTATCTGCTGAATCAGAGATTTCAAGGTGAAAACAGACAGGCTTCTTGAATGCAATGCACCTCTCCGCCCTGTACCACTGTCTGATACTCCTTCACGTTGTTCTCATTACCATAGCCAATCGCAATCATCCTAGTATAACATTCCAAACCTGAAGCTTTGACAGGGTAACAGTCAAACCTATTCTAGTAGTTCTAGCAAGCTGACCTATTTCCCATGATGCTATCAGATGTTTAGCCCCCAAATCAATGAATGTTTGCCATGTTTCACTCTTCTCTTTTCCATTCAAGAAAAGGGCAGGCATTCATTTCAGGGCTGATCCCAAGAGGTGCTGGGCGACACACAACTTCAGCAAGTTAGGGGCGGGGGTTCATCACATCACAGGATGAGAGCTTATTTATGGAGCTTATTCTATAACCTCTGTGTTTTTATTTGTTGGCTCCTGAAAATATAAGGAGAGATGTGATGGTTCCATACAAGCATCAATGTCAGCAAAATACTGTTAGTTATCATCAATTTTGACGTGGTATTTGTTAAGCACCAACTATCAATTCAGCAACCTACAGAGGAAGATGTGGCCTTTCTTCAAGGAATGCTTTATTTGGTAAGAGCCAAAAGTGTGCTTGGCACTGCACAGATTCAAAGGTAAGAGACAGTCCTTGTTTACAGGACGCTTCGACAAGAAAAATTGCCCTGAAATAAAATTTGTCACTGTTCTTGGTTATATTATTACTCGTCTACTCGCTTTTCTCTTACTGTTAAAACAGAATTAGCTGCATTGTAAATTTAGACCAACTTTTTGCCTCCACCTCAGGAAGGAGGGAAAAGTGATTTGTACGGTGTTTATACCCTGAACAACATCGAATGCAGAGATCCCCAAACTTACCACATTGCAGGATCCCTCAGCAACTTGTCAGGAACATCAGGGGCTCAGCAAGTCTGCGCCTATAAGCGTATCATGAAAGACCCACGCACACAAGCTTTATTATTTCCTTGTATTTCTATCTTCCATTATGTCTGAATAGAAACAATATCAGCCTGTTATAGATACAGGGCAGCCTTGGGCCATGTTTCCAGCCTCCCTAAGACTCACTTTAGACACCCTCTGGCAATACCAAAGTGTTTTGTTTCTAGTTGGACTGACATTAAACAGCGCCAACCAGAGCCACTGCAATGCCTCCTGGAAGCTATAGTTCAATGCCTCATGCCCCCATTCTCCTCTATGAGCTGGGTCCTCTGGGTTGACTACACCTCCTCTGATGCACTTTGCTCCCACAGCTAAGCAGCCAAAGAGCATCATGGGAGATGTAGAGAGCTTAGCCTGCGGGGAAAACAGAGATAAGAGAGCCCCAAACTATAACTCCCATGAGATGTTGAGGCAGCTCAGGCAGACACAGATTGATGTCAAACTGACCCAAGATGAAACATTTTAATTTGGTTCGACAAACTGAAATATTTCAATTCAGGATGAGCCAACCTGAAACGAAATACTTCATTCTGATTTTCCAGGTGGCAAATAGAAAAATTGGTGGGCAGAGGAGGAGTGTGGAGGGGAAACAAACCACAAAACACCGATGAAAAGATTCCTGAGAAGCTATAGTTTCTATGAGTAGAGCTTGCTACATCTCATGTAGCCTCCTTATTTTTAAAACAATCCTGCTTCTACTGTAGCAAATGAAGCCATTGGTTTAATCTGTGCAAACAAGTTACTATTGTGAATACTTGGAGACCTGATTCTGCACTGACTTTATCCAGCTGATTTGAAATTAGTTACTATAGCACAGTGAATCAGATCCCTCCTTTCTGCCTGCTAAGAGCCACCATGTTTCCCATTAGCTCAAGGCATCAGCTCATTAACCTACTCATGTCAATTTCCTTCTTACTCTACCTTGCCTTTCAGAGGAATATTGATTTCTTTCCACTCTGGCACGTGTTCAGGGTGTTAGCTTCCTGGAGAGTGAGCAAACACAATAGCAGACTCTGCCCTTCTAACTGTGGCCCACACAAGTCTCTGCTGCAGTGTAAAATGCAGATAACCTAAATCTTATAGGGTATGTCTACAGTGCAAGAAGAGTCCTGTGGCACAGCCACACCTGCCCTGGGTCAGCGGACTCAGGCTCACAAGGCTCACATTCTGGGGCTATAAAACTGCAGTGTAGACGTCCAGGCTTGGGTTGGAACTTGGGCTCTGAGACCCTAGGATGGGGGAGGGTCTCAGAGCCCAGGCTCCAGCCCATGCCTGGATGTTTACACTGCAGCTTTTAGTCTCAAGGCCCAGTCCCCAGGAGCTTGAGTCAGCTGACCCAGGCTCTGAGACTTGGTGCCACGGGTTTCATATTGCAGTGTAGACATACCCAGAGTGAACTAATCTCATTTTTTAAACAAAATCTTTTGCCTTTTCTTTAGACTGTTCCCTCCCACTTGATAGGGATTTTCTGACGAAAATCTTAATTTCCCCATTGACCGATGTTGATAATCCTCTCTCACTGTAATGGATCTACCTTGCATGATATTACTACACGGATGTGCTCGTCTGTTGTCTCTGGGTAGCTGACTGAATCAGCAATTTATAACATCAATGGAAAGTCTTTCTGGTTCTACACAACACAGAGGATACTTGATTCCCAGCTCACCTGATAACAGAGTCTACTGAAATGACCCAGGATCCTACCTTGCTGATGAAGAAAGATACCTTTTCAGGACTTGTCTACGCTTAAAATGCAACTGCACTGCTGTAGCACTTCCGTGTAGACCCTACCTATTCCTAGGAGTGATTCTCCCATTGGCATAGATAATCCACCTTCTTGAGAAGCAGTAGCTAGGGGAATGGAAGAATTCTACCATTTACCTAGCATTGTCTACACCAGGGTGAGGTTGGCTTGACTCCCTCACTAAGGGGTGTGGATTTTTCATACCCCCGAGCCGCACAGCTAGGTTGACATAACTTTTTAGTGAACACCAGGCCTTCGACTCTGGCTTCTTAGATGTGTCCCTCATGCAGGGGCTCTAATACTCTGATCTTCCTTCCTGATCTTTTTCCTTAGTGTGGTTTGCTGATTACCTGTGTGATGGGTCTTATCGGTCAACATTTGAGTGACCATAGAGAACTGTGGCACTGTGGGAGACATTCAGAGAATGAATCTTTTTTTAGCTGAACTTTTTGGCTGATTCTCACCTCTGGACTGTCTGCTGTGATGGATGCTTGCAACTAGATTATGGATTTGGTCAGGGTGATGAAGGGGCTCATATTGTTGCTGGGTTGTTTTGCCCTAGGTGTTTTTTTGTTTTTTATTGTTACTTTGTACCCTATCCCCGTTTGTCTGTTCATCCAGCAGTTGCTTCTTGTCACAGTCCTAGATTGTGAGCTCTCTTTGGGCAGGGGTGGGTTACTCTCTTAGGAGTGGACAGCATTAATATTCAATATAGTCAGTTCTCAACTCCCACTTAACATCCTTGTTTTCATACACCTAGTTCCATAGAACAGAGAGGATTTCATGTGTGACTAATCGGACTGACAGCCCAGGTTTTGCTTTAACTACCATATTAGGTGAACGCGCTCTTTGAACCCACACAATCTCGGATGCTAAATGAAATGTCTAAAACTTCTCTCATTAGAAGCACTAATGCATGTTATATGATGTACAGCAGCCAACTCCTTGATGTCCTGTCCTGCTTCCCCTGATGAGTCATTTCCCCTGCATGGCAGAGTGATGTAATTGACTAAAGAATACAAGCCCTCTCTCCAGCTCCCCTGCCACATGTACAGGAGGTGTCTGTGTTGTCAGTAATGCATTATTACTTCCGCACTGCTCAGCTAGGAAATTTCTGCATGTTAAACTATCCTTGATTACAGCACCTCAGCATTTTTGTAAAGCCCTGTAGGTCTGACAACCTTGACGTTTGTTTTTTGATATTTTCTTTTACCAATATTTAATGCCATTGTGAACATGTGTGTAGATGTGCACAATCTAAACTCTCAACCTGGACATGAGTGATTTTATAGAGCACATACACGCAGAGCGTAAAACTTACTTAGATTGCAAGTTCTTTGAGGCAGGAAGCATCTTTTTTTTTTTTGTTCCGTGTTTGTACATGGCACAATGGGGTCCTAGACCACAACACAGACACTTAATACACATACACCCCTCTTTGGGAACTGATAAGCCCCAAAGCGCAAGATAAATGAAACACACTTGCTATCTTCTTTTCATAGATTCCAAAGCCAGAAGAGACCATTGTGATCATCTAGTCCAGGGGTGGACAAACTTTTTGGCTCGAGGACCACATTGGGTAGGCATAGTTTTCCCTACCTGGCCCTTCGTACAATTTTGCAACCCCAAACAGCCTACTCCGCCCCTATCCGACCCCCTCCCATTTCTCACCCCCTGACTGCCCCCCTCAGAATCCCAGACCCATCAAAGCCCTCCTGCTCCTTGTCCCCTGACCGCTCTATCCAGAGACCCCCCCACTCCTAGCCACCACCCCTCAGGACTCCACCTCCTACCCAACCCTCCCTGCTTCCTGTCCCCTGACTGTCCCGACCTCTATCCACCCCCCCAGACAGACCACAGGCACTCCCATGCCCCATCAAACCCCCGCTACTCCCCTGACTGCCTCCCGGGGCTCCCTGTCCCTTATCCAACCTCCCGGCCCCTGTTCCCTTAACATGCTGCTCAGAGCACCAGCCCTGACAGAGATGCCGCGCTGCCCTCCCACCCAAAGCGCTGCCTGCGCAGCGGTGCGGCTCCAGGGTAGGGGGGAAAGGCAGGGTCAGGGAGGGGCCAAAGGGAGCTCAGGGGCCTGGCAGGATGGGCCTGCAGGCGGTAGTTTGCCCACCCCTGATCTAGTCTGACCTCATTTATGACACAGGCCATTGGACTCCCCTACCCCCAAACAATTCCTAGAGCAAAGCTTTTAGGAAAACATTCAATCTTTGATTTAAAAATTGTTAGTGACTGAGAATCCACCACAATCCTTGGCAAATTGTTCCACTGGTTAATCACTCTCACTGTTAAAAATTGATGCCTTATTTCCCATCTGAATTTGTCTAGCTTCAACCACCAGCCATTGAATCGCGTTATTCCTTTCTCTGCTAGATTTCTTTTTGGCTAAACTCTGTTTCTCTTCCCCATTGCTAATATCCTGCCAACGATGGACCCTGCATAAGCTGTTCATTGCTTTGATATGAAAATACTGTTCCCTCATAACATAGCTCTTTGTATCTTTCCACCTACGCAAAACAACACAGCCCAATCTTACCTATCTCAAGACACGGACATATTCAACCCCCATTATCTCCACATCTTTCACAATCTTTAGTGTACTTATTCTTGCAACACCCGGGGTAAGCCAGTGCTATTATCTCCATAGATAGGGAACGTGATTAAGGATACTCTATGCTGCAAAGGGAGGTGTGATAGCAGCACGCCAGGCTAGCCACTCAAGCACATTCCCCTTGAACAACCTGAGCTAGCAGCACTGATAATAATAGTTGTGAAGCAGCTAGAGCCACGTGCTGTCATCACACCTCTGGCTGCAGTATAGACAGATGCTAAGTGACTTGCCCAGGGACGCACAGAAGTTTATGGCAGAGCAGGGACTTCAATCAATGTGTCCTGTCTGTGTCAGGTTAGCACTATAAGCACTGGATCGTACTTCCTCTCCTGATGCTCTGGCCTTACTGTCTTTCCTGTCCCACTCCTCAAATCCCTTCACCTGCCTCCTCTTCAAGCACCTTCTCCTGATCTTCCAGGCCCTGCCCAGCTCTCCTGCACCTCTGCTCTCACCGCCTTGTGCTCCTTGGCTTCTCTCCTCTTCTACACACCTTCTTTCAGGCCCTATCCCTGAAACTGCCTCTCCCACCTAGGGCACATGGTACCTCATCCGTCTCCATTAAATCTTCCTATCTTTTCTCAAGCCTCTGCTCTCCTGAGTGGCTAGATCCCCGTGCCTTCTTGTCTCACTGTGTAGGGCCTGATTCTACAAACACTTTTAGTGGGTTTCAGTGGAATTAGGCACAGAAGGAAGCATGGCATCTGGTGGGGTTTGCAGGATCAGGCCCACAGATCGCAAATTTGCTAGGTTCAGATCGTCAAATCCCACCGTATTTTGAATTTGGGCCCATCTCCATTTGTCACGCAGGGACCGGGCCTTGGGGGCTCTGCATTGCTGCTGCTGCTATAAAATTTTGTCATTGTTAATATTCGAAATGGAACAAAGTCAATAGTAGATAAGTTTTAAAAGACCAAGCTTTTCCCATTGACTTAAAACAGACACTGAGCACTCTCTGTTAAATACTGAAGCATCATTCATCCATGATAAACGTGCTCAAGACACCAACCTATGTGGCATCTCACACACACAGACGTCCCAGAGGGGCTGGGCATTCTGATCCTCAGCATACTTCATCTCACTGTGAATACAGAAAAGGTCAGGCTGCCTACAGAGACCAGGCCTTCTATTACTGCAGATTCTCTCTGTATAGAGAGGCAGGGTGAAAATGCAAACTGCAGGTGTGCGCTAAGGCCAAACAAACAGAGCTGTTTAGCAACCAGTGCATTGAAAGCACAGCCTGAATTTTAAGAGAAACATGCAAAAAATCTTTTACATTAGCAAACACTGTATAAAATATGACAGAGCTAAACGAATACAAAATACTGGTGCCACCACTGTTTTATCCACTTCTTGGCTACAATTTTTAGGCCTACGCTGTAAAAAAATTAGCACTTGCTATCAAAATGGGGCAATGGCAGGAAATGCTTGAGCATTATTCAAATAATACAACTTCAATATTCAGCCCTTTAAAGTATGAAAAGAGCATTTAAGCCAATTTGAGACTAAGGTCAGGTAACAGTGACGTTAAAAGCCAAGCGTAACAAAGCAACAACGCCTCTCTGAAACTAATTAGGAGAAATAACACGTTTACTTGTTATTTAAAATTCTACTCTATGATCTCAGATGGAGGCCCAATATTTCTGCCAACTCTTACTATTTGTCAGTCAGTAAGTCACGCTTCTTTTTTGTTTAAATAAAAGATTTAGTCATTCACTCCTGAGGAAAGCTCAGATCTTTCTGTCTGGGCCAAGAAACCTCAGATCAGTTACTTTTTTTTAAAAAAAAAAAACAACCCAACCCCAAACACAAAAAAACCAGGATATCCAGTTATTTCACTACAGCTGGTCAAAACATTTCAATGAACTTTTGTCTAAATTTTCCACAGAACATTTTGATTTTCTTGGAGAGAGGAGGTGGTGCACCCTGGAACTTCCTCACCATAGTACATCATGGAAGAAGTAGTCCAGACGAAAAGTCCAGTTCATAAGAGGAGAATGAGGACATGAGGCAATCAAACTACTAGTCCCATAAGGCACTTCAGCAGCACTTCCAAATCAAAATATTTCAGTTTGACAGTCTGGCTTTTGCAATATTCCCGGGCTGCGTACAGGGAGTGCACTTCACCTGCAAGCTGGCCAACTGTGGGGGAAATGTTCCTCTTTAGTCACAGTCCCTCCCAGAACCGCCCTGGGAGGCGGTGACACCACACACCGTCTGACTCGATGCCCTTTTAAGCAGCTTAACTAACTATTTGGATCTTTAATAAAGGAAGCTAAGAATGCACAACCACAATGTTTGTGATGTACCAAATACAGGAACAACCACTTTCCAGACAAAGACTTCTAGTTTAAAACCAGTGATAAAATTCATTAAAACAGTGTTTAAAATGATATTTTCCTAACAAAAAAATCAGGTGCAGGAAACTTCTGTACATGATTTAGCTGTTCCTGTATTGGACCTTACTCTCCTCTCACTTACAGTGGTGTAAATCAGGAGTCTGAAATCAAAGCAGAGAGAAGTATAGGGGGGGAAATGGAAGAGACAAGGGCTGTCAAGCAATTAAAAACAGTAATTGTGCGATTAATTGCAGGATTAAAAAAATTAATTGCATGATTAATCACAGGTGCTAAACCAGAGTGAGCAGAGAATCAGACTCATTATTTATGCAGCACCAGAAGTGTGCTAGGCACTTTACAGACATGGAAGATGACAAAGCCCTGGCCCAAAAGGCTTATGGTCTAACACTATATTTATATAGTGTGACGGAGTCAGACCAGAAGGATATAAGAGAGTGCTGGAAGGCAGGTATATTAGTCTCAGGATGTGCAGGTCCCTGTTCCCTGGATAGACAAACAAAGGCTATTCCAGGCCAATCAAGACACCTGGGGCCAATTAAGAACCTTCTAGAAAGGAGTAGAAACAGCTAGCCTAATTGGGACACCTCAAGCCAATCAGGGACTGGCTGAAACCAGATAAAAACCTCCCAGGTAGTCAGGTGGGCTGTGGGTGTCAGGAGCTGTGGAAGGAAGTTGTGCTGTTGGTGAGACTGAGTGGTGGACAACATATCATCCAGAAGGAAGGAGGCCCTGAGATAAGGGTGAAGTGGAGTTTGAAGAAACGAGGACTGCTGTGGGGAAGTAGCCCAGGGAATTGTATTGTGTTTTGTGCCTAAAAGGTCAGCCATCTTAGCTGATACTATTAGGGTCCCTGGGCTGGAGCCCAGAGTAGAGGGCGGGCCCGGGCTCCCCACTTTTCCCATCTTCCATACTGGCCTGTGATGAAGGTAACTCACTAGGCGATGACTCTTGCCAATTATACTGAGAAAGGGAGGTCACTCTGGGGCCTACATGAGTTTCTGAGGCCCCTAAATCTGCCAGGAAGCGCAGGACCCACAAGTACAAACTTGGAGCTTTGTCACAATAGTCATATAATGTATGCCATGACGCTTACAATCTAATGTTACTTAATGATTGCAAAACACTTGGGGCCTGATTCAAAGCCCATTGATGTCAATGAGAATCTTTCCTCTGGTCTCACAGGGCTTTGGATCAAATATTTGATGACCATGGGACAAGAGAGGCTACCTAGGTAAAAATTATGACATTTGCTATGTAGTTACTTCCCCATTAGTCAAAAGGAAGAAGCAGGTGTTGGAGAAGTAGAAACTGATGCATCTGCAGTAAACTGGCTTTTGTTAAGTGAGGGGAAAAATATTTATGGTTTATTATAAGTTGCTCCGAACTGCTATTATAAAGCATGCCACATTAGCCGCCTGATCTGCTCCAGGATTTAATATTCCTGCAAGCCTTTCCCTTGTTTATGTTGTCGTCTTTGAAAACAAAGGGCAGGCAGATCTACAGGGGCTTTGCTCAGCCTGGTACAGCCAGGCGATGAAACAAGGGTCTTTTTTTACCACAAGGAGTTGTGAACTCTTTGGAGAGAGGGGAAAAAAATGCAAAAGGATCTTGTCAGATCATATAATGGGTAAGATACTGTGACTTCCCTAATGGAGGCAAGTCCCAGATGCACACAGCTGTACCACATCCAGTCTTACCCACCCCAAGCCTGAACAACAATGTTATTGTTAAGTGATCCACAGGATGAAAGGCAGAGCTCAGAAATGAAAGCAGCTTACTTCATACACATCACCCAGGAAGAAAGGTGTCAGGCTCCTCTTGCAGATCTCCTTACACTTGATGCTCTGCATAAGTAAATACCGGCCTGTATGTGTCTGCCATTGAATTTCCACCCGCCCCCTTTCCCCCACCCCAAATACTTTACAGAGGCTTGGGAGTTCCAGTGTTCAGACTGCACATCTAGGTTTGGATTTATTCATGCTTTTCACTGGTCACATAAAATATTAAGTCCAGGGTCTCCATGGCTGAGTCTGGATGTCACATTTCATTTCCTGCTCACATTTTAAGTCTCTCACGTGTACATATTACATATGCATATGTTTCTTTTCCTGATGCCAGGGAGTACTTCTGTTCTACTTTGCAGGCTGCAACTTTTTCAGAGCTTTGGGCCCGATGTTAGGCTTACGCAATGTCTACCCTAGCACTTATGCCAGCAAAACGTATGTCGCTCCGGGGAGTGAAAAATACCATCCCCCTGAGCGACAAGTTTTGCCGGTGTAAGGCGTAGTGTGCACAGCGCCAGGTCAGTGAGAGACGTTCTCCCACCGACATAGTTACCGCGGCTCATTGAGGTGGTTTCATTATGTCACTGGGAGAACTGTCTCTTGTCAGCATAGAGCAGCTGTACAAAATGATCTTACAGCAGAGTCGCTGCAGCAGCACAACTGGGCTGCTGTAAACTCACTAGTGTAGACGTGGTCAAAGAAATGGTTTGAACTTTTTTTAAAAAAAATTGCTAACTTCTTTCTTGTTCTCCTGTCAGATGAAAAACCATAAGATCACAGATATTGGGGATAGGAAAGTCTTCCTTCTCTCATGGGATTTCATAGAAGCATAGAATATCAGTGTTGGAAGGGACCTCAAGAGGTTATCTATCTAGTCCAACCCCCTGCTCAAAGGACGACCAATCCCCAATTAAATCATTCAACAGAGTTTTGCCCCATATCCCTAAATGGCCGCCTCAAGGACTGAACTCAGAACTCTGGGTTTAGCAGGCCAATGCTCAAACCATTAAGCTATCCTGTGATACAGGTTACAACATTGCCATGCAAACACCTGTTCTCACTTTCAGGTGACATTGTAAACAAGACACGGTCTGCAAGTTGTAACCAAACTTGAGCAATTGACTGAAGTAGGACTCAGTGGACTTGTAGGTTCTAAAGTTTTATATTTGTTTTATTTTGATTTCAGTTATTTTTTAAACGTAATTCTACATTTGTAAGTTTAACTTTCATTATAAAGAAAAGTATACTATTTCTTTTGTTTTTTACAGTGCAAATGTTTGTAATAAACTATAAATATAAAGTGAACACTGTATGCTTTGTATTCTGTGTTGTAATTGAAATCAATATATTTGTAAATGTAAAACACACACAAATATTTAAATAAATGGTATTCTACTATTAATTCCGCGATTAATTGCGCAATTAATTTTTTTAATCCTGCAATTAATTGTGCAATCAATTTTTTTTAATCACTGGACAGGCCTGGAGTTTTCCCTTTCCCACCCTATACTTCTCTCTGCTTTGATAAGACTGATCTCGGCATGACAAGACTGAGCCGATGTCCACTGAATGCAACAGAAGTAACTTCATTTACTTCAGTGGGAGCTGGATCAGGCCCTGAATTTGGAAATATTTTATCCAGAAGGACTACCGCAGAGCACGGGACTTGGTAAGGCCATAGTTTGCTCTCCACCATAAAAACCGATGTTGATATATTAGAGAAGCTCAGAAGAAGTGTGATGTGTGTCCATATCAGCTTTATAGAAGGGGCACAGCATGGCTTCACTGAAGTAGGTCAATGGGACAGCACACATGTTTAAGTTAAGCAGGTGCTTAAGTACCTGGCTGAATTGGGTCCTTAATGGGATATTTGCATGTTGGTTTCCCAAGTGTTGAAAGTCCACTTGTTCTCTCATCTTGTATTGAGATTGGAAGCCCTTTGGGGCAGGTCCTTCTTTTTGTTCTGTACAGTACCTAGCACAATGGGTCTGGGCCTTATATGTGCTTATACGTATCAATAATAATAAGCTTACTATGAGAAGAGGCAATCACTGCAATTTTATGGTGTAAATCAGCAAAGCGCCACGAAGTTGATGGAGATGTTCTCATTTACCTCAGCTCAGGATCTGGCCCCACCGGCCATTTGTGGCAGACTATATTTGTGAAGCTCTGTTTGTCCTCTAGGAAAATATAGGTCAGAGTGCTAATGCAATTTGGAGCAGCCAACATTAAAAAAAGAAATCACCCTGAAAGGAGTCTCCTCTCCAGCTGCTAGCAGTTTTGCAAGAGTGTAGTTCTCTAAGCAGCAGGCTGTGTTGTTTTAACACATCTAGCTTAATGACCACAGTGACGATGCTCGGCAGATAATATCCACACTTCGTCAAGCCACTTGAGAATAGGTGGTTCCGTTTCACAAAGCAGCCTAGTGAACTACATAGAGCATAGCCCTCCGTGGAGGTTTCCCTATCACCATTTGATCATGTGTCATTAGGGACTGTGCAAGGGAATGCAGCTGAAGACAGATGCTGCCGTGGTGGTGTGAAAACAAACATTTTGTAAGTGGAGAGACTACTTGTCTTCTTGGTCTCTAGATTGTCAACTAGCTTAAATCTACTTGCTGGCTTCAATGGAGCTATGTTGAGAATCTGGAGCTTGTCTGGAGCAGATGCCGTAGCAAAAAGACAGTGGGTGACAATACTTGATCAACTTGATTATGGCCAACGCAGAGCCCAGCAAATACAAGACTAACAAGGTCCATCCTGCCACTAGGGAGCATTTTGTGGGGAACAGAAATGCCACTGTGATATTCTGAGCAGCACTTTAGAGGTGGCTTTTATACAAGTCTTTAACTGTAGCAGTGAATTGCTATTCACAGAAACATGTACTCTTATGAGGCAGGCCATGTCCATCCTTGCCATTCGTTTGTTTCTAAAACCTCCAATCTCCTGCTTGGAACACTTCACTCCAAAGGTCACAAGGGGTAAGAACTATTTATGATCCTCTATCCTTTACACTGGAAGTTTCACACAATTCAGAATAAATAGCTGTAGACAGACAGAGGAACAGAAGAATCAGGATCTAAATTCAGCTCTGGAAAGTGTTGTGTAGTCTCTAGAGCAAAGGCCTAGATCACAGGACCCCTGGATTTTAACCCCAGCTCCCTCCCTAGCTCACTGAGTATCCTTGGGCAAGCCACTTCAGTCTGTCTGCCCCAATTTATTCATCTGTAAAATGGGAACAGCCACCTTGCAAGGGTGATGTGAAGCTAGGGCCTGATTTTGGATATGTTGAGTGTAAACAGTTTCCATTGGCTTTAGCTGGAGTTGTAGGTCCTAAGCACCTTTGAAGATCAGGCCCTCATGAATTAACTAATGTCTATAAAGTACTTTGAGATCCTAGGATGAAAGGTGCTACAAATGGTCTGGGTATTGTATTAACACTTTTATAGTAAGATTGCAAAGCACATGCATTAGGGTGGATAGCGGTCTTGCCAGGAGGACAGCGATGCTAAGAACTGCTCCCTACCAACAGCAACAGATGCAAGCCTAGGCCCTGACTGAATTAACATAGCAATTCCTGACACACCTCTTGACTCTTATCACTGCGATGCAGCTGTTGTCTCAGCCAGAAAAGTGTCAGCTTATTGGAGTAACAGCTGCACCTCTCTGCACAGCCTCGAGAAAAGTGTGACCTGTATGTGTGGTTTCTCTTCCAGCTTTGACAGGATACACAGGTACCAGACAGTCACAATTTATTGCTTTGAAATAAGTAAGTTGTATGCACGTGTATATATATATATCTCTTTACCACCTCCATTGCCTGAATTAGAATAGCATTACCCACAACGCTTTGCAAATTTCCCTTTTGAAACCAGACTGTATTTTTCCTTGTCACCTCACCCTCCCCAAAGTGTCTGACTATAAACATCAGAGCTTTAGACATGCTACCTGTCTATTACAGAGCCACTAATGCAACCAAATCTTTACTCCCCTATAAATTTCACTTTCATGAAAAATACTTGCACCCAAAAAGCAGGAGTTCCCCACAAAAAAAAAGGAATCAAGCCTTCAGTGCCTATCATTCAGGCAATGTATTAGCAGAAAGATTCAGAAAAGAGAAATCTTTGATTAAGCATAGAAAGAAAACAGAAGCCAGGAAACACATTCACAGAAAAAACCAAGGAAAAACTAGAGTTTCTTACAACATGGATGCTATTTTCATGTAGCTGTCATGCAGGGGAGCTAGCTCCAATCAGAAAATACCACCACCCATTTCTTTGCACTTAGCTACATAACACTTCTCATCTTAGGAACCTACAGTGCTTTGCAAACATTAATTCTGCAAAATAACACTGGTGCATGGGAGAGAAAGTCTGACTCTCCAAATGGATAAACTGGAAACATACAGGCACATAACCATCCTGCTCAGGCTCACTAGCCAGTCAGGGATAGGTTAAGGACCAGAACCCAGGAAGCTAATTCCGAGCGCTAGGCACTAAACGCTCTCCCCTGGGAACAGCCCATTCCTTTGCTGCTGCAAATAGAGTGGTTTCACAAGCAATTGTTCAAGATCTTGTGCACTAAGCTTGCATGCTTTCTGACACAACTCTCAGCTGTATTGGTGCACCTTCCTCAGAGCCCAGCGTATGCTGCTAGTACATGGAACAATTTGCTACTTCCAGCACCTACTGCAGAAACCAGAATGAACAAATGGTTTCTACACTTGACACTGTTTGAGGGTCCAAAACTGAGACTTTGCTGCTGTCTCTTTCATAAAGACCTTTTCCCAAGCATCATTTTCTCTTTGGCTTTGACCCTCCTCCATCCTTCCAAGGGAACTGGAGCCACGTATACATAAACTATATTGTAGGGAAGCAGAGTGAGAGAGAACGGACGACATTGGATAAAATTCCTTACCTCTTTAAACTCTGTGTTCTCTCTTCTCTGTTCAGTATCTCCCTAACTGAGGTATGGATTTTCCTCTCTCCCGCTACTTTTCCCCTGTGGGTTGCAATGCAACAACTTGCTGACTTGGACAACACACTGTTCATCTCAGCTTGCACCTTTCAGGCCTGAGCAGAGCGCTTCCACCCAAGAACATCACTGACTTCGGTAGCGTATTCTGTAGCCACCCTTCTTCCCGCTCTGGGCATCAATTCCAATTAGAAACTCTGCTACTGATGGCATAGCATGGTTCTTACTGTCCCTTGTACTAAAAGCATGGCCTATTCTTTATGACCAGTGATCACTCCAGTGACAATTTCATGAAACCACCAGGGCTAAAAATGCATGCTATGTCACACAAGTTGGGCACAAATCCCAGCATTCCTGAAAACAGCTGCTTCATGAGTCCTAACATTTCCACTGCTAGGCTTTAGGGACAATTGCAAGAGTGAGGCATTATGCACTGTGCTGCACAAACCTTTGCACTGCCAAGATGGATGGTGCTGGTTCAGGTATCATTGCAAGTTCCCTTTGCATTACCATTTGCTTAAGAACCCTGGACATTCACCATTTAGACAAATGGCTTTGTGCCTCCCAGTTCACGCTTTATTTTCTTTGCACTGGTTGGTTAACATAGCTCAGCTTGTGTTATGGGCTGTGTCTGAAGAGCAGTAAGATTTGCTCGTTTGTTCTTTTGCTCCAGCTCAGCCTTCACACACAACTTGAGAAGCTAAGGAGGAGGAGAGAGGAGCTTCAGTTTTGAAGCAGAGTGTAATAACACAAAAATAGAAGGTTGCAGTGTGCTAGAGACAATGTGCTGTTCAGACACTTTGCCACTAACTAGTGAAAGAGCTGTCAGGTCCGAGACAGAGGATGAGGTCTGTCCGTTAAAATAATTGGGGTTTAGCTGCTGCTGTGCTGCTCACCACTTTGTCTGATCAGGCCCAAAATAAACGGCACCTTATCTCAGCAGGTTAGCCAGAGCTAATAAGAGCATCTTTCTCATAGCCAAGAGGAGTGTATTTCTGGCTCAGGCGTTTTCCCTATTTCCTTTTCAGCAAAGGCTCCTTCGAATTCAAGTGCACATGAGAAAGAATTCCAGCTACATTTTCCAAGTCACATGAAAATCTTTTTGGGCAGAAAACTGATATTTCCAGTATAGATTAACAGATTTTGCTGGTATTTTGGGGTGTTGTAAAATTTCCAAAATTCCACATTATTTTATTAATATAGCCACCATATGGACTAACTTATACACTATTATTCTATATAGCACTTGGAAAAAGCATTATGGAAGTGCATAGATCTACCCAGCTAAACACTGCCTTCAGTTCCACCCCCTCATTGCCTTCAATAGGCTTGAATAGCGTAAAAATTGGTCTGTGCTATAAACACCTCCTCCACATTGTATAATATGATACACCATCCTATATGTGTATAGTCACATGCACATCCACCTGCTCTGGCTTCCACCTTAACTGTCCCATTTAAGAGCTTCTGCTGGCATAAATCCAAGTACCCCCATAGATTTTAAGGGAGCTGTCTGGATTTGCACCAGCTGAGGATCTGGCCTGCCATGATTCAAGGTGGCTTATTAGTAATGCTGATGTCTACATTGAGATTGACACTAATCTTTACACCCCTCCTTTGGCAAATGATTGTGACAATTCAGCGTTATGGATACTTCGTAACAATGAAGGGAGTGAATAAGAGAAGTCCACAGTTTTCTTATTCTGTTAGAGTGATTTCACGCCAGCACACTGGTTTTGTAGCAGTGCAATTATCCACCTTTCCTGCCACTTTAAATCCTCTCCTGTCACTGATTGTTCTTCTGTAACCTGATAAAGGGGGTATGGGAATTAATATCAATGTGATTTATAGGATTAAAAAAACTACAAGAACATAGCATTCTATTAAATTCCATAGCAAAACTGCAGAAGGCTGAACTTTTCGTTAGATGAAGCTGTTTTACTGTCAGTTTGCATTGTATTTAAAAGCACTTGCATCCCCTGATTTGAAACACATAAGTCACTTTCTTGAATTGTATTGTTGATTTTATTAAACAACAAAGCTCTACACCAGATGAACTGTGCAACAGTTTATATTTCTCCCGCCTCTGTAGCTCACCAATGGGATTTCTCCTTCCTATACCCTGAACTCTGGCCCTTTAAGAACAATAAGCCAGATCGTTCTCTCTCTTACACCAGTGTAAGTCAGTGAAATTACTCTGCATTTACACCAGTTTAACTAAGAGCATTAAGTGATCCAATTACTATGCATATGCCTTTGGTTGGTAATAGGGTATGTAACATTTAAAATGTCCCCTTCTCCTTGTTGGAACTCTCTCTATGGTACACCGGTCTTTACAAGCACCTCTCAGTCTTTAATATATTTAATTGTGAGGCAGGGCAGTGTTATTTTCGCCATGTTACAGAGGGGGAACTAAGGCACACACAGACGAAGGGACTGTTCCAGATCACACAGGAAGTCCGTGATGGAGCAGGGGACTGGATCTCCTACATCCCAGGCTAGGGCTGTGGCCTCCCTCTCCCACTCTCCCCAGAGACTGTTTTACATACACACGCACACCCACACACCCCAGAAATGTCGACTCCTCGCTATCGGTATACAAATATGATGCAAGGTACTTGTATTCACTAATTTTGCCCAACTAGATTTACACCAGCAGATGGCAGAAGATCTCTCATCTGCTACACACGAGTCTCTTTGGCAGGCATAATACTTGGAGTTAAGCTGTGCTGAATTTACACCTAGCACGGGGACGCCCCAGGACTGCTCCGGGTTACCCCAGCTGCAGCCAGCAGGGGATGAGACAGAGTGCTGTGGGTTCTGCCCTGCTCCCTCCTTCCTTTCCACTCTCTGGGCCAAGTTTACAAAGGATGTAGGGAGAACCAGAGATGGTCCTGCACCAACCCCTTCATCCCCCATGCCATTTCCACTCAGCCACTGCAGCTTTCTTCAACCCCCAGTGCAGCTGATACACAATTCTGCCCTGACTGCCCATAGTTATCCGCTAGTGGTGCTATGAATACACTTCAGTGACGGTGCTCCAGTGTTCTACAGCAGCAGTTCGTAACAGTACGCCTCACAACAGAGACACCGCAATGTTTGGGGCTACAACTGTACTATCTGGGCATGGTTTTTGCAACACGTGCAACTCGCAACAAGATCGATAGGATTTAAGCACAGGCATTGGCAGAACGATGCAATGCTTCTTACACTCAGCACAACATCTCACACTGCAGCAGGACCTCAGCCTTAGGGCATTACCTTTGCAGCAACACAGCCACAGTGACAGTTAGCAAGTGACACCCCGACATGAATGGTTTAATGAAGGTCAGAAGATAATCAGGGGTAAGTTTCAAGGGCCTGAATAATTGGAGCCTTCTGAAATCAGTCTTTCATTTTATACAGTGGAATTCAAAGAGAGCTCATTTTTTTCCCCAGCAATAGTTGTACATATTCAGCCCCACAGATGCTTCATCCGGTTATCTGCCCCGCTCAGTTTATCATATTCCAGCCTACAACATTCTGGAGCATCTGTAATGCCCTCTCCAGCTGAGCGATCGCAAGGCAAAATAAATCCCATGCATAATAAGCAGCTGGAGCGACCACAAGCCTTGACTCCTGACAACATAGCCTCCTGCCTTATAAGGCAGCACTGCCAAGTCAGCCACTAAGAGTAAGATGATCTTAAATCTTGCCAAAACAGATGAAAGTTAGTGACTATAGCTTCTACATATCCCCAAACAGAACATCTCTACTGCACTGGCTGTGATCTCCATGGTGAAAGAGAGTTAGGCACCTGACCTGTAGGCATCTTTGAAAAAATCTCAGCCTGCATAAGATGCATGACGATGATGAAACAGGAGGACGACGGGAGGGAAGCGAAGGATGGCTGCTCCCACGAGAGAAGGGCAATAGGATAAGGACAAGGGAATCAAGAGTGAAAGCTGGAGGGAACATTTAAAGCTGGGTTAGTTGCCGTCAGTCACTTCATTCTAGTTTGCCAGGGAAAGTGTTTAGTTAGACAACAGATTAATTTTGCTTGACCCTAGAATAAAAAAATTGTTAAATAAAATTACTGACATCCATAGGGTTGGCTGCATTTGTCTGTACAGGCAAACGTGCAGGTGTACATGTGAACATACAAGCAGGATCCCATTAATGTGCTGGATACCTCAAACCTAATGCTGGTTAACAGGCAAAGCTGAGAAAGAAAGAGAGATGTTACTGCCTTCCTCGGCATACACCATACAGAGGCAGTTCTGTTACCTTCCCAAGACACAGATTAGTCCTCCCAGAGAGAGCACTCAGTATATCAAGCCTTTGAATGGATGCTTTAAAGATCCTAACAGTGAAGTCAAGTCATTTCTCCTTGCAAGGATGAAGTGACTTACTACCCTCTGAAGAGAGGAATCACCAGCTCTCCCTTCTTTGCTTTCTTATGTTAAAGCAAGTACAAAGACGAGCTACATGTGCATCCTCCAAAGTATCCCCTTTACTGTCTTAGGGTTCAGCATGCACAGTAACACAGCACACAAACAGCGCTGGTCAGGCAGTGATTTACCCTGGAATCCGGAGACAATAAAAGGGACATTTGGAATGCTGGTCATTTTCAGATCAGTTAACTTTTCCCCTTTGTACCCACTGCCCACTCCAAGCCATACATCCACAGCGTTCTCCTGCTCTTTGCCTGGCATGCGCAAAGTGCTGCAACCTTCGTCACTTCAAAAGTTGTAATATTTTTAACCCTGAAGTTGGCTCCCTCTCCCTCCTCTCACCATACTTCTCCCTGGCCACAAATATACATGCAGGTGATTACAGGTAACACTTTCAAAAGCACCTAAGTGACTTGGCTTTCAGTGGGATTAAGGCACTTTTGAAAATATTCCCCTCAATGCCGACAGTTAACTATGCTATTCCAAGGGAAAGCATCACGTTTTTCAAAATGATTGAACAAAAAGTGAAACCCTATCTGATGACGTCTGGTTCCAGATCCTCCCTCTGCTTTGTTTGGGATTCTCTCCATTCTGAGTTCCAAACAAATTCAGAGCTCATGCTCCACTAAACTGAGTTAAAGGGAATAACTAGCTGCAGACTGACAGTAATTTAATCATCTCATTTATCAAAAGGAACACACCCAGGCTGAACCACACACAGCGATCTGAGACACTTTTAAACTAGTATCATATGTCGTTGAGCAACAAATGTTTCAATTGCCCAAGGAATGCAAACTTTCAGCATTAATCTAAATTACTGAGATGCAAATAGTTCTTTGCCTCAAAATTTGGCGAGGATGAACAAATGATTTAGCTCTACTGCATTTGAAATTAAACAGCTCCCACAGATCAAAGGTATAACTCAGTTAAGGATCCATAGCAGATCACTGAAGCATTTAATTGCTGTTTTGCTAATCTTCCTGCGCCATCTGAACTTGAACTGACTCCTCACTCGAAAATCTATGGGGCTAGGATACCCATTAATGATGATCGTTCTGAAGCAATGAAAGTGTGTGTGTGTGTGTGTGTGTGTGTGTGTCTGTGTGTGTGTCTATGCAAAATTTCCTTCATGGGGGGTTCTAGTGCATTCCCCCTTTGGGGGCCAGGGTTGGGGGGGGAGGAAATGGCTATTGCTTCCATGTGTGACTTGATATCACTGGATGGCTCATCGATAGCAGGGACTGAACCCAGGGCTTCTGGATCTAAAAAGCACAAGCCTCTACTGTCTGCGTTAGAAGGTCCAGGTGTATTACTTCAAATCCTGTAGCAGACCCATAAGTCTGTGTGGTCCAGCTATAGAGGGGGACAGAAAGCCAGACGTAGTAAGCATAACCTAACATGTGGAAGAAGGCCAGGATCTGGCCAGCAAACCCTACAGGTACTTAAAGGGGATCTGCTGCATCACAATATAAATGGATAAGAGGGAGCATGGCAGGGGAAAAAAAGCTTGAATTGATCTGAATTTGTCTTACACTCCAGATTTCGGACAAGGCAGCCTGTACTTGAAGGTTGTTATTTATTCCTAATGATTTCCCTAAAGCACCATCACCACTAGATACTGAAGACAAGGGGCTAAAAACATCCAACTCCGAACCTTACTCCCTTCCCCCCTCACTGGTCAAAAAGAAGGGTTTATTTTAACAAACATTAAACTAGGTAAATGAGATGTTGATTTCTGGAGCCAGCAGACCCTTCAGGGGTGGGTGGGTAAGATGGATGGGGATGTGCTCCGATAACACTTGGGGTATGAAATCAGAGCAGCAGTGCAAGTCCCATCTTACTCCGGCTGTAAAAGTGAATTCTACCCCTCACCTCACTGCTCCTATCCCCTTAGAGGCCAAGACAGACTAACCTAGCAAAGAGACCCAACAACAGCTGGCTCAGGTGCTCTGCTAAACCTCTATGGGAGCAGTGATAGAACCTTTTATTCCCTGCACAGTCCCAAGTCCTTCCTCTTCTTGCTCTTTGGCAGCTGTAGGGTTTACTACTTCCTCCTAGCAGACTGTTCCTGGTTCCCTGTGCACCTCAGTCCTGACTTGCAACATTCGACATTCCAGTCCCAAGGCTCCTTTAAGCTGTGACTGTCAGTCAGACTGCAGTCGTTTTTGTTTGGTATTTACAGACTCCAGACAATCTTTCCCCAAAGGCTGTTCAGAAACAGTAAGCTGAATTTCTGATCAGGACTTCAAAAAATACTTCTTGTTATTAGACTGGCTGGAAAAGGACCTTGCTTGGAGCTACTTAAAGAAGAGCATTCTCTTATTTTTGATGTAATTATTGCAAAGATATTAGAGCACAAAATTGCCCCTGGGATTGGAAGATGGAATTAAATCTTCCAGCAAACACTAGGAAATGGATCCTGATGTCTCTGTTAGTAGCAAAATGTTTCGTACTTGGGAACTGAAAATCTAGTGCCTCTCCAGGGAATTCAGAATGAAGAGAGAAATAGTCAAACATAGTGTTAAGGGGGAAACTATAACTTCACATGGAAGACAGAAGAGGGAAAATGCACACTCCAGTGAAATGTGTTATGCCTGGTTGAGATATAAGATATCTTCTGTACATGAGGTCAACAATGAGCACCAGCAGCCCAGATCTCCTGATGTGTTCCTGCAGCTCAAGGAAGCCATAAACATGGGGCAGCCAGCCTCATACTGTTCATTCCAGCATAGGGGGAACTGACCAAACTGGCGTTGTGGTTCCTAAGCCAAGTCACCCCGGCATTTGGTGGGAGGGGCATGGCCGGAACTGCAGTGTGGTCAGGACTAGAGCTGGTTGGTAGTATTGCATGGAAACATCTTTTCGATGAAAAATGCTATTTTCTTCAAAATCAAATCATTTCAGAAACTGCGTTGGTTTCAAAGAACAGTCCCATGGATAGAAATATTCTCAAACAAAAAGATTTTTCCGCAGGACAATTTTCATTTCAGAACTACAAAATTTTATTTCATAATTTTATTGTATGGGTTTTTGTCCGTTTCAAATTATTTTTACATTATTTCATAACACGTCAGTAGTAGCAGTGCATATTTTGTGACTCCTATTGAGTCGTTGACACAAAGTGCCAAACTGTTTCATAAGAACAGGGACAGTAGAAACTGTGTTCTATAAAAACAAGATAAAATATTTCAACATGTACCAAGCAGCAACCACCCTTAATGACTGAAAATTAATAAATAAAGAGACCATTTCAATTACTATATCATATTATGACAAGTCAGCAGTAGTAGCACTTATTATGCACTGCGAGCACTGCCACATTATCACATAATGTAAAAATTATAAATATAACAATGAACGCATTAAAGTGAAATTTTGGAATTCCAAAATGAACATTTTCCAAAACTTAAATCTTTTGGAAATTCTGATTCGTGGGAAATTTTGAAAATATTTGTTTTTATTCCGATTTGGATCAAGAACAAATTTTGAAATTTCTGGTGAACTGAAGATTCCAAGTTTCAACCATCTCTAGTCAGGACTTTCTGTCTTGACAAACTGTAGGTTGATCTTGGAGCCATTTGCACGCAGTATAAATTAGAGCAGCTCTTAGGCTGCTCTAACTTGTGCCACCTCACCAAACTGGCCTGCAGCTAGTCCAGAACTGAGGGACAGTAAAGTGGCTAGCAAGTTTTCTTGCAACCCCTGGCTGATTTGTATTGTGCATTCATTGGCCCTAGCTGCAGATCTTGGATAATATTTCTAGATTACATCTGTGGTTTCATATACATGGGCCCTGTGTCAAGTCTTAAGTGTGACAAATTCTCTCCCCCCACTCCCCCAAAAGTCATACACCAAGTTAAAAGCATAACACAATACGTATGCATGTAGTTGCATTCCTTTGTCCAGAGACTGGCAGAAATGGTTGTGATGTTTATTTAAAAATGTCTCATTGTTCTAGTTTGTTCTCTATTTAATTTTTCATGAAAACTTTTAAAAGAAGCAAAAAACCAAAAAACCCAGAGTGTGTGTGTGTATTTTTATTATATATAAAAAATCATAGCTTTTCCTGACTAATCAAGTTATGCAGCTAAAATTAACTCCTGTTTGAATCATTGCTACAATATCTATTTAGAACGCTCAAAACACTTAGGCCCCAATCAAAAGCAAAGCACTTAAACACATGCTTAACTTTAAACACCAATCATTTTATGAAGTTTGAGGTTAAGGCACTTTAATTACATGCCTAACACTAAAGATTAATATTCCGTGGACAGTAAAGTGTTACTCTGTGGGTGTGTATTGTACATATCTTAGTTTCTATTTTTCAAAGCTGTCTAGGGGATATATCTATCTCTCACACACACCATCCATTAAAATTAATAGACTGTATATAAATCTGCTAGGCAGCTTTCAAAATCTCAAATACACCACTTTTAAACATGCATATATATATATATTCACACATACATGCTTGCTCTCTCTAATATGTCATTACATATAGTGACATATAAACATAAAATGGCATAGCAGAAATTCTTTGAACATACACAAGGTATACACAAGGTCAGATTTTAATTGTGGCTCTATTAGCAGCAAACCATTGGCGCTACCTGCTTATTAGGTTCCACAAGCAGCATGAAATTAATATTTTAACCTTTTCATCACTAACATGGCCCTTGTTAATAAAATTATTCCAGCACCATCCATGAACATAGCTGGTGTAAAAAACAGTACAGTATAAATACAGAATAAATTCAATGCCACCTTCGTTTGGTGAGAAGAAAAGAGCAGGGAACCAGCCAATTTTGTGTCTCCTTTCACATCACCCACAACAGCCTAAAAAGTAATGGTTGCCAAACTCCAAACTTCCACTTAAAAAGATCCCCAACAAATTCTTCTGAGGGTCCATCTGCCCCACAAGTCAACCTATCTAGAAACATCACGTTTCCTTGCTGTACTGTATTGCATGCATTGAGTGGAACCTATCTACAAACACCATGGTTCCTCGCTGTACCATATTGCATGCACTGATTGGAACTATTTGGAGGGGGACTTTGATGGCTGCCTGGGAAGCCTTTTCAACAGTACACTTGCTATGCCATGGGCTTGACCTGCTCCATTGAAGACACTGGTTGATTTGCCACTGACTGCAATGGGAGAAGGATCAATCCTTATACATAAGTAATAACCTCCTGGCCTGAAGTGAATGGGGAGGTGGGGTGGATCCCACGACTTTTGAATCAGATCAGATGGCTTGGCTACCATTGTAATAATTCTAAAGAATAACCCCCCATTTTTTCTGTGTTAAAAACAACAGTCAACTTGCATTTAATGGCACTTAAATGTGGGCTGAATTTTTGGCCCTAACCACAAGAGCACGTACGTATGTGTATATACACACACACACACACACACACACACACACACAAGGGGATGGCACTCTCTCTCACACACGTGTGTGTGTGTATACACACATATACATATCTATACATATACATATCTATATCTATATATACACACACATACATATATACACACTGTCACCTTGCATGAAAAACAATTTAAAAATATTGCCCCAAAATACTTATCTACAAAGACATCACAACAAAACCAAATGAGTTAACAATCCCACTTCATCATTCCCAATGGAAAATTCTTCCTGATTACATCCTTATTGAGGACTGACACACTGTAATTCCTATTAACACACCCAACTACCGGAAAGTATCCTATTTGTACTTTATTTGTTGATCACAGGCATAGTCCAAAGCCCACTGAAGTCAGTGAAATGACCCCCTCTATTGATTTCACCAGGCTTTGGATCGGACTCAAGTCTCAACCTAACCCCAAGGGGAGTTTTTTCCCAAAGAGGTGCACTTTCCCGCCTGTCTACGGAGATGTAATTTTTCAATGTTATAGAAAAGGAGACCACAGAAAGGAAATGGACGCTTTTGTACATAGTAAAAATTAGCTGCTGAGAATCTCTTTCACTACCTGCAGAATAAGGCTCTTGCTTCTCAGTGTAAATGAATTCTTTTCTTTCATATTTGGCTCTGATCCACTGTTCTCGTAGCAGTCTGAAAAAAAACACACACAGAGAAAAGGAGACATAGTCCAGAATAAGCTAAAAAAGAATTTATGATCATTAATTCTTCAATGGAAATGCGAGTGCAAGTTGAAAGCCCTCCAAAAATTAATCTGTACCCCAGACGGAGTCATTGGCTTGGCTTGTGTTTCCTCTGTTTGTCATTTAGACCATAAGTTGATTCTTGTACACACAGTTCTAATGGAACTTTCTAAAATGTGTATGCAAAAATTGGCAGAGTAACTCAGCATCTAGCCTCGGTGCAAGATGTCCTTCTTAACAAAAGAGTAATGTCAAATATTATTTCATTTCAATTCAGAATGCAGGGCCAGGAAATACAGTTGTTGGACTGAATTCTTTAACAAGGAGGTCAGTCCAGGAACAAAAGGAGAAGATTCTCTCAATGCTGCCGGAATACAGCAGAAATCGGGCATGCCCACAGCAATGCATTTAAATGGTTGACTTTTTAGCAATCAAAGATTGAAAGGTATCATCTCTTCTCAATGCCAGGAGTCTATGCAAAGAGATCTCTGTGCATCAAGATGAGAAGGTTTTCCTCAGTGCAAAAGAGCTGAACTCAAAGTGAATAGCAAAAAACTTTGTAAAAAAACCATCCGTCTATTGTTAAATGCCCCACATTTCAAACTGAAATTGCCAGAAAGGAGACCGGTATCATTTATACGGCACACAAGATCCTTATTTCCAGAAAAATATTTAGATCAAAGATTACAAATACGTTAAAATAAAGAAGTGACTGCTAGCATTAATTAGGGGACCTATGTCAGTTTGGCCTAGAACTTGCTGTAGCCTCAAGATTGTTTTAATTGTTCCTAATTGTCTATTGACCTACAATCTTAAGAGCACTATGTGTTACTCCAAGTTTGTTCCTTTGTGGACATATTTAGAAGTAGGTTATACTGATCTCAGCAAGAGTATCACTCAGCAATGGCCTCATATGGGGTTAGATTTGCTCATCATTTGCAGAATTCATTGCACTTCAACCCTGTCATAGCTGTGTGACCAAATAAATTAATGTGTGCACGGAAGGAGTGTATGCAAACCCAACATGTATTTATGCTTTTATGAAAATTAAACAGTATCTGCTTGGCATAACTTCCTCATTCTCAAAAAATGCTTCAGAGGAGGAAAAAAAGTATTAACTTTTTAAAAAATGATGTATTTGGATAAAGAATGCTGAGATAATTTAACTTATGTCAGATTTCAATTGCATCTGACCTCTCTATCTTTTCTGCTTCCTCTTCCACTCCACTTGTTCCTTCCTTCCTTCCTTTTTTTACCTGTTTGTGTATGTCTTTTTCTTTTATTATTACCCCCACTCTAATGTATTATATCTGTGTAATATTGCCTGATTCTGTACTGTCTGGTCATGAAGCTATGACAAATTGTAAATTTTATTGGCTATCCTGTGAAATGTGCAGTATTTGGGTAGCAGACACAAGCTGCAATTCATTTATCTTTTGTTTTTATTTGTTTCCTTATGAAAACTAATCCAAAATCCATCATAAAAATTCATTTCTAGCTTCAGCAAATAACTTAATCAAATAGACAAGAGAATATGCATCCATGTCTGTAGGTAGAATCATTTCCTGGTCTGTAAACATGGGGATAGTGATATTTCTTTTCTCCCATCCATTGTCAGTTTTATCTAATTAAATTATAAACTCTTCGGGGCAGGAACTGACTCTCACTATGGGTGTGTCTACACTGCAAATGGAGGTGTGAATGGAGCATGGGTAGACACATGCTATCTTTAATATAGCAAGCACAGATAACAGTAGTGTAGACATAGTGACATGGACTAGCCACCTGAGTTCAAGCCTGCCAGGGAACTTGGAGATGTACTCCGAGGGCTGGCTCATACCAAAGCCCATGTCAGCATGTCTACACTACTGCTGTTACCCATGCCAGTCAAATTAAGACTAGCTTGAGCATGCATAACTGTGATACCACTAGACCTAGACATGCCATGTAGACATCCCCTATGTGTCCACACTGTGCCAGACCAACAAGACCAGATCTTAGTTGTGAACTCTAGGCATTACTGCAATATAAATGCCTTTCCTCCTTTGCCTCCAAATCTTTTTTCATCTTATTTTCATATCTGACCTTAATTGTTAGGTTTGTAGCTGTAATTTAGACTGTAAACTCTACAGAGAAGCACAGATCTTGTCTTCTTATGTTTGTAAAGTGCTATGTTCATCTATCAAGCTACAGACGTATTACTCAACATAATCACAAAAACTTTTAATATTACTATCCTATGAGGGCTAGCACAGATTAGAGAAACACTGATGGGCCAACAAAAACCATCAAAGTCAGACACAGTCCTGTTCACAGCTGAATGTTTCAAAAGCCTATCACAATGGAATCTTTGAAACTTTTCAAACACCACTAGTCAGAATTTACCTTAAGGAGGAAAATTCAGAGCGCTCACAGCTCTCATTAACTTCAATGGAGTCTACTGTCATTCCGTACTTCTAAAAGTCAGGCTTCTTATGTAGGTGCTTATGTATGGATTTAGGTTCATGTACACAAGTTTGAAAAATATTCCCTCACTATATACAATACAAATTCTACAGCTGGTATTTTAGGTCATCCGTACACCTTAGGAAACCCTTTTCTACAATTCTGTATTTTCTATGAAACTGGCAATGCTAAAAAGTCTATGTTTCTACACACAGACACATTTGATAAGTGCTCTGCACGAGAAGATCAGCTGCAGAATGCACTCTATAAGCTTATTTGGCAATTAAGGCCTGATCCTGAGAGGTCTGAATCATTTGCAACTCCTAAGGAAATCCTGGATCCAATGAACTCAATGGCAACTTTAGTAGGGGCTGGATTTCTGCACTCACGTCAGTGGGAGCTGTAAGCAATTAGGACCAATGAGGATCATGCCTTAACAGAAGGCTTCAGAACATAGAGCCCATTGATCTCAATGGGGGTCCTTCCACTGTTTTCACTGGACTTTGGGTCAGATCCATGTTTTACTTTAACGCACCCTTGGGGCTGCTCTCCACATATGCTGTAAACTTATTTCTGCATGTTTGATTTTAACTGTATTTACCATGATGTAGGCTCTACATAAACTCAACAGAAGGGTAAAGAAGTAAAGAAATAAAGAAGCTGGAACAGACAATACATGCCAAATATGCAAAACTCCCATTAACGTCAATAGAAGTTCTCTAAGCAGAAATAATGGCTGTCATTTATTAGGTTTATAGTGACCAGTGGGCCCACTAATGAGGCTGATATTTCTAGGAATGATCCAATTTCTAAACTAAGAAGCTACACAGCTTTTGCAATCTGATCCAAAACTTACAGCCCACCTAAAATCTGCCAGACTGTTAGATACAGGGAATGTGTCATTTCTGGCAACTGACTAGAAAGATGGTAGTGGGCTCTATGTTCTGTCTTTAACACATTAGCAAACTGAAATCAAAAATCAAAATGAAAGCAAAATTTAATGGAGGAGAAAGAGAAAACAGAGCAGGTCTTGAATATGCTACCACTAAAATAAACTTAAAACTCTCATTTGAATTAAAGAGATGGCAGAACTAGAGATCTGAGAAGGGGTCAGAAGGCGGTGTGCTTGAGAACTCCAAATCCCATAATATTTTGTTTACTTGTTTGCTTTTGGAAATGAAGAATGTACCATTAACAAAGCAGATGGTTTCAGGTCAAAGGAACAGCAACAAAGGTTCCAGATGGAGTCAGTAGAGTCGTTCTAGTTCTGAGTCAGATGCCATTTAAACTGAAACAAGTAGCTGGCACAAATTTAGGACAAGTTTCTGTCTAATGATATTTAAAAAAAATACCACATCACGGGAAAAATATATTTATGGAGGTGAATTAATAGGAAAGAAACAGATGCCTTCCTCATTGCTTCAAAGCCATTTTCCATTGAAAATGGAAAGCAAAAACAACAGAAGTGTCCAATGAAGAGTTGGCTGGAGAATAGGGTATTTTCCCCCATGAAAAATATTGATGAAAACTTTTCACTTCCATCATAATAATGTCTATGAAACATTTAGGCTTACTGTTGAAAGTCCGAAATCTTTTGGCTGAAAACAAAGTTTTGGTTGGGAAAAAACTGAAATGAAATATTGGGTCAATCCAAATAGAACATTCCATTTTGGAGCAGTCTGACAAACTATCTACCTGCACTACCACAGTGCTTCATGGGAGGTGTAGTCAGAGTACGTTATGCTCCCATTCTCCCCTACAGCCAGGCTCCCTGGTTGGACAACATCTTCCATGATGCCCTGAAGTCTCCTCTCTTGCATAATGGAAATTACATAGCTCTCAGGCATTATGGGAAATGTAGTTCAGCCAGAAAATCTAGCCCATATAGGAGAATAGGGGCATAAGGCACGCAAACTAGGACTCCCATGTAGCACTGTGGTGGCTCATGAGGATGCAGTTTAATGTTGAATCAAGCCAAAACAAAGCCTTGTGATTTGGAAAATGTCCTTTCTGAACTGAAACTCTGGGTTTTCAGGTGATGGGTTTTTTGGACAAAAAGTTTCCACAGAATGCATACACATTTCACAAACAATTTTGTTTGATCAAAAATACAATTTTCCATCAAGAAACAGTTTTGATTGAAAATTTTCAACTTGCTCTCATCCAATGCCAATTGTCCTTGAATAAATGGTCTCCCTCCAACCTCAGTGTCACAGATAAGAAAGAAAAGCAAACAAAAATCACTTATACTCTGGTTAAAAACAACTCTTGCTCAGTTAAAGTCATTGCATAGGGATGGGCCAATTAAACACCACATTTGGCTCATAGCAGCATTATTTTTGAGAATGGTGAGCATGTGGGTTAGAAATGTGCAGGAAACGGACTGTGTATCTGTACTATTGTAACCCAGAACTCCTCCGTGAATTAAATAAATCAATATGAATGAATAGCTTTTAGAACTTACGACAAAAGACAAGATGATTTGTATGAGGGGAAATTCCATAGCACTGAATCAAGGAAAGTTGATAGATTACAAGCAATCACGCACCAGTAGAACTTTCTGAACTCAGCCAAGAGTTTCAGAAGTGACCAGTGATTCTGGGTGTCCAACCTATAAAGAGACACTATAAAGAGTTTTGATTTAGAAAGTGCTGTGTCTCCGCTCTGTGAAAACAGGTCATTTTACAATGTCTCAAAAAAGCCAATGGTGACTTTTTAAAATGTTGGCCTTACTACCTTAGTAAGTAGGCAGGAGTCAGGTATAAAATGAAACCCTTTAACCACAACGTTTTATGGCTAAAGCGAAAGATGATCTTGCTAGTATCGATACCAGATACCAGCAGCATTGGCTACAGTCACGTTTCCATGGTTTCACAATTTTCTGAAACATTCACCCAGGGAAGCGACAGCTTGGAAACAATGCCTCGGAGCCTTATGTTGACAACAACTAGGGTTTGCACAGAGAGCTTCTGACAGTATGGCAGCAAAGCCATGGAGAATGGCAACTGGTTAATTCTGCAACACATGCAGTGTGTGGTGGCCCACACATACCTGCAGGTAGCCCACAGCCCTTGAAGATTCTAACCTTTCTAGCACCAACCTATGCTTTTTTAAGTTTGACACAAGACTTCTGCTAATTGGCTACAGTTTCCATAGTCAGATGACTCAGGCCATCTGAACAGACACAGCTCCCCTGTGGCTTAGCTTACATCCAGTCCCCCTGTAGTACCTTTTTTAACAGGCTGGAGAAGCCAATTTTCACATCTTGTGTGTGAGAACTGCCTGACTTAAAGATACAAGAACCTAAATTAGAAAAAAAAAAAGGGTGTGTGTGTTTTTTGTTTAAAGGCCACCTATTTTGTGATTCAAGTATGGAAAATTTACACTAGCACAAAAATGGGACCTGGCTAAAAGCAGCACGTGGCCTGAGACACAAAAGGATCTCCCATAATGATCCATATCCTGATGGTTTATTGAGCCCCAACAACATGCTCAGTGCTGTACAAAATATAGAAGACACGCTCAGCATCACCATGGCTACGTACATTAGATAATGCCCATTTATGAGGGTTTCAGAAGTTCTCACTTGTTTATTTATAAAATGTTGACTACAACAAATAAAACAATCGTTCTCCGCAAATCACAACTGGTATCTCAGAGCTGGTGGGAAGGGCTATCAGAACAATTACACCTCTATAAAGCTAGAAGTCATTCTTACTAGTTGCTTAACATAGACAGACTACAGCGGCATGGCTAGAAAGCACAACACAAGTTAGAACGCATCGTGAGAGCCTGGCTTAATAGGCCTAATCCAAAAGCCCTTTCAAGTCAATGGGAGTCTTTCCCCTTGTCTTCACTGGGCTTTGGCCCAAAAGTGGCTGAGTTAATAGTCTTCTCCCTTAGCAGATCTGTTCCATGAATATTTTCACACCTGCTGCCTTCAGAGACATAAATATGGGTCTACCGTCTTTGTTCTTTTGAGGTCTGAAGAGAGTGTGAGCTGGATCCTAGCTCTGTTTGCAGAACATCAACAGAATGGCTTTCTAAATTCCAGTCTGTTACATTTGTGCAAATCCACTTCAGGCAACAGAGTTACACAGTTGTAACTGATGGCATGATCTGAAAACAATGGGATTGCCCAGACAAGAGGGGGGGAAAAATCAGGCAGAATTTGGCATTACTGATGCTGCTACAGCTGTGGCATGGGCAAGGGAGGACCCAGCTTCACTTTTGGGGCATCTGTCTGCAAATTGAGCACAATAAATCTTGAAAAACATATCAATAAAAATACAGTTGCTTTTCCAACTAGAACAGTGCTTTCAATAACTGAACACATTTTGAAAGTAATTATAATTGCACAACAGCAATGATATTAGAAACCACTTTTTTTCTACCTATTATCTCTTTTTATATCCATAGGACTATCCAGGGCATGGGCCCTACTGGGACATTGCTATTTCTTGGATGATTTGAAAGCACCTGACCACTCCGGTTTGTCATCTCATTGCATGCCATGAAGGTGTGGATTTAGATACAGAATGTAAAGCCATATACAGAGGGGCGTTTCTGTATTTTTCTAATCAGTTTTCAGACAGTTGTGTGGCCAAATTAAGACTTTGCCTCTGTTGATAAGTATTGGTATGCTTCCTTCTTCATTCACAGCTCACCTTGGCTATGTCTACACTGCAGCTGAGACTAAGCCTCCCAGCCCAAGCGGACAGACTCACACGAGGGAGGCTTAAGCTAGCACACTAAACAGAGCAGCAGGATGTTGCAGCTCTAGGGGAGACTCGGGCTAGCTCTGACCCTGGGGTTCAGGTGGCCTTGAGGCAGAAATGCCAGAAGCTCCTGAGAAGTGGAGCCCCGCCCCTTCCCCCTTGAGTCCCCATCCTTTCCCTGCCCCTTCTCCCCAGAACCCTCCCCGCTCCACCTCTTTCTCCAGGTCCCTGCCTCCACCCTGCCTCTTCCCCCAGGTCCCACACACCACTTTTGCTGCTGTCTCCCTCCCCCGCTCTCCCCTAAGACTATAGCCTCCCGGTTTTAAAAGTGATGGGGCCATGGGGCCCTGGCCCCTCTGTTCTGTAGCCCCTGACTTCAGGGCTCCAGCCACTGCCCGACCTATAACTTGAAGTGCAATGTCCATGCTGCTATTTTTTGCATGCTAGTTCCAGCTAGTGTGAGTCTGTCCACCAGGGCTCAGAGGCTCCCTCCCTGCGGTAGACACATGGTTAGAGCCTGAACCTACAAATCCTTACTCGTGCATGCAGTCCTTGCGCATAGCGAAGCGTGAGTAGTCAGGGTGTAGCCTTTCCCAGTAGGACCACTCCTGTGAGTCAGAGGCTGCAGGCGCAGGCCCATCAATCACAGCTCAGACACCCTCCAGGTGTGACTGTTCCCTGAATAGCCCCGTTTCATGCATGCAGTGCCTCTGCTCCCTAGCAAAGAGGGCTGGCTAAATACTGTAGCAAATCAATATGAGTAATGAACACCCGACATGGATTCCTGTGGGCTGCCACATCGCGGTTTTGCTGTCCTAGCCCATCTCTAAGGGTCGCTTGCCCCAGGCCACTCATGTACATCACTTGTAATTTAAACACTGTTGAAAGCCTCTCCTCGTTTCACCAGGAACAACGGATTGTTGCCTTGCCGTTCCTGATGTTGCTAGGACAGTTTAATAAGCTGGCATGTAAACACCCAAAGCACATGGAATCACCTGAGAGGGAGCACATTTGTAGACAGGGTTCAAGCTGTGTTTTAAAACACAGTGTTGCCTAATTTTGCTCAAAGTAAGTATAGACAACACAGTGGATGACACACTGACAGCATCTGGCCTGTGTTAGGCTCTTCCCGGGCAAGCCTGAGACACAGCAAACACAGCTAGACTAACTGGGCTTGGAAACAGCTGCAGACCTGGCTATAGGCTCTAGAGCAGACAGTTTGCTCTTCTGGCTACAGACTCTCCTATGCTCTCAATTGCATTGGTATCAAGTAATTTCTGTCTTTGCTGGCAGGAGGACTGGATTTCAGGGCACTTTCCTCCTCTGTATCACAAGAGATGCTGGAAATGGGTATGATTAATGTTCTCCACAGAATCTTTCAAGAAGCTGTAAATAGATGGTTGCATAAATAGATGGTAGCAAATTGGAGAAATATCTTGAATTTGTAAAGAAGCACTCCCCCCACCCATTGAAATGAGGACAGCCTTTTTGAGATAACTGAGCTCCCAGTATTCCAGCCTGAATTCTGTTATTTTTCTTACTAATACAATGGCCACAACTCTAGGTTCTTGGGAGATTTTTCCTAACCAGTCCTTAGAAATGTTACCGTCTGGGATGGAATGGGGCTCCAACTGTGCCCTGAGGCTGTTTTTGGCTGTTTTATGGTTTGGTGTCACACCAGACTCTTCTGAGACGGAGCAGGCTTTTTGGAGGAATAGGAACAGCCACAAGATGAGGTTGTTCTAAAGGAGTCATTTACAGTGATTTTCCCCTACTCAAATCATTTCTCTAAGTACTGGGATCTGATACCAAAAATCATTTCAGACCAAAATCAAGATCTGCTATCACTTTGAAAATGGACAATTCTCTAGGGCCAGGCCAAGACCGACTCAACCTGGTGCTTGCAAAATCCTACACCTGGGACTGGTTTTTTAAAACAGCGTGTGGGGAGGAAAAGACACACACAGATTGTAGTACACAACAAGAGCAACCAGTTAGGGATCCCATACACTCTCCCTCTCCATGGAAGATTTATTTGAAAAATAATATATAGAAAACTAGGAGAACTATAACTTTTCTTAACAGCTATAGCAACAGGATTAAGAATCTAGTAAAAGCAGTATCATGCACGTGGGTTCGATTTTGGAGTTACTGGGAGGTATTTTCTGGTCTGCTTTAGGCAGGAAGTCAGACTCGATATTCAAGACGGGCCCTTCTGTGAATCCTTCAATCATTTCCCCCACTCTCAGCAGGAAAGCAGAGCCAAGGTCCCAGCTTGAGAACAAAGGGAAAGATGGCAGGTAACAGGGTTCAGAGTTGCCCTCTGCAGACAAGCAGAACCCTCACCTTGGGCTGACAAAGGGACAGACACAGAGCCTGCAATGGAATCCATAGCAGCTTGCCTGGCTGACTGCACTGGCGTGGCTAGATGGACTACGTCTTAACCTTTCTCTGTGCTAACCCAAGGACTTCCAATGCAGTGTTCCAGTTGACTAATAACCCCTACTCCGTTTTTAAAAGGCTGCCAGTGTCACTGCATATACTTGCTGACGTGCATGGGTCCCTGAAGGATGCACAAGTCCCTGACCAGGAGTCTCTCTCCGTTGGACTCATTGGGCAACGCTCACAGCATGAAACAGGAGTGCTGGAGCCAAGAGGCCCAGTCTCAGAGGCATTGAGACCATGTAGCCCAATCTTAAGTAAAAATATGACCCTTTTCGGGGGATGGGAAGGTCTGCTATGCAGAAGGGGCTTTTCCAAGGGACCATTTAAAAGCTGGGGCAGAGCACAGACCCTGTAGATCAGACATGGGCAAACTGTGGCCCGCCAGCCATTTTCATCCGGCCCGCAAACTTGGGCCAGGGGGCAGGGCCAGTGACCCCGCCCTCTTGGCCCCAGGCTGAGCGCAGCAAGCTGCGCAGCCCCGCATTCCTGGCCGGGGGGCCGGGCCCAGCGCCGCAGGCCCTGGGCCAGACCCAATGTGGAAAGCCCCACGGCCCCGCGCTCTGAGCTGGGGGCCGGGTCGGGCCGAGCGCGTCTTGCCGCGGGGCCCCGCGCTCCAGACCCGGGGTGCCGGGCCGAGGGGGGCAAGCCACGGGGTGCCAGGCCGAGCGGAGCAAGCCGCGGGGCCCCGTGCTCCCAGTCCAGGGTGCCGTGCTGACCGTGGCAAGATGTGCGGCCGTGTGGAGCACTGTGAGCCGTGGGGCCCCACGCCCGGCTGAGCAGATAAGCCGGCGGGGGCAGTGGTTAGGGTGTGCGGAGTCTCATGAGAGGGCAGTCAGGGAACAGATAGCAGGGGGGTTAGATAGGGGGTGGGTTCCTGGGTGGCAATTAGAGTGGGGTGGATCTCTGGGGGGGGGGCGATCAGGGGACAAAGAAGGGGGGGTTGGATGGGTCGGAGTTCTGAGGGGGGTGGTTAGGGGGTAGGAAATGGGTGGGCCTTGGATAGGGGGTGGAGCCTTCCCTACCCGTCTCTCTGCACAATTTTGAAGCCCGTGTGGCCCTTGGGCCAAAAAGTTTGCACACCCCTGCTGTAGATCCATGACAGAGTGACAAAGTGGTGCTGTCACTTGGCCAACACTACGACCTCATTCCTGGAAGTATTGCCTTCCAGGTTCCCAATCCTGCAAAGTGCTGGCTTCAATTGATGTCAAGGGCACACTGGACTTTGCAGAATTGGGCCCTCAAGATAGGTCTAATCAGACAGCAACATAAACTGATTTTCTCCCCTCCTTCCAAGCGCTGGAGCAGGGTAATTTTGGACACCTTCATCATGTTGGATTCCACCACTCTAATAATCCCGGCCCACTGTGAGGGTTTATCCACATGGTACTGTGTAGAATCTCTCTTTTATTGTCCTATTCTGGAAGATTATGTCTTGGGCGTATGATGCTAGCTTTGGCACTATGGAAAAGAGCATAGCATCGAGTATATCAGATGGTAAGGCCATGTTTTCATGCAGAAGGGCTATTTAAAAAGGTGGGAGGAGGGTTTAAAACCCACTGTTAAAAAATGACATTTTTATAGCCTTAAGAAAACTTAGAAGGGTCTAGGGAATGAACAATCTATTGACTATTCCCTGCCACATCCAACTGTAGTTATTAAATAAAATCTCATGCGTAGTACTAGCCTACCATATAAATCCAGAGGAATGGAACTTCTCAAGGCCCTTTATAACTGAAACCCCGCTGTGAATTCAAAACAAAACCCTGAAAACTAAAATATTACAGAGGCTGCAGTTGCACAAATAAATAAATGCTGTTTACCAGTGAAAATATTTAGTTACTTACTGACAGTCAGGAAATGTTGGCTTGTAATAAAATGGTGGTATTTTAGATTCATATTTTGCTTTTGCTACATTGTTTCCATTTGCAGCCATAAACTGTAAGAGAGAGAGAGAGAGAGAAGGGAAAAAAAATTAAGCAATTTTAGCTCTGGTTCCTTCCCGTCTCCGGTTTTACAGAGTAGTAGTAGTACCCAATTCTGCACACACTTATAACAACACTCCATTGGGGCTTCTTATGGAAGGACATGCTAGATCATGTAGTAGTGTGTCTGCAGGATAGGACCCATAGATTGCACTTCTATTGCACTTCACATCAGATGATTGAAAAGCACCTTGTAGATGTTCCATTCGTTTCGCTCTCTGTTGCCAGGTTGTATCATGTTCATTTTACTGATAGGGAAAAAGAGGCACCGAAGATCAACAGCTGCTTTCTCGACACCAACGGATGTACATCTGGTATGGAATGGCCAAGAGCAGTCTGTTCCTCATATACAGTAGGAGCGCCCCCAAATCAGCCAGGTCCAGCTGCTATTTAGGTGGGTTTCCATCTCTCTTAGCAGCTGCTGTCAACACGATGCATCATTCGTCAGGCAGGTGACTACACAGGCTGTTACAAAACTTGGGAACAACCTCTTCCATCGAGATTGGACATTTCATCCCCAGGGCCAAATTCTGCCCTTGGTCACATGTGTGATCCCCACTGGTTTCAATGGTAGGGTAATGCATGGAGCTAAGGGCAGACACACTACTACAAGATCTAGCACGTCCTTCCATTTCACACTGGCGGATTCGCTAAGCCAAATTCTGCCTTCATTTGGGCATGTTCAAGGACAGAATCTGGCACTGAATCTGCTCCTTAGCGTTTCTACCGTAGCCAGAGGACAGAGTCAGAAAAAGATCCTCTGATTTTATTATTGTATAATGTTAGGGCTCTTTTATATGGTTTGAAGCTTTAGGGTTCCTGTATTCAAATTTTTCTCTATAGCCATAAGGCTGGAAACTTTTTTTTAAAATGAAAGTTCATTTTCTCGTGTATATCACGTGATTCCAGGAGCTGGGGCTTTAAGAAATACACCAACCATGAAAGTCATGATGAAATTGAGAGTTGGTAGCACTGCTCATGCCTTGGAGTACAATATATGTGAGAGTCTACAAGTTATCTAATTAAAATGTATTAATTATTATTATTATTATAACACCACAGCCAGCTAGAGAGATGTTTTTCATACAGAGAAGAGTTAAGGTCTCTGTTACAGAGAGCACAACGTAAGAGCCCAATTCTGCAAGATGGGATTCAAGGGCTTTCAAGCCCTAAATAGCCAACATCCTGGAGGTGAAAAACTGCAACTAAAATTACATGAGTCAGCATCAGGACTGCTTAAAAGTTTTTGGTGTGAAAATTGCAAATTTCAAAAAGAAGTCAAGATTTCTATGAGAGAAAACAAAATGTACTCATCGCTGCTTGTTTGAGATTGTCAAAAATGGGATCACATTTTTTGTGACTTGTTAAAAAAAAGAATGTATACCTCAACTTGAACATCATCCCACGAATCTAAACGGACTGATTTCACTTTGCTGACTTGTGGGATATTGCGATGGATTCCTGAACAATTTAAACAGATGAACACTCCAAGGGTATGCGATGCCCAATCTGGATCTGAAAGACAAAATAAAATAGTATTGCTTTAGTACGGCTTATTGGAGTACAGAATTTAGACTAAAAGAGACAGTGGAATTAGGAGATCCCCCTGAGCCCTGAAGAGGTTTATGAGAGGCAGATCCTGATTTTGAAAGCATTTAATGTGCAAATGCACATGCAAAAGGCAGCCAAGTTTGTGTGTCTAATTTACATTCAAAAATGACCATGCAAAGGGCTCGTTTATGCACACAGTTACTGGATTTGTATGCACAGTCATGATGAACCTAACCACTATAAAGTTCATCACTCTTCATTGTCAGCATTTGTTCATGAAACAAAGAGGAGAAATTCTAGCTTTTATGATATATCCTACGTCCCACTAAGGTGTTCAGGCACTGCTGAAAACAATTATAGTAGACACATCACAATAAATAATAATAAAAAAACCCACCCACACTATTATGCCAAGAAAAAGCCAGACAAAGAGACATCATCAAGGGGCTGGAGGAGATGACACCATAAAGTCTCTTTCAGCCCTACATTTCTATGATTAGAATAAAGGAATTCTACACAGAGCCCCAAAGTAACCATTGCAGAAAAGGCTTCTGAACCAGAAGGGTTTCAGGCTTTGCTTGAGCAGAAGATGAATGCTTGAGCTACAGCTCTGAATTTCTGCTGAGCAAAGCCCCGCTGCTTACCGTGCTGGCCTCTGAGCTGACAAACAGCAAGGGCTCTTTACATTTGATTCCACTCTCACTGACTCCCTGTTTTGTTCCTTAGCACCACAAATGAGACACGTCACATTCTACTGATAAACACAGGGTTCAGGTAACTTAAGGAGATTAACAGAGAAAAATAGCAGGCATTACAGCAGGACACACACGCCAGTGTCTTTTGCACTGCGTCACTCCTAATGCCAATACAATGATCTTAGTTTGAACGCCTAGTAATAAATGTCAGCACTTGCTATTCCAACTCAAATGCAAATGGCCTCCTCCGAGAAGCTGAGCTTCTTCTCAACTGCCCTCCCCACATTCCTTCCCACCCCCCTTGCCCCAGTCAGCAGGAGCAGTGAGGCGCTCTGCACCTCACAGGATCAGGCTGCTAATGAATATGGGGAACTATCATTTTCTTGCAAACTGTCATAGCTTGTTTATTCTCTTGCAGTAATTATGCTAAACATTTACTCTATACAGAGCAGTAATTATTTATAAAAGGCAAGGGAATGTGCTTTTTCTCCTTATGCATATTTAATGGCACCCTTGTATTGCAATTTGTGCAACTGAACAACAGGAACTGGATTATGAGAGGTTGGTCAAAGAAACTCAACTCTGTGGTTCTCCCATGCTAGCTTGGAGCTGCTCCTTGGGATCCATTGTTAGAGGATCATGAGCTGTTCCCCCAGGCCCACTCCAAAAGAGGAATAGGGGTTATCAACATCAGCCTGCAGTTTTGTTCTTCTGATTCAAAGCCAATTAAGCAAAATGAATTGCCTGGTCCAACTCATTTTATAACCACTGTGCCCCTTTTTATTCTATCAGTCACATCTGCACAGGAGGAGAAACCCTATTCCCAGGGAGACCCTAGCCCCGAGAACCAGCCACAATTCTACTGTCACCGGGTTGGAATCCAGCTTCCAGACCCTATGGGCTCCTTCCATTCTGTGGAGTCTGTGCATCCTATGACGCTCTGGGAGACAACCGAGGCTCAGGCCTGGGATATATCCATGACCCTGTGAAACGCTGAGCACATCTTGTCCGGTACCAAGCGCCCTCTAGCCCTAATAAGATCCATGGGAATTGACAGTGCTCAGCACTGTGCAGCATCAGGCCCCAAGAGAGGAACACAATTTTCATAAGCCATCACCACCAGTCTGATTCTCTTCCCGCTTACACCTGTGTTACTCTACTGAGTTAGGTGGAGTGACTCAGATTTACACCAATGAAATTCAGAAGAGACACAGATCCCATATATTTCCACCACAAAGGTAATGAAGATCGCTGTCAGGGTCTAGATCTGGAGTTGTCAATCTGTGCTCTGCAGAACTATGGGGTCCACAGACTATGTCTAAATTTCCAGAGGGATCCATATCTCCGTTCAAAATTTTATATGGGTCTGCAAATGAAAAAAGGTTGAAAGCCACTGAGCTAGATTATAGGTGTACCCGGAGAGTGATTAAAGTATTTGATGTGTGTGTACACAAACACACACTTCAATTTTTTGCACCGCTCTATCCCCGTCCATCAGGTGATCTCAGAACATATCAGTAGAATCAAGTCCTGTTCTATGGTATCTCCCAGAATCTATGTGCTTCAAACAGTAAATGAGTCCAAACTGCTACAATAGCTCACATACAGCCTTGGCCTTCAGAACCTACTGAGGAATTATGTGCAGGGTCAAAGCATCAAGGACTCAAAACTTCTTCCTGCACAGCCTCCAGCCAGGAAGGAAGGACATCAGCTTAATATCACAACTGAAGGGTGGCATCTCTAACCTGTCCCTCTAACATAGCAGCCAGGCTATTAGTCCCAGTGTGATGCTCAGATCCATAATCTTCTGGCGAGGGGTGCTTACTACTCTCATCTCAAACAGCAAAGAGAAATCTAGTGCTTCTCTTTAAAATTACCTCCTGCACTGGGCATGGATATGATCATTCTTAAACCTCACTCTCTCTCCAGCCCCACACAGATAGGGTCTATAATTCTCATTGACTTTGGTTTGGGGAGGAATTAACACGTTGTATGGAGACTCTGACTACTTTTGTAACCACGGAGAGCCATCACCAATCACACCCGTGAATCACAGCTCATAAAAATTAAGCGTGGCGCATAATTACAAAAGTGCAAGTGCCCATGAGGTGACTTGACCTTCGGCCCCATTGTAGTAAGGCCACAGTCTACCTATAGGCAGACGAGGTGCTGGGGACAGAGCAGGACGTGCCATCCTGCCAGGGAAGCGCTTCTACACTCACCCCAGCTACTCCCTATCCCCCAGCATGAGTAAGAGCGCGGCCACAGCTCTTCAGACATCGAGTGCATTGGAGCTGCTCTGGGCAGCGCTGCCAGTGTGCTGCCACCTGGGGCTTCAGCTTCGAGTGCAGCAACCCACCCGACTCCAGGTCAGTGCCCTGCCCACCTGCTGGTCCGTGTCCAATCCACACACAGGTCTGGTGCCTAGGAAGACCCTAGCCCCTGCCCCGGCCTCTGCTGCCTGGACTCACACATTGATGCAGCGAGGAGCTCATCTGCAAAAGTGCAGAGGGTGGGCCAGGTGGTGTGGGTGTTGCTGACCAGGGTGTGCAGGCTGAGCTGGGCTGGGGGTGCAAGGTAGAGATGTGGAGTGCAGGGAGCTAAAGGGGGATCCCCAGGTCCAAGTGTGGTTGAGCAGAGCGGCTTCAGGGAAAGGATTGTTAGGGGAGGGGCCATCTTCCAAGGCAGCCCATGTCTGGGGCAACAATCAATTTCTCTGATATCTCCTACAGGGATGTGCTGTGAAACATCTTCGTATCAGTGTCTTTTGTTCTGATGGCAGCGTGTGTGTTAGACATCAGTCCCTGCCCATCCCCCACCACCGTCTCTGTCTTGTGGCTACAACCCTCTCGCCTACAAACCACTGCCCCACAGCTGCTGCCTTGCTGCAGCCCAGGTGCTCGAGGGGGAACTAGCCTTACCCAGGCTGTGCAAGGCATCGACGCCCTGTGTGTGAGCCGTCTGCAGAACAGCCAGTCCCAGGACTTTGCCTGGAGTCCGGGCAGGCTGGATAATGAGGACACTAGCTGGTGACACAAGAACTTGCCCTGCCCAGCAGCCAGGCCAATATCCTGCCTCCAGCTGGGGTGGATGCTTCAGAATTAGATCAGGAAACCCGAGCGAATGGGAACCCATCCACTGGGGAAGGTGCTTCCAGCCCCTGACACACTTATTGCTTTGTTTGTGCCCAGAAGCATGAGGGTAGTCAGTCTTCCAAGAGTTTGTCTACCAGGGGAAGCTGACCGGGATGGCGCTTCCAGTTATTTTGAAATAAAAATCACTTTCTTCCAGAACAGGTATTCCAGCCAATTTCCTCAGGTAGACAAGTTCATCATTTGTTTAATCCTACTGACAATAGCTGTGAATCTTCTAGTTATGAATATAAATGGACAATTCTTGTTTGTCACCTACCAAACTGTGAAACTTTAACAATATGTTGTGTAAAGCAAAATCTCTTTACCCTTTTTAATTTGCTGCTTCTCCACTGGCATGAGCGTTCCCCTTGCATGGGTGGCAGTAAAGAGCAGCCCCCAATTTGCCATCTCTATAACATTAATTATTGTGTGTGCCTTTCTTAAGTCCTCTGATTCATTTCCTCTGACAACTACAGTTTAATTCTCTCTTCATGCAACAGTCTCTGCCCGCCTCAGTCATTTTCATTATCACTCAGAACCCCTTCTGGTTTAGCTATTTCTATTCCAAAGGCAGAGGGAGGAAAGGGGGGTCTGGGTGGAAGACTACCCGAGCTGCACACAGTGTTTGAATTGAGGACACAGTATACACATCTATGGTGTTATGCTAATATTAGTATTTTGGGTGATATCCCTACATATCCTACCTCTTTGTTTTGTTGATTGCATCAGCATACTGAGCAAAGGTTTCCAATTCCCATTGTACTTGTCACAGGGATGCCTAGGTTTCTGTCCTGTTAATTTAGTAGTCAGCAGTGTAGAACTCAAATGTGTATGAGTAGTTCAGATTATTCCTTCCAGCGTGCCTTAACTTGCATTAGTCAGCACTGAACTTCATCTGTCTGTTATCATGTTGCTCAGTCACCTAGCTTTGTTAGATCTCCCTGAAATTTCTCATGTAGGATTTTTTTAAAATGAACATTTCTCTCACTTATGCTTCAGTGTTTAAACCAACCACTAACTGCTGGGATTTGGAACACACCTCCCTATGGAGAGGTTATTCTGTGGTTACCCGCTGTGGTATTGCGCCTTCCCATGAAGCATGTCATACTTTCAGTCCAGTATCCTGTCTCAGACAGTGCCATGAATCAGTGGCCTAATCTGGTGTAAACAAACCTTAATTAGCACTAAATTAATTCATGAATTCTCAAAATAAAGTATATGCAGCAAAGTATGTTGCAAGTTTACTGGTGCACTTATGATACCGCTCTATCGGCACACCAATCAGCATACACGCGTCAAAACAAAAAATGAAACTACAGGAAAGTCATTTTGACAAAGTCTTCTAAACTCTTTTCTGGTCTCTTGGTGTTTTTTGTGTGCAGTTATTATAAAGAATTATATCAATTTGTTAATAATATTCTCTCTTGGTAGAGAAGAGAGGCTCTTAAAAAAATCTGGAGTGCACTTAAGAGTTTCTCATATGAGCTTTTAAGCAATTTTACATGGTTTACAAAGTTTTATTATCAAGCTAACCAGTAACCCCCAGAGAACAAAAACCATAGATAATAACGATGCTTAAATATTCCTTTAGCAATTTTTAACCAAAACCAATATCCAGGGGAGGGAGTAGCACATATAAACACCACACTTCAAAAATTCCAATAAAAATAGACATTTTTCCTCCCGTTTTGCCTTGGTCTACATGACAACCGCATCAATCTGTGGTGATGAGCTCCCCAATTCTCCCGTGCATTCCCCCTGCTTGTTCCACATAGGGGATATTCACCTGGAAATTCATGGAGTCTCCAGTATCCTTTACTTTTGCTTTGTCAAATGTATAATTTGGATTTTTTTTTATTCTTTGCATTTCAATAAGCTACAGCGTGGAGAAATAAACTGGACTTTTAAAATTCTTTCATTCTTATTCTAAAATGGTGTTAGAAGCAAAGGAACCAATGAAAAAAGATTAATTTGCATCTTTATAAGCTTTTACAACAACGTTACCGGTGACTGTATAGTTTTGACAAAAAAGTGTTATAAAGTACATAACTGAAGAGTGAGAAAGGGACATAAATTGCTATGAATGTGCCACGTGGCTGAGTTAATGTTGCTGCAGAAGCCTTATACTTTGAATTTCCTGACACTCTAATGCAGGGGTGGCCAAGCTGTGGCTCTGGAGCCACATGCGGCTCTTCAGAAGTTAATATGCAGTTCCTTGTGTAGGCTCCCGGGCTGGAGCTACAGGCACCAACTTTCCAATGTGCCGGGGGAGTGCTCACTGCTCAACCCCTAGCCCTGCCACAGGCTCCACCTCCTCCCGGAGCCTGCAGTGCCCTTGCTCCTCCAGCCTCCTCCCACATGCCACGAAACAGCTGATTGGGAGGTGCTGAGTGGTGGGGTTGCCGGTGGGCAGGAGTTGCTGGGAGCAGGGTGGGAGAGCTGATGGGGGGCTGCTGATGTATTACTGTGGCTCTTTGGCAATGCAGATTGGTAAATTCTGGCTCCTGCTCAGGATAGCCACCCCTGTTCTAATGGTTACTTTGCGAAGTTACTCTTTGCAAGACAGAGAAGCCCGATATATTTGTCAACCTAAGAGCTAGAAAACAACAATTTTAGTTAAATTTTGTATAAATGTGTAAACAGAATGTTCCTGTGTGTAGACAGCTTGCAAAAATGTAGAGACAGATGGTATATTGCATTCATGGATTTGTAGAAAAGATGGATATGTTCCGATTTTCCAAGTTGATAAACGTAAGCAACATTTTAGATTCTGGAATTGGGAATGGGGCTCTTAACCTATTCTTGAACCAAAGCCCTCTGGGGCCTGGCTAAGCCATTGCACATCCAAGATGTGCAGAAAGTGCTGTTAACTGCTTTTCTTTCACAAATCCATGAACAAGACTCAAATATAAACATCAAGGGCAGCAAAGCATGTGTTTAACCACAAGAGTAAACCTGTCAGAGGCTTACTCAAGAGATGGTTGGTACCGTAGTCTCAGTAACGCAATTCTGAAATGATGTTATCGTGCTTTCAGATTTCTCAGAGCAATGAGATCAGATCAAAGCAGTGCCTATTTCAGCACAATTTCTACCAAAGTGCTTATCAGCCCATGTGAAGTTTGTCTCTTTATAAAACAAATGTTATCATAAACAGGCAGGAGAAATTAAGGGGTTGGTTTTTTTTTTTTGGTTTTTTTTACACTGTCTGAACTGTTTAGGCGCAAGCTTTCAAAAATCTTCCTGGAAAAGCTGTGTTAAAATGTTTTATAGCAATGGGAGACGTCACATTTTACTCCACCCACTAGACCAGGCTCAAAGCTTGCAACTTGCCATTGATGAAATGTGGGACACAAAAGGAAGGACAGAGAATCGCAGATCAAGGGAAGAAAATCCATACTTGAGATGGAATCATTTCATGGGTTAACACAGTGGCTCTCAAACTTTTGTATTCATGATCCCTTTCACACAGCAAGCCTTGGAGTGCGACAACCCTTAAATATTAAAAAAAAAGGTGTATTTAATTTGTAACGCTATTCTAAATGCTGGAGGCAAAGTGGGTTTGGGATCGAGGCTGACAGCTCACAATCCCCCACATAATAACCTCACGGCTCCCAGTTTCAGAACTGTTGGGCGCTTGGGACACAGGAGATCAGATTTCAGTAACCAGCTCTGCCTCCTTGCATGAGGCTCAGTCAAATCCCTGTATAGCTTGATGCTCAATTATCATAAATCAGCCACAATGATTTACATCAGCTCAGAATCTGGCCTTTAATATTTCTGTGCCTCAGCTCCCCACCTGTAAAACGGGGAGAGTTACACTACCTCTCTCTCACCCTTTGTCTGGTCTATTTGGAGTGTGCGTTCTTGTGAGCAGGAACTGCGTTTTACCGTGTGTTACTACACTGTCAAGCACGACGGGGTTCCAGGCTCAGGTGGGACCTCTAGGCACTACCCTAGTGCAAATAATCAGTTCTTTGAACCAAATTCTGCAGTCCTTAATCAAACAAAACCCCTACTGAATTCAGTGACAGCTCTTCTTGATTAAGGATGCAGAATTTGGGCCATTAGCAGGAACCACATTTTCCGGAACCTTACAGTCCATTTGTATTTCCGAAGAACAGATGGTGCGAAGGGAGGCAAGACTCAATCCTTTGGAGCGACTGTGCCAGTTTACCTAATAAAGCCTTTGGCTGTTCTAGCCATCTCTCTCTCTGCCACCTTCCTTTCAACCTTGCCTGCTCAACTCTAACCTACAACGGAGGCTGTGTCGCTCCAAACTCAAGCCCCACCAAACTGCAGCAAAGCAAGTTAGCCTTTTCTATAGCACGATGAAAGAACCGCATATTTCACTCTGCTTACCACATCTGTCAGCAATAAGACAGAGGGACTCTTTTTTAATGCTGGGCAGCTCTCACTAACAGTGCTGTGTGTTAGTAGTGACTTTCTGTTTATTTTAGTTGCTCCTAAACGCAGAATCACAATGGGGAGGCGGTGGTAGGGAGAGGGGAGATATGCATTGATGTTTGTGTTTTGCTGAACACCGACAGCCACAGTCCTCTCACAGGATAACTTGGTGATTGTTTTTGGTGCCAGCGGGATGAGTGGAAAGGAGCAGAACTCAGAATGTGCAAGAACGAAATTAATCCCTTCCAACCTAAGCCGGGGGAGAAAAGAACGGTGGAGAATTAAAATTCTCCAGGACTGACTGTTCTGCAAGAGGAACTATCCCTCAAAACTTTATTGTTAAATAATCTGCTACTAATTTCTCCACTCCCCTTCGTCCTCAAATGAGCCTGTGGTCTCCCCCTCTCCAACTTCTTTTTTTTCTCTTGCCCCTGCTACCATATAGTCCTCTTATGTACATTTATAACGTTGTTAGAGCATCCCTCCACTTAGGAAACTCCCACTGGAGTCAGAGAGTTCCCTGCATAGTTTATAGGATTGGTCCCCAGTTCTTCATGTATTATTCTGTAACATGCCCAGACCTTGGGATTATGGTGAACAGATGTCCTGATTTTATAGGGACTGTTCCAACTTTTGAGTCTTTTTCTTATATAGGCTCCTATTACACCCATCCCCTGTCCCAATTTTTCACATTTGCTGTCTGGTCATCCTACTCGGGATAGTCACAGGTTTCATCCCAGCAGTTGGTTGTCTTGATGGGCCACGATCAGCCTTCAGAGACAGGATTTGATGTGACCAAGCAAATGACTACACTCATGAAGCTGTTTTAAAGAACAGCCACCAATGAAGTAAAGACGTTTTGCAGCAAGTTGTAGTTAATCACATTGACTAAATCCATGCTGTGAAAAAGGAGGTTCTTTGTCCCATAGATGCACAGGCTGTCTAAGGTAAATCTAAGTATTTCAAAAATAATTGTGTTTCAGACGACTTATGTGCCGTGCCCCTATTGAGCCAGTAACAAATACTGTCACTCACATGCACTTTTTGCTCCATTAGTTTCAATTTATTGCAGTTTTATGTCTGCCCGAGATAAAGTTTGACTGAATAAGTTTTGCTGTTAGTTTTACCATCATCATGATCGTTACTGAAAATACAATTATCATCAAGCTTCTCCCTTTAGTAAATAGCAGTAAAACCTGATAAAAGAAAACCTCTGGGCATTCCTAAGTTCCAACCAAATGGCTTTGTTCCCTTAAGCAAAGCCAATATTAGGAAAATAACATGGATCTAGGGGAATATTAAATAGAACACACCACCACAAATGCAATAAAGCCACTGGTCTTGAAGTATCATTACTACAATACAACAGATGCCAGTTTCAGACTACTTCCACTACAAAACACTACAGATAATTATGGTGTTTATTGATTGACTATATGGTTTTAAAGTTACAAATCTGCTGTTATCATGCCTATCTTTACAAACTAAGCCCAGGAGCAAGATATTCAGATGGCATTTTAAGTTTCATTCATCTTTGAAAGTACAAAAAATAAAGACACTGCTAGACAAGGGCTAGAGAAGGACCCAGGACTTATGGGAAATTCAGAGTGGATTCAGAAATTCACTTCCCCAACCAGCCCCTACCTATGTTACATCTCAAAGGAAAACTCGGTGCATAAAACACTCTTTAGCCCATCATTACTAAACACACAACTGCCCTTCCAGAAATAATAATATATATTTTTTTAAAAGTCACACAGATTTCCTGGCTGCCCCATAACACTCAGGACACAACTTATAAAACGTGAAGGAGAGAGAGAGAAGAAATAGGGGTGGGATGGTAGTTAATAGGAATATGGTGTTTATATAACCAACCGCACCTTTACCCAGAACTGAAAGCAGAAGCCTTTGCTACTTCGGCTAAAGAACTAACTCGGTTACCTGGGAGCAGCAGCAGACCCAACCACAGGTGGAACAGCCACAAGATGGAAACACAGACTCCCACCCTCTTTGCATGAGTTATACACGAACCCCAAACCCTCAAGTAACAAGCAGTGACACATTTTCTCAGCCTTTAAAAAGGCCCCAAACGTTATATTATTGTCGCTAGCCTGATCAAGACAAATGTCTTGGCGATAGGATTACCAACTTTCTAATCACACAAAACCGAACACCCCCGCCCTACTCCTTCTCCAAGGCCTTGCCCCCACCCCTCTGTCACTCACTTTCCCCCGCCCTCATTCACTTTTACCGGGCAGGGATACAGGAGCGGGATGAGGGCTCCAGCTCAGGGTGCAGGGTCTGGGGTGGGGCTGAGAGATGCAAACCCCATGGCCTGGAGCTGCGATCAGCCGAATCTGCAGATGTGGCGGGCAAACAAACAGGCCCGCCTGCCAGGGGGGCTTACCCTGGTGGGCTCTGGGCCAAAGCTTGCCGATCCCTGTCTAAAGCAAAACACAAATGCAATGGGAACTCTTTCCTCTCCGCCTCTGCCTTCTAGCTCCTCACCCATCCCTTTGATGGATCTTAAACCCCCACCCCCACCCCCCAAGCCCACCTCTTTCAATGCCCTCCTTCTCCCAAAACAAGGCAAGGGGTTCCTTGCACTTCTTTACATTTTCCTCCAGTCACCAACCTTATGTCATGTGTTTATTCCATTCAACGACTCTGCCTAAGAGGAGCAACAATTTAAGCACAGGAAGATGCCCCAATTCCAGGGTATGTGGGAGCTAGGGTTGTAATGGCTCCTATCGTAAGCTCTCTCCTCAACCCTCAGGCTGATCTGAGTGGCCTAATACAGCAAGGTACTAAATACCCTCAACTTCAGTGGGAATTGACTGCTCAGCAACTGACAGGATCAGGCCCTATGTAACATGGTCCCACCCCACTATCATTCCTGGCCTTCCCACTATCGCCCATCCTGCTAGAATTAGATTAAACTGGTATACATCTAAGTGGAAGTTACACTTTTTCCCATTGATTTCAATCATTCCAGTGTGTGGCGGTGTACAAACAACCCCAGTCAAATGGGAAAAATGAGAGCGCAGGACAGAAAATTAACAATGAATGGGTTGGAGCCCCTAAAAATACACTTGACAAGCTCTAAGCCATAGCACCACTCCAGTGGCATTTGCACTTTTGCCTGAAGGTCCATTTTTCTTCCTCCCCAAATCACAGGAAAAGATTTTGAACCAGTGGAAATGCAACCCTAAACCGGATAAGAATGGAATATGAAGAGAAACATGCAAAGCCTTGCTAGGCCCCCAGACAACCACCATCTCACCATGTGCAGAAAGATATTGTCTGAGACCAAGAATGGTTTAAAACCAATTGCATTACCAGATTAGTCTTAAGGAAAAAAAAAACAACAAACATTCTAGCATGCTGGAAGACATTGCACACCAGTCATCAGGAGAAATCATCACTGTGCCGTCAAACCTGCACACCGCACTCTGCCTTCCCGGATGACAAACACCTTGGTCCAATGAAACAGACTTCCTGCAACCTGGCTTCCACCAGGTGAGACACACAATCCAACCAAGAGTCCTCCAGTGTGCAACATCCAGGGCCATTCGCTCTGAGTAACAGTTCTATTATAATGGTTTATGCATTCTGATTCAGTCTCAAAGACTCGGATAACGTGCTCTCTCATCGTTCCCTACACCAGATGTGCTGGACAGAAAGCACTTATAGTCAAAAATGACCTTTTTCTGCAAAAACGAACTTTTGTGCACACACAGGAAAAAACCCATCACAATAAGGTTTTGACTAAAAACTTATTTTTTTAAAAAAACAACAACTGTTCAATAAAAACTGCAAATGAAAAAAAAAATAGCCTGTTAGCTTGTTTTCCAAATTTGGTTTTGGGGCTTCATTTTGGCTTTGGTTTCCATAAGGCTTGGGAGGGGCAGTTAACATAGGTGGTCAGGGAAGGGCAGTGGGAGTATGTGAGCCAATACAGCCTGGAGGGAAAGGGGCTTATTTCAGGTTACTTTTGTGTGCTCATTTACCATTCTGGGGGGTGATTTTTCTCACTGCACCATTAGGTTGCACAGCTCAGCCGGTAGGAGAGGGTAGATTACAAACTCTTCGGAGCAGGAGCCATCTCTTTGTTCAGAGCTTGTACAACCCCTAGCACCATGGCGTCCTGGTCCGTGACTGGGGCTCTGAGGCTCTACCTCAACAAAAATAATCAGTGATAAGGGAGAGTTTTTTCCAAAATTGACAAAAATGTAACTAAAAAAAATCACCAATTTATAAAAAAAGATTTGATTCTGAAGAAAATTTCAAAAAGCAAGACGTGAGCTGCTTTCTACACAAAGGGAATGAAAATAATTTGAAAACAATAGCTATTTTGTTTTGTTTTTCCAAACAGCTCTATTATTTATTCTATTGTTAGAATTTCTTAACTAAATAGCTGCATCTCAAAGCCAATTTTCACTGGCTCATGAATTATCCCTTGTATTTCAGTTAGACAGACACACACACTCCACACTAGAGAATATCAGCCTTTAGTTTCACCAAAACTCTGGTTGCTGGCTGTCTATTCTCTGTGTCCCCTTGCACAATCTGCCAAGTGGCACCAGCCTTCCTCTCTTCTCCCATTCTCATCTGGTTTTCTTTAATTTTTTCCTTCCCTATTTCTATTTTGTTGTGTATGTTCTCTCTCCCCATTGCAAGTCTCTCACTAAAAGGAACCCTTAACAAAAATTCAAACTGAGATGCAGACTCCTTTGGAAATCTTATATATAGTCTGCGGCCCTAGGCCTCCATGGACCACAGGTTGAAAACCACTTCTGTAGACTACATCTGGCCTCATGCCTGACTGAGCTAAGTGAAGCGACAGAGTTCTGTGGCACTTTAAAGACTAACAAAAGTATTGAAGCATAAGCTTTTGTGGGCTAATACCCACTTCGTAGGATGCATGTTATGCTTCAATACTATTGTTAGTCTTTAAGGTGCCACAGGACTCTTTGTCGCTTCTATGAATCCAGCTACCTCTCTGATTCTTGAGCTAAGTGAGACACTTAGGGAAAGGTGGGCTGATATACCTGCCCCTGCAGCCCTGTAAACAGGAGAAACTCCCATGACTGGCTGCACTGCGAGTCACTGAAAGATCAGGGAAATACATCACCTACTATTTAACCTGCACAAGCCAGGATGTAGCAAAAGGCAAAGCAAGTCAAGGGTCATGTAACTGTTCGCACCTCACTGCTCCTTGCCTTGTGTAATACACATGCACACTGCATGTGTGTCTCATCTTTAATTGTCCTAAATAACCCATAACATGCACAGGCATTACAGTTACTGAACCCCAGTCAGAGTCATATACAACAGTAGAGTTACTCGAAAAAAGAATGAGGAGTCCTTGTGGCACCTTAGAGACTAACAAATTTATGTGAGCATAAGCTTTCATGGGCTACAGCCCACTTCATTAGATGCATAGAGTAGAACATACAGTAGGAAGATATATATATACACACACACACACACACAGAATGTGGAAAGGTCGAAGCTGCCATACCAACTCTAAGAGGCTAATTAATTAAGATGAGCAGGAGAAACAAAACTTTTGTAGTGATAATCAAGATGGCCCATTTCAGACAGTTGACAAGACAGTGTGAGTAACAGTAGGGGGGATACTTAACATGGGGAAATAGATTCAATTGGTGTAATGACTCAGCCACTCCCACAGGAGAGTTACTGTGCATGGCTAAAAAAAATAAAGCAGAATGGTCAATGAGGTGTTAGAGCAGGGGTACAACTTAGGAGAAAACCAGGCTGTCACAGTTATGTCAGACCACATAGAAAAGGAGCTGAATTACAATAATAATATATCCTGCTTCACAAGACAATGGCCCAAATTTCTCTCTTGTTATCATGTGCAACACCTCCGTACACATCTCTGCATCCAGGTGTGACTAACAGCAGAGTGTGGCTTCATAGCCTTAAAACCCACCTTTGGACTCCCTAACAACACCACAAGGTGTTTTATGGAGTTATAGTTTCATCTTAATCCTGATGATACTGGGTCACTGCTCCCTCTTTTGTTGGGTGGGCTTTGCATTGCTCACCCCCTTAATAGCTATGCTGTCGGTCTGAACAGCCCCTGCCTGTCAATTCTCCTTCAGGAAGATTTTAGGGAGACTCCTACTGCGATCAGACCCAAGCTGTGTACAGCAAGATGCCAAAAAGGTGGGTTAATAATACCGCAAGTGGTGGGAATGATTAGGTGGAGTTCTACCAGCCAGCAAAGCCCCCCACACACTGAGTAGTATCAGGTTCCTAGGCATCACTAGCTAGGTACAATGTGATTGAACATATCCTTAGGGGATCCCAGGTGAGCTCCAATGCAGATTAGGGTCACAAACCCAGTTAATGATCCATCCCAGATGGTAGAGTCCTGTCGATATTTAACAAGGTGGAAATCGATAAGGTGCTACAGAAAGATAACATTCTGTAGAAGATTGTCAGACCTATAGAGTGTAATATCTTAAGATATTTTAAAGTCAACCTATCAAGCTGTCAGTTTCTGCAGGAGGAGGGTAACATTCCCTGTCACTCTCCCCCAGAAGGTTATTTTCTATTAAACTCTACAGGACTTTTCCCCAGGGGATCTGCACAGACACCTACACACACAGACCTGAGCATCACTGTCCTCAGCAAGGCATTCAAACCACCAGGCTCAGCCCCTCCATGACTTCTCTGTTCAAAGGACAAGGAAGGGTTGTGTCTCTGGCTAGGAATCTCCTCCCGGCTCTCCCCTCCCCCACGCCCAACAATGAGCACAAGGGATCTTTTCTCATCTGTAGTTATGACTCATGACGAGCGGGGCAAAGTCTACAGCGAACACCTGTGCGGTGGTCAAAGGTTGGCTGGCAGGGAGAGGCACTGAGCGCACCAGGCCTGTCGATTCACCGAGAAAGGGAACCGCGGCTACTTGGCAACAAAAGCCCCACCGAGTTTGCAGGGAGGGACTGGCCCCGCAGCCTGACACGGATCCCCCAGCCGCCCGCCTGCAAACCTCGGCGCTGCCAGCCCAGCCTGGCCAAGTAACGAAGTGTCATTGTCATCCCAGCGTCGGGCGTGCTCTGCACTGCAGCTCGCACACCCCAACCGGGGATGACATCAGCATTCATAAGTCAGCCCCAGAGAGCGGGGGGGGGGGTACCCCGGCTCTCCCAGCTGGGACTCCAGGGCACCCCGTTTCCTGGCACCCCATCCGGCTCTAGAGCACAGCTTGGCCCGGCCCGCTGCTGGATCGGGGGCCCGGCCCGCTGCTGGGTCGCCCCCTCCCTCAAACTGTCTCCCGGGGCGCCCCCTCCCTCCCCAGCTGAGCATCTGGGAGACCTGCCGCCTCCCTGCATCGCCCCGGGGAGCGCGCTGGGACCCGCCGGCCGAGGGTGGGGTCGGACCCCCGCTCACTCGCGCGGCTCCTTCCAGGGAGCCCGGCGGCCGGTTTCCTCCTTCTCCGGAGCCCGCAGTTTTGCAACAGCCCGGCAATGGGGCAGGCTGGCAGCTGGACTCCCCGCGAGCAGGCCGGCCACCTGGCCCGGGAAAACTTGGCCGGGACCCCGCCCTGCCCGGGCGGCTGGCGCAAGGGGAGCAGGTGCAGCCCTGACCTCACAGGGCGGCGGCTGATCCAATTCCCCTGCATGCTCCGTCCCTGCCCCCGCCGCGCCGCGCCCCCCCTCCCCGCCCTTACCAGGTGCGGAGCAGTCCGCGCACAGCTGGTTGCCCGGTCTCTGGAGCAGCTCCTGCAAAGCCTTCCTGGGCTTGTCCTTCGCCATGGGGACGGTGGGAGTGAGACGGGCTCGGCTCTGGCGTCTCTCCTCCTCCTCTGCTAGATGAGCCTCATGGGGCTGGGCTGGGGGCGCTGGAGAGGCTACCTCGCCGCCGGGGGCTGCTTCATTTGGCCCCGGCACAGCCGGGCAAGGTGGACCCCCTGGGCAGCAGCTCCCGCTTCCCCATGCTCCTCACGGGGCTCTGAGCAGCCTCCAGCTCGGGCAGCCGCCGCAGCTCTTTGCACGGGGCTGGTTCCGCATTCTTCCGGCGGCGGGGCACGGTCTGCCTTTCGCAGGAGACCCGCGCCGGGCCCTCTGCCGGCCGGCCTGGTCCGCCCGCGACCTCCAGCGGCGGGCCCTGCCTCCTGCAGGCGGGCACCGCGGAGCCGCCTGGCTGGGAGAGCGGCGAGGGGACGGGCCAAAACCTTGTTCCTGCCTTTTGCCCCCGATCCCGCAGAGACGAGGAGCCCCACTGAGACCCACAGCCGAGAGGCGTCAGCTTAAACACCTGCCTCCCTCAGAATGTGCCGACTGGGGCCCTCGGCCGCACGGATCTGACTGGGCACTTTTCGGGTTGCAGTGAACCGCTGCTTTGGGGGCCGAGATGGATCTGGAGAGATCCATTTGCAAGGCTGGGACCTTAGTTTGCATGAAACCAAGGGGCCCACTCACAGTGCATAAATACAAGTATGATCAGGGCCTTCTTTTACTTTAGCTGGTGTTTTGGGGGTTGATAAGTTGGAATTTTTCTTTGTTTTCTATTGATCATTTAGTGTATTTGTGTTGAGTAAAATTAAACTATCTACCCCAGCAATAAAAAAAAAAAAATTTAAAAAATCACTCACCTGAGTACCTCCCAATTTTTATATATTTATCCTCAAAACCCCCCCTGTGAGGTAGGGAAGAGCTATAATTCCCCCTGTACTGAGCTGAATTTAAGGGACTCATGCAAAGTCACTCAGTAAGTCTGTGGTGGAGCAGCAAACTAAACCCAGGTCTTCCTTGTCCTAGGTGAATATGCTAAATACTGGCTCATCCTTCCTCTCCAGCTGTTAGTCAATTGCATCAAGATCATACATAGCCTAGAAGTTGCTTTGCCAGTCCTGCAGCTGTGACTCCTGTGAAGTAATCCGACTATTGACTTTATCTGGACTATCTGCAGAATTGGGCCCCCCATTTGTATGTCAAACAGCCTGTCACCGCCTTAAAACTCAGAGCCAAATTCTTTTTCCAGTTATAGGGGTGTAAATCTGGAGTAAAGCCATGATTTCAGTTGAATTACTCTAGATTTATAGAAGTGTAAATGACAACAGAAGTGGCCCTAAGCCAGACTCTTAGCCCCATGCCTGCAAACACTTGTATATATGAATAGTTCCACTGAAGTCAATGGGATAACTCATATGCATGTTTGCGGGATGAGGGCATTATGCAAGTCCGTGTCTGGTTGCTGGGTTTTCATCTATCCTTTAATTTTGACGTAGACCAGTCCCTTTGCCCTTCCTGCCCCCCAGAAGCATCCATTGCACACAATGACCTCTCCATACTACAGCTGAGATATTGCAAATCATTACCAGAGGAGGAACAACAACAACAAAAGATTTTGTTTTAAAGTCCCTGTTTAGCTTTCCATTCAAGCTTATTGATTCTCTTAATTTTTTGTTCTCTTGGTTGCTAGGCAATTCCTCTCTGCACACTGTGTGCCAGGGCTGCAGGAAGAAATTTATATCTTGTAATAAAATCAGATATAACGGGGACTGTTGCAGATGATCAGAACAAGCCCTCTCATAAAGGAAAGGGGGATGGTAGGGGTGGAAGATTGATTGAGAGCAATCATCATTATTTAAATCTAATAATAATATAATTTGTGGAGCATGCCTTGCCACAATGCAAGAAAAAACTTTGTAGTTAAAAATCCCACTGCAAACTTCAAATGAGAACAAAAAATACATGTGGGGAGAGCAGGTAGGGGCCCAGCATAAGAAGAGAATGGGAGATAGAGAAGTCATAACTATGGGACCCAAAGCAGTCATAGTAAAAATGCTTTGGAAATAAAGGACCTTGATCCTCTTTCACTTACACCAACTTTACACAACTAACTCCATGGCTTCACTCCTGATTTACACTGTGTTAACTCTATACATTTCAGCTGAGTTGCATACTCCCGATTTACACCATATCCAGCACCTTAGCTCCTGATTTACACCAGATCCAGAACCAATCAGCATATCTCCATGAAAGTGAACAATGCTACACTGATGGACAGCAGCTGAGGATCTGGACTCGTCATGCCATGAATTTCAGAGGAGCTATGCCTGCTGTACAGGAGTGTCAAAGCACAAACAGCAGAAGTGGGGAGGTTTGTGGTGTTTTGTTGGGGAGAGCAAGTTCCATATGGCAGGGCCCATCACAGCAAAGACACAATCAGCTACTGACCCAAGTCACAATGATGGGACCTTTAAAGACAGGGAGGGATCTAAACACACATACCAACAGTTCTCATGCTGCCTATGGTTCTGCTCCAATGCCCACTGAAGTCAGTGGGAGCCTTTCCAATGACTTCAACAGGTGCTGGATCAGCCCAGGGAGCGTAACCTGCTGGGGGACTTTAGCAAGCTCAGCAAAACTCCCACTAGCTCCACTGTAGGTGGGACCAGTTCTGGTGCTAGACTGTCCTCACACTGATGGTTTCTGTCTTTCCATTACCAATCTGCATTTAGATTTAATTAAAAATTAATATTTTAAACCTTTTCAACTCAGCAAATATTTTCTGAATTGAAAAATAGTGGCCTTAGTAACAGCCATTATGAGCCTGATCTTCAGAAGTGCTGAGCTCCAAGCCCTCATGATGAAGTCAGTGGGAGCTAAGCACCTTTGGAAATGCTGGCCTGTGTGACAGAGTTACACTCCAGCAGAGAAACACTGACGGTTTCACAGGAATCTTTCTGCCTAGGAGCCTCTTCCTTTTGGTGTTGCTTTGAAAATATCTGACTGAGACTACCAAAAAGGCCATCTTTTCCTTCCCAGTGTCGGCTCTTTCCTCTCTGGGATTTTGGCTGCTTTCCTTTTATTATGGAGGAGCCATTTGCATTGTTAAACAGTTACAGCTACGTCAGCATCTTCCATTATGAAATTCTATTTTCAGGCTTTACTGGCCATAAAAATCTTGTCTAGGCAGCAACTGGCAAGAGCCGAGAGCTGTTGTTTTACAAAATAAAAATCCATCGGTCTGTTGTTGGGAATTACACAGAACAAGTGCAAAAGCTGCTGTACCAAAGGGGGGAATCTGAGATACACCTAGGTGAAACCAAGAGTACATATTAGCAATAATAAATCAAAGAAGCTGAGACAGCATCTCTAAGGCCCCGATCCTGCAATGGCTAAATCAATACCATGATTATGCATGTAGGTATTAAACGCAAAGCCTGTACAGTGACTCTACAGGGTATTCATGCCATTACACAAGTAAACAGTGCACAGCAAATACATGTACAGCAAAGCCAAACCAAAATATCCATAATTCAGGCAGACAATAACTGCATACAAGCAAAACTGTCTGGAATATTATATCATCTGGAAAGGACATTGTTAGCTTCCCAATGAGCAGAAGAGAGGCAGCCTTCCCCATTACACTGTTCCTTATCTGCAGACGGATAAAAAGCAGTTCCTCCCACCAACTCTAACTGAACTGATAACAGTCATACTGTGGTCTTCCTGTTACATAGACCAAACCTCAGAGATTTCCCTTTTTAAGATAAGCTTGTTTCTGGAATTATTAAATTCCATCCATAGACAAAGGATGCATTTCAGAGAAAGCTGCAGCAGTAAGTGGAGCACAGGATGGGGCATTCCTGAGTTCTAATCCCAGCTGTGACACTGACTCCCTTCGGTGACCTTAAGCAAATCTCCCTTCATAGAACAGGGACAAGAACCCTCAGCTCCCTCCCCTGAGGAACCAGGAGGATGGATTCATGTACATCAGGTGTTGCCAAGATGAAGCAGGCTATGAAAGTGCAAAGGAAAATTGGGTAGGGGTGATAAAGTAGGAAAGTACCAATCTTCAACCCCACCCCTGCAAATGGCTTTGCCAGGCAGACCCTAGCATCTGTACCAGAAGTCAGGTGGTATCCATGTAAATCCAGGCATCCACCCAGATGGGCCCACATTCCAGTAGTAGCAGGTCTGTCTCAAAAACACAGTGCCACTAGAGACCTGGACTGATTGTGAGCCCCGTCCTCCCGTTGGCTAACAGTCACACAAGCAGACCTATTGACTTCACTGGGACTCCTGGTGCATGCAAGAGGGAGAGTACAGGAAGAGTTAGGTTGATCGTGGGCAGGAGACGGAGAAGAGCTTGATTTCTCTGATGTTTCTGGGAGGTTTGTCTAGGTACGTTGGACACATAACCCACATTTTCAGTCTGTTACCATAACAACCAATGAGCTCTGCCCCCAGCTGCACCCTGGTCATGTCCATTTTCACCTCACACTGTTTGAAGTCCTGAGTCTCACTCATACAAAGTGCTCAAGGGGAAATCACAAAAGAGAAAGTTAATGGCCACGGCTGCTTTTCTCCTTTAATGGCCACGGGTGCTGGAACTAGAGGTGCTGGAGGTGCCGCCACACCGCTAGCTTGAAGTGGTTTCCATCATATACAGGGTTTGTGGTTGGATTCAATGGCTTTTAGCACCCCCCACTCTACAAATTATTCCAGTATCCCTGCTCTGGCTAGTACCACTGCAGACCAAGTAATCCACTAACCACTGGAAATCAGCATGAGGAAGTGACAGTGTGGATTCTTCTTGGTTGGTGCACAGCCACCTTGGTATCTGAACAGAGCCAAGGGGAACAATAGGGGGTGATTATGTTACTTGGTGCCTCTGGGATACTTGTATGTTTGTATTCCTTTGCTCTGTAACATAAACTATATATCACACACTACATGAAACTCACATAGGTGTGCAGATCCCTTGTCATTAGTGAACAGAACCAGTTTTGTATAAGTGAAATATACACCTAGGGGCTAGGTCCGCAGCTGGAGTAAGGTGGCACAGCTCCGCTCACTTTGATGGTGCTACAGTTGAGAATCCGGCCCTACCACTGAGCCCTGTTCTGCTCTCACAGCAAGAGAAACCAGGAGTAACTCTTCAGAAGTCGGTAGGCCTGATTCTGATCTCATTTACACCACTGTTAATCCACTGACCTCAGCAGAGTTATTCCTGATCTACAGCAATGAAGGTGAGAGCAGAATTGGCCTAGTAGGGGAAATTTGGAGTGACTAAGAGGAGACGCAGACTCTAAGTATGTAACAGATTATTCAAGTAAAACTGAAGTGATTTCTCAGTGCTGGCCATCATCAATTCATTCCTAGCAGGAGACTGCAGCAGGACAGGTTCCACAGCGTACAGCACACAAGGCAAGCACTTACCAGGGAAATTGCTTTTGCTCAATTCCAGTAATTTAATCTCTTCCTGTTCAAATGAACATCCTTACGGGAACAGTTCTGAGACCTTCGCACTGACCGCTTGCATGGCACAATGTCTCACCATGCTTCAGAGATGAAAGTGAAAGTAAGCATGCCAAGAGTTGAATGCTGCATGCAGATGGGGAACTGGTGGTTGCTTAAGTGATGCAGTATATAGAACATGGAAGTGATAACACTGCCTGCAAGCAAGACCATGACAGGGGCATTCTGTGAAAGAGAGAAAAAGGAAGTAGCATTAGGTCACTTCTGGGCCTAGTACCCTAGAAAGAGGACTTTAAAAACTGGGTCCAGAGAAGAGAATAGTAAATCTTTATAATAATATGTCATTTGTGTAGGTCTATCGTACAACCATGCTTTGTACCATTGCCCTCTGCTGGTTGGAATGTCAGACCCATTCAAATATATGAGACCATGTTCGCTCTCTGTGGCTAAATGCTAGTACTGCGTAGCATTGATGGGGATACAACATTAAGCATAATTTAAGGTGTGATTCTCTGAAAGAGGCTGTTTGGCAGAGGAAAGAAGCAGAGCTAATTGGAGAAGGGTGGCAATGGTCCCCTCAATTTCCCCTCCCCACCCCAAAAAAGGGCTTCATGGAAAAAATTCACCACAATTAAAAAAAAAATCAGTTCTAACTCCCACGTTGCTCTAACAATCTTGCCTTTCGCATACCCTAGGACAAAATGGTCTGAATAGCTTTGGGAAGGCTTTATAACTTGGCATCTAACATACAACAAAACTAGAAATATTTGCTGTACCCGTATTATATTTGTTAAATATTTTTGCTTTCAGTGATGACTTCTAGCAAGAGGGGGCAGCAGTGCTCCACAGCCAATGCCATGGGGGAGCATGAAGACATCATGACAACCTGCAGCCAAACGTCTTCAATGCTAATATAAACAGGTGCAAAAAATAAACTGTTTTACAAAAGGTTATACAAGTGATCCAAGCCAGCTTAGAAAATGGCAGGAGACAGACAGACAGAGCAACCATTTCCAGGTTCTTTGTACCCATGGATTCTTTAGACCAGCTGCCAGCCCAGGGGACCTCTGCAAAAGTGCTTTAATAAGCCAACCAGCCCAGTTATAGGTGCCAACTTGATTGCATGTACCAGCCAGCCCAGGTTATTACTGCAGTAGTGGGTTTAATATATCAGTCAGCCCACATTTGTAGTGCCACTGCTGATTTGCTGTACCAGCCAGAGCAACCTATTAGACCCAGAATGATTTAAAATATTAGCCAGCTCAGGATTCAACAATAAACAACACCAGCCTGTTTATCACTTACACACATGGGCAGCCCAGATGAAGCCATCAATCCAGAACATTCTCTGCTTTAAATTAGCCATGTTAGCTGGCACCGGAGCAGCTACTCCTGCAAACGTCCTGGAGTGAATATTTAAGAAGCTGGCGACAGAGATTCCAGATTCTTTTTGTGGGGATGGAGATGAACTCTGGGATTCCTCCAGCACCACATTTCCCCAAGCAAAGGCCCTACATGGATTCTGGTCTACATAGGTTCTTATACCCCACACATCTCCCCAGGTAAGGAGGGATGGATGTAGCTCCGTCTAGAGTGGATCAACACTGTTCTCATGCTGTCCACTTCCACATAGTGCAAGGCAGTCCCCTGGACCTATGCTTGCTGACTCTGCAGTACCCCCAGACTCTCAGGGAGGCTGAAGACCAAATTCATCTCATCTGAGTGATATCACATTGACTCTCAACAGAAGCCACGGAGGGGCATGCTGGGCTAGAGTGTCATAGTCTATGCACATAGACCAGTACCACCTGAGCCAGCAATGGCAACAATGTATGTATTGGTATTCCTGGCTGAGAGCATCTGAGGTGGGTGCTCACAGGCGTGATGGCATCAACACCTACTGTGTCTAGATGAGACAGCTGCAGATTGTCTGGACAGAGATGGAGTGAAAGAACTATATAGCCAGGATATGGGCTGCTTTTGCAGCATAGCTGAGCTCATGCTCTGGAGACACACACACACTGGGCCAGACTGTGGGCCCCTGAAAATGTGTGCTCTGTAAGTGGCTAGGACGTTGCGCAAGCTGGGGAACTCAGAGGGTTAATGATGCCTTCCTACACCTTTTATTCAGCAACCTGCATACACTGAACTCAAATTAAACCCAAGATACCGAAGCCCAAGTGGAAAGGGAAGCTACCTCCAAAGGGGAATTTTCTGCTATCCCAGATAAATGAAAGTGCTCAGATTGAGCCAGCCCCATTAAACCCATTGACTCACTCCCCTGACATTTTGTGTTGATATTTATTAATGGTGACTTCAGACCTCATCCGCTACTGAGGATTTCTTCTTGTTGGGTTCAGCGGCCTGCAGTCCTAATGATTTTCTCTGTGCAATGCTGAATGAACCCTGGATTTAAAAGCAAGGGCAATAGTCTCCTCTTGGATCCCCCCGGCAGATCTTAATCCTGACTTTCTGTCCTTGTTGCTTTTCTGATCTCCCATGAAGTTAGCGGATGTTTCATGAGCGTGGAGCAAATTGTATGGTCATAGCACTGCCTGAATAATCCAGTGAGAAAATCCTCAGTGTGACAGCAGGTCCTTCTGTAGGCCCATTGAAGTCAAGGGGAGTTCAATGGGAACTGGATTTCACCTGAAGCATCAAGATTGCAGTAAGTCAGGCACCAGTCCTCCATGAGTGAAAGGAAGGGCTAGTGGATCCAGGTATGCCAGTAGCCCCCGAAGGGCAGCATGCAGGTATCTGGACCCTCTGTGCTGACTCCCCCAGATCTTGCTTTTCCTGAGCGGAAGAACAGCACTGACTCAGCTATGGTCAGAGTCCTGTGTGCTTGAAGGATTTGTCCCCTAGAGCAGGGGTCTTCAAACTTTTCCCCCCGCAGCCCCTTTCCGCAGAGGGAAAAGTCTGGCGGCCCCCGGTGGGGTATGTTCACCGAAATGCTGCTGCAGAAAGCGGAAGCTTCCGCTTTCCGCGGTGGCATTTCGGCGGGACTAAAATACCCCGCCAGGGAGTTCGGCGGTCTCCCGGGCGGGCTCGGTGGTGGCGCTGGGGTCTCGTGCACCATCTGGGGTGCATGCACCCCAGTTTGAAGACCACTGCCCTAGAGTATCCACATAGCAAGTCCACAGGGTGGGCCAGAGCCTAGGCCTGTGCCTAAAGTATATCTGGAAGAACATTCGTAGGCGCTACATGTATTTATATCAGGGCTGTCAAGCAATTTAACAAAATGAATCACGATTAATAAAATTAATCACAATTAACTGCACTGTTAAACAGTAACAGAATACCATTTAAATATTTTGGATGTTTTCTACGTTTTCAAATACACTGATTTCATTTACAATATAAAATACAAAGTGTACAGTGCTCACTTAATTTTTTTTATTACAAATATTCGCACTGTAAAAAAACAAAAGAAATTGAAAAATACTATTTCCCCATTACAAGTTCTGTAGTGAAATCTCTTTATCATGAAAGTTGAATTTACACATTTTGAATTATGTACAAAAAACTGCATTAAAAAATAAAACAATGTAAAATTTTATAGTCTGCACATCCACTCAGTCCTACTACTTCTTCAGCCAATCACTCAGACAAATAAGTTTGTTTACATTTGCAGGAGATAATGCTGCCTGCTTCTTGTTTACAATGTCACCTGAAAGTGAGAACACGTGTTCTCATGGAACTGTTGTATCTGGTGTCACAAGATATTTACATGCCGGATGTACTAAAGATTCATATGTTCCTTCATGCTTCAACCATTGCATGGGTCATGCATTCATGCTGATGATGGGCATTGCTTGATAACAGTCCAAAGCAGTGTGGACTGACACATGTTCATTTTAATTATCTGAGTCAGATAACACCAACAGAAGGTTGATTTTCTTTTTTGGTGGTTTGGGTTCTGAGTTTCTGCATGCGAGTGTTGCTCTTTTAAGACTTCTGAAAGCATGCTCTACACCTTGTACCTCTCAGATTTTGGAAAGCACCTGAGAGTCTTAAACCTTGGGTCCAGTACTGTAGCTATCTTTAGAAATCTCAAATTGGTGCCTTCTTTGCGTTCTGTCAAATCTGCGTTGAAAGTGTTCTTAAAACGAAGACATGCTGGGTAGCATCTGAGACTGCTATAACATGAAATATATGGCAGAATACGGGTAAAACAAAGCAGGGAACATACAGTTCTCCCCCAAGGAGTTCAGTCACAAATTTAATTTATTCATTTTTTAAAATGAGCATCATCACCATCATGGAAGCATGTCCTCTAGAACAGTGGCTCCCAAACCTTAACAACCTGTGAACCCCTTTCACTAAAATTCACGTAATTAACTCATAAAAATTAATTATGATAAAAAAAATTATTCACAATTAATCGCAGTTTTAATTGCACTGTTAAACAATAGAATACCAATTGAAATTTATTAAATATTTTGGATGTTTTTCTGTTATCGAGTAGAACCCATCATCAGCATGGATGCTTGTTCCCTGGAATGGTGGTTAAAGCATGAAGGGATATATGACTCTTTAGCACATCTGGCTGAAATATCTTGCAACGCTGGCTACAACAGTGCCATGAGAACACCTGTTCTCACTTTCAGGGGACATTGTAAACATGAAGCAGATAGCATTATCTCCTGCAAATGTAAACAAACTTGTTTATCTGAGTAATTGGCTGAACAAGAAGTAGAACTGAGTGGACTTGCAGATGCTACAATTTTTCATTATTTTATTTTTGAATGCAGTCTTTTTGTACATAATTCTACATTTGTAAGTTCAACTTTCATGATAAAGAGATTGCACTACAGTATTTGTATTACATGAATTGAAAAATACCATTTCTTTTGGGGTTTTTTTTACAGTGCTAATATTTGTAATAAAACATAAAGTGAGCACTGTACATTTGTATTTTGTGTTGTAATTGAAATCAATACATTTGAAAATGTAGAAAACATCCAAAAATATTTCAATAAATGATAGTCTATTATTAACAATGCGATTAATCATGATTAATATTTTTAAATTGCTTGACAGCCGTAATCACAATTTTTTTTAGTTAACTGAGATTAAGTCACAACCTTAATTTCTATGCTTTGTCCCATAACAAGAGCCATTAACACTCCCAGAGTAGTTACACCAGAACTTGCTATAATCTGGAATGCAAATAATTTGAGAAGTTTTTGTCGGGCCTGCTGCCAGTCTCCCAGAGCATTGGCATGTGTGTACTTTCCTTCCAACGTTTTCCTCTTGATTCAGCAGCTGTATCAGTGAGGTCAGGATCTGGGCTGATAGAACAATGAACTCCCATTCAACGGGGTTTGCTAGCACTGGGGAATCTAAGAAGCAAACAAGGAACCACATCAGCCAACTCCTGGAAAGCTGTTGTTGAAACTGAAAATAAAAAAAAAGAGAAGTATCCTGCCTCCCGAAAGGAGGGAAGTGACAGCCCACATGTGGTGATTTGTTAAACCACATTGATTAAAGGAACTAGCCTGAATCATTCCAACCCATCATACTGCTTCCCCTTGAGGCTGACTGTTGATAATTACAGCATTTGCTTCTGCATCTGACTCTTCTCTTTGCTAGGCTATTTCTCATCTTGGCTCATGACAAAACTAAGGCTCACCGATCCTATACGACTGTCAGGTCTGCATGTTGTTTGGAGTATGGCATTCATTCAACCAGACCCGGTTCGGGGTTAGCAAACGATGGAAATTGATGCACACACTAGCTCATCTGTTGACCGTGCCCCCCCTTGACCTTACGCCCTCCTGAAGAAACAATGTCATCCAGAAACCAATGACCAACGGAGAAGCTAGACAGAAAGAGAGCTTTCAGTGAGTTGTCTAAAAGGTCCCATGAAGAACAATGTAAATCTGCCTGTGATGGGGTTCTCCCATCACCTGCAAGCGAAAGGGGAAAATATTAGAGATATGTTTCTCTTCTGGGGTGATTGATTGCCTCCCTGCCACAGAGGGCAGACCTAGGTGATGATCCTTTAGGCATCTGGACCTAATAAGCAGGCTGAGGGAACCCAGTGGGGGAGAGAGACTGTAGGACTGTTCTGCCAGGGAAGGCCTAGCAGTTTGGGGCTGGAGAGTTGAGCTACAGGAGTATCAGTAAGCCCTGTGGTGGACCCTTGGAACAAGAGACCAGGTGTCCAGGGAGATACTCCTGGGGCAGTGTTATGGAAGGGGAACAGGGAATAGAAGAGGCCCTCAGGAAGCAGGAAAGGCTCCTGTTCGGGAGTCCTGAGCTAGGGCCTTTTAAGGAGCAGGAAAATGAAGAGACCATCAAGAACTGTGAGTTGAATGCAGGAGAGGCAAAGGATCTTTTGTTTATGTAGGAATGTTGAGTGTTCCAGAAGGGGATTCACTTTTATATGACCTGCTTGGAGGTCCAGACTACCCAGATGACCCAGAGAGAGAGACAGCTCATTGAATGGCTGAAGAAGTGGCCACTAGAGGAGTGTCAGAGATGAGGCCCAGGCAACATTGCACCCTGAGTCATGAGAGGATGCTACTCGAGGTGAAAATGTGCCATTATGCTGCCACTGCACCATAAGAATAGTGGGCCCCAGGAAATTAAAGCATGTGCTGAGGCTTAACAGGAACTCGGCATGCCTACGCAACTGATTTGGATTGCTATCTCCAAAGCCTTTGTCTCTAGCGAAGATGCTGACATTTTGCATTGGAAGCCATATGGCATTATCAGCTACATTCCGAAGCATTTTATCATGAAATCTGGAAGCCAAAAACACAATAATCTCTGCTATGCTGATGGAAACTCAGCTTTGCCAGAGTTCCTCAAAGAAACAGGAGTGATTAAAAAACTTGGGGGAAGGGTAGCAAGGCACCCAACTTCCATTGACAGCCACTGGGAGTGGGGCACTTGCCTCCCATTTGTGCTTTTGCAAATCTCCATGTTCTTAACCTGGATCTAAGAATAAAGACTCTTGTGGATAAAAGCCTTGAGACTTAGGATAAAATTAATCAAGCCAGGTTAATAGTCTGTCAGGAATATTTCACGTAAGAGACACTTTGATTTGGCTGAGGTAGAGCAGTCCACACTAATTAAGCATTTGATGGATCTCTTGTAAATCTTATAATAAATTACAGAGAGTTGGTGTATTGTGGGGGTTCAACTCCTTACCAGGTAGCACGAGTAAGAGAAGTAAAGAAGTGTACTCATATTCATTAGAAACGGGAAGAGGCTGTGTGATACACTTTCCTCAGAGCACAAGGCATTAAATAACACAGGGAAGTTCTCTGCTTTGTGGGCAGAGTGCTTAGGATGGAAGGAAAATATCACTAATAGGATGTGTCTTTTTTCCTGGAATTTAGTACTGTGGCTATTACCAGTTCAGTTCCGCTAGCAACAGCAGCGATGCAATCTTAGCGGAGACAGGGCATTAACCACTGTGTTGTCTAACCTAACCCTCCTCAGGATAGATCTAGATCAGTGGTTCCCAAACTGGGGTACGTGAACACCTGGGAGTTCGCAAAATGTTACAGGGGGTTCTTGAGAAAAAATTCCCTAATGGTGGACAGAGCTGTCTCTAGGGACCCAGGGCAGCATGGGGCCAGCAGCCCAGAGCCCCTGGACTTCTAAGAGCTGAGCAGATCAAAGCAAGCATCTCTATCACACAGCTTCAAGACTCCTTATAAGAAATGAAAGGGAGGTGGATATTTTTTGCTGTTTTTAAAATTAAATAGGCAGCTAGTATTGTTTTTAAAATTATTATGAAGAACAACTTTGAGCTTTCTTGTAATATGTGGTGTTTGCCTGGACTGCTCAAGACCTGAATGCTTGTGTAGGAGGAACTCTTTGAGTTGGCTTCTTAAATACCTTTATGCTGTTTCACATCTGATACTCCTTGATGAAACATAGGAGCCTTGTCTTACAACAATTCAAAGTGATACAAGCTATGAAAGTGAGATCTTGGAAGAGTGTTGCCATTTGCATAATGTAATAAAAATACTACAATGATAAATAATAATTAATAAATAGTGTGTAATAAACATGTCATAAAAACTAATTTTACATTTCCAAGATCATTGCTTTTATAATTTATACTCAGCTAAAGGAGAAAATCCCTGGAAATATTCATTTTTAGGAGGGGGTTCACAAGACTTGACATTTTAGTGAAAAGGCTTCACAGGTTGTTAAAGTTTGAGAACCACTGATCTAGATGATATGCTGGTAAACCATGCTAGTGGCTGCCTGGCACTCTGTCTAAACTAGCACCCTTATGGCTGCTAACATTGAATCAAACGTAACAAGAGCGTGGGGGTGGGCAGGCTAGTGTGGACACAGAAATAGAGTGCTGTAAGTTTTAACAGACTAAGGCTTGCTCCCTGTCACAGCCTGCAATCTTATGCCCCACCCTAGAAAACCATTGGGATGACAGCTGGTAGTAAACTATTCCCAGGAGGAAGGATATGTGTAGCCCTGAAATAGACGAAGAAAACAAGAGACAATTCATAGGAAAATAATTCAGAGGTGACAGCGTCAGCTTACCATAGACCTCTCTATACACTACACTGAATGTTTACTTTTATGCTCATGAATGGCCATTTTCATTGTTATGTTATACTACATATGCCACTTCCAGACAGATGAGATGCACCACAGAGAAATAAACCCAACTGTTAATAGCAATGGAATAGTAATAATCTTTCACTGCCTTGCAAAATTCAACTCCTCCATTTACCCAGCTGAGTGTGAGGTTTTTGGGTGAGTAAAATATCAGTAGGTCCCCAACTTTCTCATCATAATGGCAAAAGAAGGAAAAGTCAATTTTGTGCCAGGGCTGATGGTTTTGTGACCATTTTGCAAGGTTTATATAGTCTCTACAGAATACAAATGGAAGTTATGGGCCACCCTGCCAAAGAGTTGTTGCCTGAGGCCAGCAGTTCTCAGCTTTTTTCATACTATGAGCCCATTTCAGAAGAGAAAATGTCAGGCCTCCTCTCTCCATAAAGAAAGGGTGGGTGCTTGAGACCTCCATGACAAGAACCAACACCTCAGGCCTACTTGGCAGGTCTCACTCTTCCAGAGACCTGGCCCCATCCCACCCTCGTGTCTGACTGATGCCGGTGCTCAGTCACAGTTTCACAGGTGCGAACAAACACCCCACAGGATCTCAAAGGCTGTAGAGGGAGGAGCTAACAGGGGCAGCTGAAGCCACTGTAGCTTCTAATCTACAGGAAGCTGGTAGATGGATGTGCTGTCCAGCTTGTCTGCTGTGGCCTGAACTTGCCTACATGTCTGATTACAGTATCTTTTCATTGTTTATGTATTTGTCTCCTTTTCAACCAACAAGTGAACATTCCAGAGAGAAACTTCTGCTGGTAAGGTCTCATAAATCAGCTCTGCAGCTTGTTATGATGACCCAGAACACAGCTGACAACAAGCTCCCCCTGATCTGGTTTGTGAGTTTAAGAACTGTTTGATAAAGATAAGTGGGGTGGAAGGAACTCCGCTCTCAAAACTGTACAATACAGTCTGTGCAGCAGCAAAATTGTAATGGAATGACTCAAGGGGAGCTGGATCAGGCTCTTCTATAGTACTTTCCATACAAGGCGCTCCAGATGCTTTAGAAATGTTAATGTCTAGGTCTGTAAGCCAGCTAAGTCCTAATCGCCCCATGACATGGGTGGATACATTGAGGGACTGAGTGGTTAAGGTCACACTGCAAGTCCAAAGAAGGGCTACCTCATGGCAGTATTCACTTTGGGGAAATAACTGCAATATTGCCATTTAAAAGGTTTTGACTAAACTGACTTTAATCGTAACTAAGAGATGCTTTGGGCGATGGTGTCATTAGACACAGTGCTCAGAGTTTTAGTGAGCTAGAACCTCCCAGAGATTCATTGTGATTGGAATATAACCAGTAGAAATCCTGCAGTTACCATGGGAATTAAACCATATAGAAAGGAAAGCTGCAGGCATTAACAGATTACGGTCTCTTAGATAAATGGCTTGATTTCCACTATTGCACCAGGCAGCCAGTGCACGTGTCAGTACTGGGTATTGAGGAATAAGCTATTTTTTATCACACCAGCTAGAACTACATTTAGTTTAGTAGTTTGAACATTGAAGTGTCTCACCTGATCCCCATTCAGCAAGCATTTGATTCTCCAGTTGCTCCAGCTTTCCATGAGGTGGCGCTTTGCTACAGCTTTTGTAGATGAATGAAGGTGGTGGAAGGTAAATGTACACCCCCTCACTCCCGTAGGACTCAGTCTGACATGGAGCTAATGTTTAGGCACATGCTCGACCTTGCTTCTCATGCCATGGGCAGAAGAGTGCCAAGTTAACTTGTACTGCTACGGGAGGAGATTGGTCAACCTGAGACACAGCAAACCCTCTGCTCTCAGCCCAGTCCTGCTAGAATACATGCTACCATGAGAGGGGTTTGCTCTGGGATCTAGGAGCAGGAAGATAAACCACTAGCTCATTAGTTTGCTTTGGTTTAAATGCAGGTGTCATTGTGACACGCACCCAGGAGGCAGAAATCCTGATCCCACAAGCACAGTGGAATTTAAAAGGAACTTGCCTGGCAAAGGATGGCCTGGATCAGCCTGTCTTCCTGCAGGACCTGTGGGTGCAGGAAAGAAAAAGGTAATTCTGGGAAGTTCCACTTTTAGGGCTGCTCCGTGGTGATGGGGAAAGGAAGGGACTTAGAATGCCCAGCCCCGCCCCACCCAACCCTCCTCTTTAGTTGCACTGGAGCATCTGTATCAAGACCTTTCCTGCATCATGGCTGTCCTGGGGCCCACCTTAGAGCCTGAACTACACCCTAGAGTATATTGCCTTCTCTGGATAATCACCACAGAGCCAGAGGATATGTGCTTCCACGTCTCCCCAGACACTTACTCTCCACAGAGCCCCAGCCACCTAGAACCCTCTGTCTTAGGCCAAGGTGGACGGTGTTGTGGAGCTGACTGACCTTTCGGCAACTAGGGCAATGAAAGTTAGGTCCAATAAGGGAGGGAGCCCCTCAAAACTCTCAACCCCATGCTTCTGTCTTGTGGAGTCCTAGTTCAGCCTCCATTGAAGGATGCAGCAGGCTGTGTCATTCCTCAGTGGTTTTGTAGTCCAGTCAATCAATGCTGGGCAGGGACCCCTGCCCATAGCAAAAGCCCTTTTCAAGTCAAAGACACCCACTACAGACTTACTTGCAGCATCCCAGAGGCTACTTTGTTGGGCCCTCTTCACAGCAGTTTAAACTGTTTTTTTGGGCCTATCACACCTGTTGAAGCTGGCATAGAATTTGGGTTTCAGGGATTACAAATCAGAGAAACGCCCCGCCTCAAATAACCAGAGAAATTTAAAATAAAGCATCTTTTATCATTCCATCTCATCAGATGCAATTCAACCATCCAGGGCTTTAGTAACAGTTTTATTTCTCCTGCTCACATGATTATAGAAGCAGCCTCTGATGCATGTTTTTCCTAATACAATTAAGTCATGGAGTAATTAGCTTTTCAGGATAAGATCTAGAGACAAAACCAAATCTACCATTGAGAAAGATCTGGTTTATTCCAATACCACCAGTGGTCTCCTTTATTGCCTCAAGCAATTCTTTTCCCCTTATAATATCCTGGGAGCACAGAGGCATGAAATTTGATTTCTTTATTCTAAAGATAGTGAAGATTATTTTAATAATTTTCTCTCACACTATTACTCTGAAAATTTCTCATTCAGTGGTTGAATATAAAATCCTTTAATATCTGCTTCAGCAATAAAAATCTCTGCTTTCTTTACTGTAAATATATTAATCTCAGTAAAGGACATAATTTAAACAGTAAAAGAGAATGTTACAAAAATATAGGGGCAGATCTGTTTCCAAACAATGATGCCTCTGGACTGCTGATGGTCTGTTCAAATTGGATCAGGTTGGAACAAAATAGTTTTGTATGCCACGTCTATCCATCAAAGTGTACCTGTCGAGTAGGACATCCAAGAGAGAAACAGACAGATGCAGCAAGAGTAGCAGAAAGAGAATGTGAGAAGCATCAAATTCAGACTGCAAACTTAAAGAGAAAGATCAGCATGAACTATAGTGAATTACTATTGGTTTAGCTCCAACAGTATGCTCATCCCCAAACAGATCAACAGCAAACCCTACCCACACCACTTACTCTCTAAGAGCTACCTGGGGTACTTTGGAAAAAGACAAATGCACAGAAGGCTGAGTGGCTGATTTTTTAGTTTGGAATTTTAAACCCACTTCTAGATGGCCATCTGACTGACTTACTGGTGCATACTTTTGGATTAAATATCAGAATCAAGAAAGACTCATTTTCCTTTGAGTATAAGAAATGGCTCTTTGTGGAAATCCACCAAGAAGCAACAAAATTCTCAGAGGCCATGTCCACCCTACGACTCCTACAGCAACATAGCTATGGCACCACAGCTATGCTGCTTTAATCCTGTAGTATACACACAGACTACAGCAATGGAAGGGGAGTGTCCGTCATTGTAAGAACTTCACCTCCCTGGGCTACAGTAGCTAGGTTGACAGAAGCATTCGTCTGTCGAATTAACTGCATCTACACTGTGGGCTGAGCTACACTGGCGTGGGGGAGAACCGAAGATACGCAACTTCAGCTACATGAATAGCGTAGTTGAAGTCACAGTATCTTAGGTTGACTTACCTGACCATCCCCATGGCGGCGAGTTGACCGCAGCCGCTCCCCCGCTGACTCCACTTACTCCTTTTACTGAGATGGAGTTCCGGAGTCGATGGGGAGCGCGGTTCGGGGATCGATTTATCATGTCTAGATGAGACACGATAAATTGATCCCCAATACATCGAGTGCTACCTGCCGATCTGGCGGGTAGTATAGACATACTCTGGGGGTCATTTCGGCATACCTATAGCGCTCAGGGGTATGGATTCTTCATACCCCTGACCACCAAGGCGATATTGACCTGAGTGTAAACCAGACCTCAGATCCAATATGTAGATTTTATTGCCAATTTATCTTAGGGCAGATCTCCGCTAGAAATGGTGCAATGGCACCGATGCAGCTGCACCTGGTGAAGACGCTCTATGCTAACCCCCTACAGAACTGCATTAGCAAAGTGATGTCACTAGTTGATTTTTATGGACTCAAACTTTCAAGCAGGTTTTCTTTCCTAGGCTTAGAACTTTGATTCTGTTCTTGTTTTTAATATACATGTTTTGCTTTTAAAGATATAGAATGTAAGAAGAGAGATGAAGTATCATTTTTGGGGAGCAAAACAGAGACGCACCCTGGCTGTCATGGGGCTCTTAATTAGCCCTAAATTCATGTTTTATTATAAACGTGCATCTAAATACTGTCCATGTCTAGAGACTGGTTTCTCCACAGAGATGTCCAAGGGAAGCTGTAGCATGCCAGACATGATATAGCCATAATACTAGAAGCAAAGACACTTCACCATTAAGGAGCTATACATTGTTATAACGCAGAATCAGTTGAATGTTTGTATACTGGTTAAAGCAGGAGTTAGTGTGTACGATATGACTACAGAAAGAAACTGATAACAACCTGCAACATTCTCATGGTGGTGAAAGAGAAAAGTTGCACAACCAAGACCTAAGTGGAGAGGAGAAACCCCAAAGGAAGGTGAATTTAATACAAATATGTGTTTTAAAAAAATAACATGCTATATAAGCATCCTATTTCCAGCTGATTTGAGCACCAGTACTGTAAGCAAGTTATTAAAACCTGCACCATGTTCACCTCTAAAAACAAGTGTACATTTTGAGATTCTGACAATAAAATAAAGTTTATTATAATGTTTTGATGTCCAGTTACACAGGTACGGAAGAGAATAACACTTGTCTTACATTTGTAATTAATAGAGAAGAGAAAGCAGGCCTGAGTCTCCTACTAGTAAAACCAGCTTTTTCATCTTATAATACAATTTGCCCATACAAGAGATTTTTACCTTTTAGACCCATTTCTTGTGGAGGATCTTTGTTATTTCAAAGAGTTACTTATCTAACAGAATAAGAACACTTTGATAAAGGGCATTTGTTTTCTTTAATGCAGTGCTCTGCAAGCCTATGCTAAGAAATTAAATATTGCTTTTCTTGTGAAATAGTTAACATAATGGTATTTCTAAGGAAAGCACTTTTATTCTTTCAGAGCTCTTATTTTAGAATAAAGAGCTTAGGTTTTCCCCAACCCTTTAGAGAATATATTAAGACATAAAAAGAATGTACAATATGTACTACAGTAGCGTTATGATTTCCATACATGGGTAGAGTTGTCTTTTCTTCAGTATAATTTTTTATGCTTTGCTTCTGAGTTCTCATCCATTAGGTCTTTGAATCCCAATTTTTCCAATGGTTCCTTAGCCATAAGTTGCCTAAATTAAAAAAAAAGCATAAGCTGCAAAATGAGCTTCATTATTAATTTAGCAATATGAATATCTAATTCAATAGCAATAATGTCACTTCGAACAATATTCACTTTTAAAGGATCCCACAGTGCTGCTGAGAAGAGCGTTAACCACATATTCCTATCCCGCTCCCTTAAACTACCAAAACCTCACCAGATATCAATTCAGGAACAGCAGTGTCCAGTAAATGCTCTGGTGTTTGGACAGAGCTTTTCTAGTTAAATTACCCACAGTGCAAGACAATAGGTTATTTGGGAACTGAGCTGAGTCTTGGATATGCACAATAAGTGTAAGAGCTGATTTTCCAAGATAGCTGTAGAAACTGCTAAGTGTGAAAAGCTGCATGTCTATTGATAGTAGTGCCGTTTTACTATAATGGAAGTGTGAAAACCACCGTATGTCCCTTCAGAAAGAATTTCAATACTCTCCTCCCCCCGCCAATTGAATAACTTAGGAACAGGTTAACTTTAAGCATGCTGCAGATGTGATCCACAGTGAGAACAAGTGCCACTGAGGTATCAGAAGAAGTTGGTTCACAAGAAGAAAGAGCTGTGTGTAAATCCACCGTTCTCAAACTTTTGAGAACCGCAACCCATTTTACCTTCTTCGGCTGCCGCGGCGGACCCTTGTATGTCCACCGAAAAGCCGCCGAATGAATTACTTCTGCATTCAGCGGCTTTTTGGCGGACATGCTGAGTGCTCCCAACTGCAACAGAACGGAGCGCTCGGTATGTCTGCGGAAAAGCCGCTGAATATGGAAGTAATTCATTCGGCGGCTTTTAAGCAGCGCCAGGAGCTCGCAACCCCCCTGGAAGCGCTTGGCGACCCCCGGTTTGAAAAACCCTGGTGTAAATGAACTGGTTATATATCGCAGTGACACCGGCCCTCGGAGAGGTCTGAGTCCATGACAACTAAAATTTGAGCTAATGCTGTTAAAGAATTCTCCAAGTGGAAAAGGGTGTCTGTTTTTAAAGGGGATACATGCTCTTTTCATATTTCCATAACTCAAGAAAAGCACTACGTGAATGCCTACATGAATTCACTTCTGATGTTTACTGATAGCCAAAATGGGTGTGGTCACTGAAGCTAGCTTTAAAAGGTCACCTTTGTTTCAAGTGGAACTAGCAACAAGAAAAAAAAGAAAAATCAGTCACCTGCATATCACAAGCGAATACAGTCATGCACTCAAAGAATTACACTCTGGCAATGATGCACACATGGGCCAGCCTCACACCAGTGAGCCTGGAGTGAAAAGTCGTCTGCTAAAGAGATTTACTTGCCTCTCCATTCTGCATTCTAAATATTCCTTTGATTCCTGTCTGCACAAAGCATTCTCAAAGCTATTCTCTCTCAGACACTTCATGAATTTCTCTTTAAATCCTTTACATTCACCTAGAACAGAAAACAAATTTTAAAACAAACAAACGAAAGCTGGAGTGATGTTCTAGCATTGATACAAATTGTAAGGGAGACAGGGGCTGGACCCTCCCCCCTCAAGCTGTTTATGAGTTCACAAACCAATCTATATGAAAGTCTGGACCTGAAAAGCATTACAAGTGAACAGTTATTAACTCTATACAGCCAAGAACTATGAATCAGCACCCAAAACCATGATTTATAATAAGCTGTGATTTTTAAGGCAAACAAATTTGGGGTCTTATTTGCCTTTTGGTGTTTGAGCCTTTCAGGGGTCCTGTTTCCAAGTTTTAGTCTGCAACCAGGAAGGCTGAAGAGTTTCTGTTTTTCATCAAAAGCTGAGATTCTCATGTTAAAACCTAACTCCAGGGGCTGGGGCTGTAAGATGAATGGCCGGTATCACACGTGTGCAATGTCAGGAGTACTGCGGTCGTCATCAGTGGGGATTGGCAGTGCAGGCCCATGGACGAAAAGTTTATCCCACATAGGTAGGGCCCTACCTAATTCCCAGTCCATTTTGGCCAATTTCATGGTTGTAAAATTTTAAAAATCACAAGTTTCATTATTTCAGCTATTTAAATATGAAATTCCACAGTGTTGTAATTGTAGGAGTCCTGACCCAAAAAGGAGTTGGGGGGGGTCACAAGGTTATGGTAGGGGAAGGTACCGCTATCCTTCAGAGCTGGGCAGCTGGAGAACGGTGGCTGCTGGTTGGGAGCTCATCTCTGAAGGCAGAGCCGCCATAGCAGCAGTGCAGAAATAAAGATGGCAGCTATGGTATTGTCGCCCTTACTTCTGCGCTGTTGGTGGCAGGGTGCTGCCTTCAGAACTGGGCACTCAGCCAACACCCACCACTCTCCGGCCACTGAGCTCTGAAAACAGCACAGGAGTATGGGGGACAATACCGTGACCCCCCCTAAAACAACCTTGTGGGTCCCCTGAAACTCCTTTTTGGGTCAGGACCCCCAATTTGAGGAACACTGGTCTCCCCCGTGAAATCTGTATAGGACAGGGTAAAAGCACACAAAGGACCAGATCTCATGGGAGGACACCACACTGCACCGTCCAAGGCACGTTTTTCACGACTGTGAATTTGGTAGGGCCCTACACATAGGAAGCATGGGGCAGGCCCCAGGGCCTGAGGGAGTTGCACGAGGGAGAGGGGATCTCCCAGCAGA
>ML677381.1:11382296-11538992 GCA_007922305.1 Dermatemys mawii | reverse complement strand
GGAGGGGGGAGCAGGGGTGTTGCCCGGCGGTGGGGAGGGCCAGACGAGCTCTAGGCCGGGACGTTGGCGCGGGGAAGGGCCCGATCCCGCTGCGCACCGAAGTGATCCAGGGGAAAGGCGCCCTTGTCCGGCGGGCGCGGCGTGAAGCTCTTGCTCCCGAAGTTCATGGCGGTGGACATGGCGCCGGGGTCTCTACCGGGAGCGGCCGCGGGCCCAGGAAGAGTCGCCGTACGAGCCGAGCGCCGAGTCAGGCCGGAGCCAGCGAGTACCGAACGAATCGAGCGGGAGCCCGCCCAGCCATCCGCTCTCCCAGGCTCCTGGCCCTGCCCCCCAGGCCAAGTGGGCCGGGTTCCATCGCTATGGCAACAACATCAACCTATCCCATCATTGCTAGCGTACAGAGTCATGCCATGGAAACACCACTGTGCAATGACATCATCTGACAGTGACATCAGCACCGGCTGCACCAAGAATGACATCACTGCAGTGCCAGCCCCCGTTGCCATGGCCCCTCCCTGCCTTGTGTCACCATGGTAATGCCACCATTCCATCCTCATGTCATGGATTGGCACTGAATTGTGTTGGCCAGGTAGTGCTGCCTCCTTCCGGGACTGTGGGCACGAGGCCCCTGGGTCCAGTGTGAATGCAAACACACATGCCTGGTCCCTCTTTTCACTTCTGCCTCCCCTAGTAACCTCTGGACTCTTTCACTCTATGGAGAGAGTTCCACTCCCTCAGCCCCTCTGCTGTCCTGGGCAGCTTCGAGCAGTTTGGAAAAATCTGAGAGTAGCAGCTGTGGTAAAACAGGTAGAGCCCTGCACGGATAGAAAATTTGTATCTGCATCCGATCCATGATCCACAAAAATGGTCCACAGCTATAAAGTGGATATTGGCAGATTTGCAGGACTCTAAAAACAGGGTTTAAAGTGCTCCACAGCAACTCAGCTCAATTGATTAATTGATTTTGGCCCAGTCTGTTCCCCCCATCCTTGGGGTGACCAGACAGCAAGTGTGAAAATTTGGAATGGGGCCTATATAGGAAAAAGCCCCAAATATCGGGACAGTCACTGTAAAATTGGGACATTTGGTCACTCTGTTCATCCCGCTACTTTGAGCACTGAGGAACCAGTGCTGTGGCCACTTGGCTGCGGCGTGCATGGAGCATCGGGCCGGGCCTGCGCCCGCCCCAGCCACCCATCCCAAAAAGGCCCCAAATTTTCCGGTGCCTTACGCAGCTGCATATGCATAAGGACAGCCCTCAGGGGAGATTGGGTCTGTGGAGTTATCATGGATCCAGATAGACCAAGAATGCCTTTGTCCTTGCCCCAATTAATCTCAGTGAAATGAACCTTTTCTTCATATCATCAATTATTTTCCTAATATACACTCATACTCTTCCTCAGCTGTTATTTCAAGTCCAACAGATGAGAACAAATTCCAGGGAGAATCTGTTTAGGGAAAGAAAATGAGGAACTGATTTTTGATGAAATACTGAGTTATCTAATGCTTAAACCTCAAGATAACCTGTTTGCATTTCTCCTTTTTAATTAATCCAGTGCTTTTCCAAACTGGCTTATTTACGAAAAGGGGACCTGATCCTGAAAGGTATTGAGCACCCATCATTTTCTTTGATGTAAGCAGTTGTGCACCACCTCATCTCAGGATTAGACCAAGAGGACTTAATTTAAAAAATTGTCTCCAAGGCAATATAAGTATATAATTGTTGGTGATGTGCGTTGAGAGCCTTTGGAATATAAAAAATTTGAGAGTTGAAGATCCTGTGAAAAAGGCTGTAAAGGTTACACACAACTTCTGCTCTAGGCGACCGTCAAGCTCTGAAAAACATCAAGGGATGAAATCTTGGCCCCATTGAGTCAATGGGAATTTTGCCATTGACTTCAGTAAGGCCAGGATTTCACCCAAGATGTGTGTACCACAGCAAAGTACTTCCTCATGCTCCACAAACTCTTAGCATCCTCAGTCACACACAATTCAACCTTCAATGCCAAGAGCAGGTGTAACTCACACACTTCCTGTGTGTGGTGTTCTGTCCCATCTAGTGGCATCGAGATCACTTAGAGAGAGATTAATGTGTCATATGGCTTTCAGCTCATGCAGTAGAGGCTCGTACACTAAGCTCCAAAGGCCCCAAGTTTGATCCTGTCTGCCAGTGATTGGGGTCTGTTGACATTACATCTGAGATTTCAACTGGGAAGTGTCTGAAGCTCAGGCCACGCTTCCTCAGCTAGAAGAAGTATGTACCTACACACCTCCTAGGTTTGGTGTTCTATCACATTTAGTGGCCCCAAGACCACTGAGAGAGAAAGATTGAAGAGTCTATTCTACAGCCTTACCTAAGGGCCATATGGCTTTTAGCTCATGCACTAAGCTCCAGAGGCCCCAGGTTTGATCCCATCAGGGTCTGTCAGTGTTACACAGGGACTTCCCAGCACAAAATTCACCTTCAGAAATGAATGAGCTAATATCTTCTAGTGAAGGATGGAGAAGCTGTAAACTGTGCTATGTAGTCTGATTAGGTGATAACAGCACAGGTGATTAGAGATGGGGCAAAATTAAGTCGTTCATAACTGGACAGCCTTTTTTCAATGTTCAGGACTGCTTGGATCTTAAGTTTTGAATTGAGCCCATCTCTACAGAACATGAATAAAGTCAAATAAATACACCAGCAGCAATTACTGGGAATGGCAGCCGTGCTGTGTATTGTATGAACATTCTCAGCTCTAATTCTAAAACAAGACTGAGAAATGGTTTGATTTAACCCAGATTTGGTTAAAGCAAGTTTTTCATCTGTTGACGTTCTTTTAATTAAATGAGTGAGATAAGTAGAAAGCATTTCAGGGTGAAGAAAAACAGTTGCAATTGTTAAGAGAAACTATTACAGAAATATTACCTGCAGCACTGTTTAAAGTGCTTTTTCTTTATGCTTTGATTGCTTTCCTATTACCGTACTTGAAACTGTAAATGGAAAATTACATAAAGTTGTATTACATAAGCAACTGTTTCACACAGCTTGAAATATGAGATTTTATTTATTATTATGTTTCCAGGCCTATGAACAATAGATATTTTTATTATAAAGTAAATAGCACTTTTCCACTTGACTTCATTATAATACTTAGCAATAAAAGGGAGATGTTTCTCTCTCATAAATATATGCAGCACGATGCCTCCTGGGCACCAGAGGAATAAACACACCACAAAAAGCATTGCTTTTTCTGAACAATTTTAATCAATATATCAAAGTATCTGTTTTTACCAAACTGCCTGAATTATGTTCCATAGCTCCAGACTTAATAGACTGGGTTACTGCCCCCCTGCACCACCCATAGTGAAAGTGGGAATAGGAGGAATAATGGAAAAATCTCAGTGGGGATCCTATTGTGCAATTATTTCCTGATCAACAGGGCTGTCCCCATCCAGGGGACTATCTGTCTCTGTCTTTTGGTTGCATCTTAAAAGTTTTGTTCCCCTGCTACATAATTCACTATCTAACTTAGGGCAGTTAGTCTTTTTAATGACCCAAACTTGAACTTGGTTCTAGAGGAGGTTGTTAGTTTATATTTAATTAATTTATTTATTGCAGGTATTAAATTTATCTTCTAGAGTTTCCAGTAAAAGTACCAATTGTATTAGAATTTAATACACGCATATAAGCAGTTTAGTGGTTCATTTTTTCCCAAGGGTATAAAATGAAGCCAAAATTAGATAATCAGTGTGAAAAAAAGGGAGTGCCAACCCAGGAGTGGATCAAGCTAACTACTTCCTTCAATACTGTCTTCTCAGTAAAAAAATAATGCTGCAAAGTAACAAGACAATATTGAATTAAATGCTTTTCACACATTATCTTTTTCAAGAAATATGATAAGTGAGATTCCCTGATCTGAGAAGATCTAAAATATCTGTGCTATAAGAAGATGCCGATTGAACATTAGGGTCAAGATTTTTGAAAGCAACCAGTGTTTTGGGTGTCTCCAATTTGGGGGTCTAAGTTCAAAGCATCTTATGTGGAGAGGTGTTCAACATTTTCTGAAAAGCAGGCCACTTTCAGATGCCTGAAGTTGGCCACCCAAAAACTGAAGGTCCCCAAACACTACTTAATCTTTACCTTTCAATTTACACTACTTTGCAGATGTAAAAGATCCCCAATTGCTTGAATTAGTGTTGTTCTTTAGATTATACAACCTACAATAATACTGAAAAACTGTTGCCTTTTTTTTTTTTTTTTTTTTTTTTTTTTACAAAAAGATTGCTCAGTAAACTTTTTGCCAGTAATTTGTGTTTATTTGATGGTTGTACAGACATAGATTTAGGAGATTGTCACATTTTGGGGTTCAGACCAGACCCATGAGAGGTTGTCACCACCTACTCTGTTGCCTGGGGTGCCTTAAATGCTCTACCACTGTGGCTCAAAACCCAGACACCAACAGACAGCAGACAAGCATGCAGTTCCCGGAATATCTGTGTAGCTTGGCAGTCCAGGTTCAGCTCTCTCTGACCCTAGCAGCCTGCTTACAATACAAGAGCCCCACCTGCTCTCCACCAGATTTGGCTACTACTTGTAAGGTAAACCCAACACATCCCTAGTCCCAAATTTCCCCCAAACCATCTGCCCTCAAGTGTCCAACCCTCTTCTGGAACACCCAGAGAAGTAATAAGGTTTGTTGCTCCTTTGAAGAGACCAATATGCAGTTTATTACTTTAGCTGGAATTAACAAGCCCTTCAATTCAAACAAAGCACTTGGTTGGTTTAGTTTAAAAATACAACAAGTTTATTAACAACAAGAGAGAGGTTTTAAGTGAGGCCAAGTACAAGGGAGAAATACAAGTAGGTTACAAGCAAATAAAAGTCAAATGTACTTTCCAGTGGCTAAGACTTTACAATCTACAGCCATGATTCAAGGTAGATTTCTTACCAATCTTTTTCTTTCAAGCAATGGCTATCTTTCTCTCAGTCAAGACCTTCCACAGAAGTACAAAGTGCTGGTTTCCCTTGTCTTCCTAGGTGAATGATCTTTGCCTAAGCAGGTTTCTCACCCATATTCAGTTCTCAAGACTTCAACCTCTTGGTTGAAGGACCCATCTTTCTCAGCTTGCAAGAACTCTGGCCCCTTGTGTCTGTCCAGTGATGGATGCCAGGATGGCTACTACTTTCTCATTCATTCTGATTCTCTCACAGTGAGTGAATTTGCAGCACCAGGAAGAGAGGTTTTGACCCTGAGCCCCCAATTCTAACCACTAAAGAATGCTCTCTCCTTCCCTGCATAGCTCATACATAGGGACACTTTTTGGAGTCAGCTAAACCAAAGTTTTAGCTGCATTTAAGATACAGGTTATATCCCTTTCTCTGGCTCCATTATCAGTTGGGGGTGACTCAGAAGAAACTCCTGAATCCAAACACAAGGAACCCAACTCTGTATTTGTCTGTTAGAATGTGGCTTGAAACCATCAGCTCATTTCACATAGATTCTGAATGAATCTTAGATGACTATTATTTTGAGTTACTACCATTCTGATATAATTCTGAGCTACTACCATTTAAATAGGCAACCTGCAGATGAAAGATCCCATATCCCATGATCTTTGAACTTTCCAGTTGTAGCAGGATGAGGCCCTGAAGCATAAACCCTTGTATCAGAGGCCCAGTATGAGGCCTAAGGCCTGAGCTAAAGTAATGGTCAAGACTTTGCTAACATAAAGCAAAGTTAAGCTGTGAGCTAGAGGCAGGCCCTGCTCACAGAAATTGGCAAGGAAAGGGCTGAGTTGCAGAAGTACACAGAGCTAAGAGGTACCAAGACACTGGCACATTCCACACAGCTAACAAGGAACAGACCGACCCATCCTAAAGACAGGGGCAAAAGGGTAACATGATGGATAGAGTTGTTTTGATTGAACCAACTTGTACAAGGTGAGAGGCGGCACCTTACTACGTAGAGGGGGTGTACCTTACTACGTAGAGGGGATGTACCCTTTATGCTTCAGGGCCTCATCCTACTACACCAGTCACCCCCGAGTTCACAAAAGTATGAAGAAAAACTCTTCATAATTCGACCTCCTCAAAAATCGCTTCCCGACTCTAAACAATCAAAAGAAAATTGTCTTATCTCCTTGGCAAAAATGAAGGTCTCACAAGTCGCACCTCTACCATCAGTAACAATGGTTTATACTGCAAACAGAAACTGTAATGGGCATCCCCATCAGTTCTGAAATCCCAGGATCTTCTGTTTGCTTTGTGGCTATGAGAGACTGAATGAAGAGCCAGACTGATGGTTTTGAATGCAGCAGAGCTCCTGCGGGAGATTTGTTGTGAAGGGGTTGCCAGTAAGCACACGGGAAGATTGTTACAAACCCAGGATCTGCATGCGTCCAGCTTTGTTTTCCTATAGAACCTAGTGCAGGAGGCAACTTACCAATCCAATTTGCTTTTCCAATTATCAGAGCCATCACACACAATATATCATGACTCCCAATGTCAGATGCACAGAATATGGAAATGCATCTAGTGTTTAAAAATCTGCATTAAGGTAACCATGTTCAAAAGTACTTTGAATACTTTCTTTTCTAAACAGACTGATTTGACAGTTAAGTGACATGACTTACTTGTGCCACAAAGTATGTGTCAGATACTTAGAATATTAGTTTCTTATGCTTTGAAGAAATAAACACAGGAGCACAGAAGCTGAGGGAGACACAGGTGGGATCTCATATACTCTGCCAATATACCATTACAGGAAATGGAAAGAGGCCAAGGTTTGAAAGCTCCTGCCCCGTCCCCGAGTCAGCATTTGTCAAGGTGAAAGGAATCCATAACAGCAAAGAACATCCCGCTTTTTATCACACCAAAGTCTTTTTAAAATGTTAACATTTGACAGGGTGTTCCCATGCTTTATATATTTTGTATGAAATATATAAAGCATGAAAAAAAACCAGTGCATGGCTTGGTAGGCATCACTACAGGTTATAATTCGGCTGAAAAGTCTTGTGATGCATATGAGCTGCTTGAAGTTCACCCTCCTGGTTTATTACATTATCAGGACTCGTAGATTGAATTACAGCCTTATAATAGCTCTCTCCCTCTGCATTGTCCTACCATTATTGTAGTTGTTATTACCCTATCTTCGATTAGAGGATTATATGTCCTTCTCAGGGAAAGCACACAGAAATTAGGTAAGTGTGGTTGTTTAATCTATTGGCCCACTTTCTGCAAGAAATGCATGAATTATTTCCCGGAGCTGCCAATAAAATGACATGTGTCCACACAGTAAAATTTGATCCCTGGGGGTTGACGCTCCCTTCAGCTTGTGAGGGTGGAAGGGAAAAGAAGCACAGAAGAGTGAGGAGCAATGTGTTCGGATTCCCTCTGGGACCTTTCCACTCCACTTATCCAGAACATCTTATCAATTTCTGGAAGAACCCTTCATCCAGCTCCCAAGGGGGCCAGAAAACTCATTTTGACTCCAACACCTCACTCAGGTGACTCTACTAGGCATGTGGCAGCTCTCCGCACATGCTGGCCAGGCCCAGATGCAGGGGGTTTAGGTACGGAGTGATACACAATTCCAATTCATGTCACACGCTACACAGTTTACATTCCTCTTTCCTACTACTAACTTCTATACTTCTTGCATTTAAGAACCAATTACTTTTCAGATTGTGCAAGGCAAGTTTATCAGTTCAGGGTGCTGCAGCCTACTTTGTTTACTATAAACATACCCACAATATTTAGTTTATTAAGCTTCTGCCTCCCTTATTTACCATAAACATATTCCCAAATGTTAGTTTTCCGGTAATCTTTTCTTTTGGCTTGCTCAGCAGTTACTTGTTCAGGCTTGTCTTAATTTGGCCTTGCTCATATCAGCTAAGTTATCCCTCCACAATGCTCCTTCTCCAATCCTATGCGGTCATGCCCCCAAGAATCGGCAGAGCACAAGTTCAGGGGGAGCAGAGGCAGATCAGAAGTGAAGGAGTGTGGGGAGGAAATGAAGGTGGGGGAATGGCATTAGCAACATTTAAAAAGAATGTCTCAAAGCTAAAGTTCTCACATAATCATCCCCTGCTATGTTTGCACTTCTCCAAGGATCACACTGCAGGCTTTTAAGTCAGTGGGAGTTTGCTTGAGAAAGGTTTTGTGAAATTACAGACCGTAACTCTAGTGGTTAGGAATCAGGTACTAGCCTTTAAAATAGTTTGGGACCCCTTTAGTGGGTCTCCCTATCTTCTGTTGCAGAAGTCACCAGAATCCCGAGAGGGCAATAGCTAGGCCTTGTATGTTTGTGTATCATTAGTAAACATAGCTATTTGGAACCCAACTGTTTCCATGTGGTTTCCTCATATTCTTCATACCATGGAGAGAGCAAAGACACAGCAGTTAGTAGGATCCATCAGCACATATCTTCAGACCATCATAGATCACATTGATAATGGGAGCTCCATCCATCAGAAAAGGGTGCTTATGGAAAGGTTCATTAAAGGAAATAAACTCAGGACAGCTTGCATAACTGCTTGACAAATCTTCTGAGTGATTTGCCCATCTATATCTTCCCTTTTATTTCCACACACCTTGACCAGAGTCTACACATCCTAGGGTTACTCCCTTTTGCCATAAAACCCCTTTGATAATAAGCATCTAAGAGCAGACAGGGATGTACACTCGCCTTTGTTAATTTAGTTAGAGTTTATTGATTCAAGCTGCCTTTGGCTGATGCAGTTTTATTATTAATAATAATCAGCATTTTCCCATCCAGGCAGCTCACAGAGGCTTCTGAGGACCCTAGCAAAATCATTAAAATTAAAGATTTCTACAGGGCTCTACTACAGCACCACCTAATAATCAAACAGAGTCTACAGCTGATGTGAAAAATACCCTGATTTGGAGAATATTTTATAAGAAACCAAATCGGCTCCTCTCTTGGCCCTTGGCAATAGTTAAAATTCATGGCATTGAGGGGTATTTTGTAACAATCTGTTTTGCAGAATATATTACGTCTCCAATGAGTTTGAGAGCTAGATTCTTCCGGAGGACACAAAGGAATGGAAATTGCTCCTTTGTGAGCCCATGCATGGCGCTGCACCAGAGAGGAAGTTGTGGAACCTGTCAAAGTTGTTGTCAGGGGATGTTGTGTAGGCCAAAACTATAACTGCATTCAGAAAAGAATTAGATAAGCACATGGAGGATAGATTATTAGCTAGCCTGGTCAGAAATGCTCCCCATGCCCTAGGAGTCCTAAAGCTCCAACTGTCAGAAGCTGAGAGTGGATGACTGGAGATAGATCACTCGATAATTGTCCTGTTCTGTCCATTTCCTCCTGGCATTGGCCACTGTCAGAAGACAGGATACTGGACTAAATGAACCATTGGTCTGGCCCAGTCTGGCCGTTCTCATGCTCTTCCACTTTATTTTCTCGTGAGTGCTCAAACACTTTGTTGAGGATATTCACCTGAAAATAACCCCCTGCTCAAGTGTTGAGGCTGAAATAGGAGCTCTGGCTTGATAATAGCCAGGATAATCCATGTTTGAAACAGGGCTTTCACTGACAGTTTCCCAACAACATCTGATCCGACTGTAAGTAAACAGAGGTCCGAATCCCTCTCACTATGAAAGAGCTGCATCCCCAGAGGGTGTGTCTAGGCCTCTCTATAAAAGGAAGCATCAAGATGAGATGCTCACATATTTGTTCACCTTGCTCTATGCTGTGCCTGATCTAAGTATGGCCATGGTGAAGGTTTTGCTGCAGTACCTGAGCAATAGCTTGCTGCTCTGTTTGGCAGGACGACTGGCGGCTTTCATTTATTTTTTGACCAGCTCCAAAAAGTCAATTTGCAGTTTGCCTCCGGGGCCACCTCCCCTTCCTCTCATCGGGAACTTGAATGTGGTGGATCTGAAAAAGCCGTTCCAGTCGCTGATGGAGGTAGGATAGATATTACAGAATAGCTATGATGTCCAGTATCAGAGGGGTTGCCATGTTAGTCTGGATCTGCAAAAGTGACAAAGAGTCTTGTAGCACCTTATAGAGTAACAGACCTTTTGGAGCATAAGCTTTCGTGGGCGAAGACCCACTTCTTCAGATGAAGTGACGAAGTCATCTGACGAAGTGGCTCTTTGCCCACAAAAGCTTATGCTCCAGAATAGATATGAGGAGCTTTGCAATATTTGCTGATTGGGGAGTGGAAGGAAATCTAGTGAATGAGGATATCGTATCTACATTGTGCCATTGTGTGGAAACAAAAATTAACACACTTAAAATTTTTATCTACACCTCCACCCCCAATATGCTGCAGACAGAGCCATATGAGTGGACTCTGGAGTATGTGACAATCCCCATTTAATCCAATGAGACACTGTGTGGGTATAAGGAACATCCATGTAGATCTGATTGCAGGATAAGGATCATATATTAAGTAGACAGAGCTGTACCTCCTTTTTAAAAAAAGATATCACCGCAAACATAGACAGACTTACTTATTTTTACATTATTTCCAGTGTTAGATGTCTATTGCTAAGATAAGTTCAAATTCATCGCTTTCCCCAAGCCAGTATTATTTAAGTAGGGTTGGCAGGAGAACAAGAATTCTGTTTGCAAAAAATTGAGAGAGAGACACATGCGCACCCCCTTAGAATAGCCAATTTTCCAGTGCTCTGAATCAGGTAGAACAGGGACTTGAACCAGGGTCATCCATATTCTAGGTAAGTACCCTATTGTATTGAGTATCCAGGGATGATGGTGAGGAGTGAGTGTCTTCCTCTCCTTCTTACCGACTAGTTCCTAATCAGGCCTATATTTAAGATTCTTGTGCATGATTTTAATTTCACCCCATCCGGACAGTTCCATGGACACCTTTTTTCTACAGGAAAAAAAACGGCTTAAATGTATTTCAATTTGATCTCTCCCTCATTTCATAAAATGACTGGTGTTCCTGGGAAGAGGTGTGAGCAATTCAAATCCCTTTCAAGGCTGTTTTGAAACCCACAGCTTGCTGACTCATTTTGCCAACCAGTTTTCCTCCTACTTCAAGTCTGCCACATCAAATATTCATGTTGCAGACAGAAGTCAGCAGCAGCAAGTGAGATCTGATGCCAAGAAATACTCATGCAAAGAAGTAATGGAAGGAAAGTGGGGAAATTACTATGATTGCCCACTTGTGGTACGAGGCTGTGCTTAGGGTGACCAGGCAGCAGTTGTGAAAAATTAGGACAGGGGATGGAGGGTAATAGACGCCTATATAAGACCAAGCCCCAAATATCGGGGCTTGGTCTTATATAAAAATCGGGACATCAGGTCACTCTAGCTGTGCTTTACCATAGACAGCAAAGAATCTCCCAAGCTGTCAAACCATCATGTGATGAAAACAAAATTCAATTAATCTTGCGTAATAACAGGAGCCTCTTGTAATCTGAAATGCAGTTTACAGTATGTACATAATGCACTGCAAATTGTCACCTGAAACAATGAAATACATTGGAGCAGATGACTTAGAGTATGTTTAAACTAGATATAAAATTCTGAGTGAACAATTAGATTGTCAAAGCTGCTGTGGAGTGTAACAGATGATTCATTCTTAGCTTGCTATTGAAGCCTTGAGCTCCTGTGACATTATCCAGGAGTATATGCCTCAAGGCTGGATTCCAATGTCTGATGGACAACAGATAATCCTTGATACGACTGAAACATTATCCTCCTCGCAACTACTGGAGAGACAAGTGCCAAAGAGAGAATTATTTTTGGAACTGTTTCTTGCAAATTTTGGAGATTGTATTTTAATGCTTTATGCACAGGTCAGGTAAGTTATTATAAGTCAACAGGACTCCATGCAGTACGTGTCTGCTACAGCATTTTATACTGGTCACTGTGTGAGAGTGGCAATATTTTGGACTGTTATTGTAGAACACTGTAGTCCTACAAAGGCATCTCTCACCACATCCTTCCTGCCTGACATGAGCAGCCTAGTGAAGACCATGGGCTTTGTCAGTTGAGTAAGGCAAACAGGACATGGTCCTCCAATGAGAGGAGAGACACTAGCGCTGGCTGCTAATATATTAATAAATATCTATTTGTCAATTAAAAACTTGGCCTGAATCTCAGCCTATGACTGAGCTATGCTCAGTGCAGCTTAGAAAAGGGTTGCTACCAAGTTGGATTCTGACCTCAGCTCTGTAGAAAGCTGTTCTCATTCCATGAGTTTATTCTGAAGACAGAACTTGTCCCATCGGGTGTAAAAGGCATATCAGGCTTAGAAGATTGTGGGGTTACTCCATTTCTATGAGCCAAAAGCAGTGGCTCAGGCAGTGTGTACACAGATGATGGCACACTGTTAGCTGATGGCACATCTGGGACTGGACCTGTTTCTGAATTAACATATTTACTTACATGTTGAAGCTCTCTGAGAAGTATGGCAACATATTCACTGTGCATTTTGGACCCAGAAAGGCAGTTGTGCTGGCTGGTTATGAAACCATTAAGGACGCCCTTTTAAATCATGCTGAAGAATTTGGAGAGAGGGCAGAAATACCCATATTTAGGAAGACAACACAAGGAAATGGTAAACAAGCTTTAGTTTTGTTTTTTAATTTGATCATATTTAGTGAATTCTTATGAAAAGGAAAAATCATCCTGTTACTACACGTTTTCATACATAGAATACTTTGAAAGTACATAGCAGCTTTCTTACAAGGAACTAAACGTACTTTACAAGCACCCATTAATCAGACTCAATACCAGTGTGTTCACCTGTATTTTAGGCATAGCCTTCAGTCACGGAGAGTTATGGAAAACAATGCGAAGATTTACCTTATCTACCCTACGGGATTTTGGAGTTGGAAAGAAAACCATTGAAGTGCGAATTCTTGAAGAGCTAAATTTCCTCATTACCTATTTTGAATCTCACCAGGGTGAGTGTTAAGAATTTAATCCTGAAATGGACAGTTAGGCCCCAGTTCAGAAAGGTGCTTTAGCATGAGCCTAAGGCTTTGTCTACACTGGAACTTGGTCGGAAAAACTTCTGTTGTTCAAGGGTGTTAAAAAATACACACATGCCCCGAATGCCGAAAGTTTTACCGACGAAAAGCGCCAGTCTGAACAGCACTTTGTTGGCAGGAGTGCTCTCCTGATGAGAAAGCTGCTGCCGCTTCTCGGAACTGGAATTTTTTGTGGGCAGGACAGCTCTCTCCTGCCAATAAACAGTAGCTACGCTGCATGACTTTTAGCAGCTCAGCTGTAGCAGCACACCCATGTAGTGTAGACATAGCAGAATTTTAAGCATGTAGAGTCAATGGGATTTCTCATGTGCTTAAAGTGAGGTGAATACTTAAGTACTTTGCTGAACTGATGCTTTAAGCATCTAAAAAGATAGCCCTGGTTCTTATCCTGGATGGTGAACTTGTTTAGCTCTAAGAGTTAAGGACAACATTTTCCAAGGAAACCATAACCAGAGATCTGATTTTGTGTTCACACTCATTTTTATGTGCAATTTTACACACCATTACCCCAGCGTGTACAAGAATTTAGTCAACCGCTCTAGAGAAAACAAAATCTAGCCATTTATATCTGAGAGTGAGCACTTCTGTATGATAGACGGAAACTGATGTTTTCAGCATGAGTGCAATTCCAAAGTCAGCTTGTTTTAATTGTTTTAAACCCAGGGGAACCCTTTGATACGAAGGTGATACTGAACAGTGCTGTATCCAATGTCATATGCTCTATATTGTTTGGTGAGAGGTTTGAATATGAAGATCCCACATTTCTAACTTTGCTGAAATTGTTAAATGAAAACACCAAATTGCTGGGCTCTCCTATGGTGCAGGTAATTATTTTTAATTGCGGGGGGGGGGGGGTTATTAACACATTCCCACTCTGAACAGACTTAGGGCTAACTGCTGGGTTTAATAGCTAAAAATGAAGAGGGGATGGGATCGGCTGTATGGAAAGGGACCAACCATCAAAACCAAGCAGTGATGACCAGAGGAAATCTTTAGAACACAGCAGTGGCAGACAGAATGCCTCCCAGGTAACTAGGAGTCCATGCTCTGCACAGACCCTTGGTTGTCCTTTAAGGAGAAACAGCATATTCCTAACTCCTCATCCTGGCTACCCGATGCTACCATGCATGCACAGCTACCTGCAGCCTTCTGGTGCTCAGGGAATGCTAGCAGCTGCCTCTTCCAGCTGCACCCTCCCGCAGACCAACTCAGACAGAATTTGGTGCCTCAGATCCAATGCAGAATCACCACACACTAGATTTTCTCTCCTCAAGCCATCCTGCTGCACCAGCAGCTTTTGCTGGGACATTCAGTTGCTCCTGTTTGTTCTTCCTGCCTTCTGGGATGGGACGGGGCTGGGCTGTAGGGTGGGCAGTTAGCTGGTTTGCAGGGTGTTGGTGGTCTCTGAGTGCAATGGGGCAGGTGTTCTTTGGTTTGGTTCTGTGCTCAGATCCCCATCCTCCAGGTCTGTGGCTCTCAGTGTCTATGGCAGACAAGGTGGGCAGCAGCAGAGAGAGTGTGTTTAAGGTTTAATTCCTTTCTGCTGCGGCACGGGGACATTCCCTGAAAAGGAAACAGCAGATTGATGGGGAACTTGACTGAAATGAACCAACCATGAAGGGCCAAGTGAAAACTGACCCCAGGGGCCTTTCCCCAACTCGCTCACAAGAAGTGACATTCACTCTACTCACATAAAGACCCATCAATTGAAGGTTTGGGGGAGGAGAAAAAAATCGACTCCCCCCAACCTGTGATCTGCCTTGTGGCTGCTACCCCCAGCTGGTTGGTGGTCACTGTCCCCTTTGTGTTACTCGGGTGGGAAATCAGAGCCATTTCCCCCTCATCTGGATGGGTCCCATCATAACCCCAGCGGCAGTACCACAAGTGCTGGCCTATTTGAGATCATTGTGAAGACCCATCCTCACCACTGACTTCTGCACTAGAGGTGAATTTCACCTAACAGCACACTCAGTGAAGCTGAAAAGCAGTAAAATAAAAGGAAAATCTTCTCTATGCAGCATATAAACAAACTGGGGAATCTGTTGTCAGAGAGGCATTGAGAGCAAACATGGAGGGCTGGAATAGAAAGGGTATAACAGCTTTATAACCACTCATAACAATTGGGCTATACAAGCTAAAGCATGGATACAGTGACCTTCCAATCTTGATGTTTCAGGGCATCCATAGTTCACATGTTGGGGGATCAGGAAGGAATTGCTTGGGGCACATCAGAAATATGACATGAATTAGCTAAGTACATCCTGGGGATTCTTCTCCATGCTCTCAGAGAATCAGCCTCTGGTCACTGCCAGATCCCACTAGACTAAGGGCACAAATGGTGTGATGTGGAATGCCGATTCCACCCATTTTATATAAAGATGTTACATGGGTTCACCACAATGCTGGTGAACAGTTATCCTTTTATTTTTCCCAGTTATACAATTTCTACCCATCTCTTGGATTTCTGTTTGGAGCCCCAAAGACCGTGTTACGAAATGTAGATGAGCTGAATGCTTTTCTGGAGAAGTTCTTTAAGCAACACAGGCAGGAGTTTAATGCAAACAACTTAACAGGTTTCGTTGATGCGTTTCTGATGAAGCAACAGCAGGTACTTTAAAGCTAACTCTCATCTTAACTTGCAACCTTCAGTTCAGCCAGCTTTCACTTCGTTTATTAATGCTGAGCATCTGCCAGAGAACGGAAGGTGTGAAGACACAGATTTTTTCTGATCAGAATACTCTAGTCCAGGCCTAGATCCTGCTACCCATACTCATATTTAATAGTACCTTATACCATAAGTTGGCTTATTTGAAATCACTAATGAAGTGACCTCATTAGCAGAGTAGTCCCACTGAAATTAATCGGACTAATGGGGGCATAAATTATTACTGAATGTGAGTAAGGGTTGCCAAATCTAATCTTCATAGCTAACAGTTTGATGTTTCTGTAATACCCTTTATTGAGATAATTGAGGGTTCACTAATTGTTTAAAATGATGATACCAGCACTCCTTGCATTCCTGCAGCGTGACCAATTCTTCTATATTCCATGGTGTTTGGTCTAAAATATATCCCCTTTCGCCCCTATAATGAAAATGGTAAGTTCGCCCTAATGTATGTAATCCGTACAAAGCTGTAACTCAGGTGAAAAAAAGCCACAAAAGCTAAAGTCATCTGTATCATTTGCTGTAGAACTAATGTTCATTTTTTGTGTGTGTTTTGAAGGAGTCGAGAAATTCTCACACACACTTTCACAATGAGAATCTTCTGTTCTCAACGCTGGACCTCTTTGCTGCTGGCACTGAGACTACATCTACCACTGTCCGTTGGGGTCTTCTTCTGATGATGAAATACCCAGAGATTCAGAGTAAGACTAAGAACTAATCTCTTATAAAAGTCTGTTAAATACCCAATCAAGTCTCCAGTTACAGAAGCGAGACAGCAGAGTTCTGACAGTTGAGACTTGAGTAAATAACATTAAGTGCTAAATTAGAAAACAACTTGCTTTACAAAGAGGTTTCATTCGGCTAATCTTAACTGAAATACATAAGCAAACAAGAAAAGCTGAATTCCAGTTCTGTTCATAAGCCTCAAAAAGCCTCCACCCATCAAAATGCTCCTACAAGCTATCAAGTTACACCAGCATAACAAACTCATGGGTTTCCCATCTTATCTGAGAGATGGTGGGCTGGATTCTGCTCTCACTTCCACTGAAGACTATGGAGTGACACTGATGTGAGAATAGAATCAGGCATGGAATTTACCATAATACCCCCTAACTCTGCATTGGCCCAATAATAGCTCTGAGGGACCTACAGACCCACCTGCACTAATTTCTGCAGCATGCAGATTTCTTTTTTTTTACTGAGGAGTGCCATCCAAATCCTGGCTAAACTTAATCCTATGGAGATTGCAAGACAATGTGAGATCACGGTGTGTGGTAATGTGTCCTCAGCACTCCTGGAAAACTGCAATCCCTCTCCTTTTTCCTTTTCAAGGAAGGATTCAGGAAGAAATGGATCGGGTCCTTGAGCCAGGACAAATGCCCATGCTGGAGGACCGGAAAAAACTGCCTTACACTGATGCAGTGATACATGAAATACAGCGGTTTTCTAATATTGTCCCAATGAGTGTATCACGTTCAACTTCCACTGATGTAAATTTCAGGGGTTATATAATCCCAAAGGTAAGCTTTGAGATTGGCAACAGAAACTGCACATATTCATGCAGTTTTGTGAAAAACTAGTAAGAAAATAAATGTAAGAAGTTCCAGTGTTTGGTCTTTCCATATTTAATCCCTCCCTCTACCATCTGTGCTATATCCAGAACTGATGGTGCAACTATGGGCCAGATTCTACATGGGTACATCTTCACTACCTGCCAGATCGGCAGGTAGTGATCAGTCTAACAGGGATTGATTTATTGCGTCTAGTGTAGATGCGATAAATCAATCCCCGATCGCTCTGCCTTCGACTCCTGTAATCCACCAAGACGAGAGGCAGAAGCGGAGTCGACGGGGGAACGACCCCGCGCCATGAAGATGCGAGGTAAGTCAGCCTAAGATACATTGACTTTAGCTATGCTATTCTCGTAACTGAAGTTGCGTATCTTAGTTCGACCCCCGCTCCCCAGTGTAGACCAGGGCTCAGTTATAGCCACTTAAATCCAGAGTAATTGGACTGCTGTCAGTGAAGTTACTCTGGGTTTACATTTGCTTATCTGAGCACAGAACTTGTGCTGGATCTTTGTTTGGAGGGCTAACGAAAACATTTAGGAAATAAAGAAATCCATCCACTGTTTGCTTTGCTGCATGGAAGAATAAGTTGAATTTGTGAGAATGACCGCTACAGACCATTAGCTGCTGCATCTGCCAGTTTCCCTTATTCCTTCCAGGGAATAGAAGTGATTCCTCTGCTGACTTCAGTTTTGAACGATAAATCGCACTGGGAGACACCAGATCAGTTCAATCCTTCCCACTTCCTTGACGCTGACGGGAGCTTTATGAGGAAGGAGGCATTTATACCATTCTCCATAGGTAACAACAACTTCCTGCGCTCAGTCTGTAGTTATGCTGATTGTACAGCAAGAGCAGTGGATGCTCGGCACCTCTGAAAACCAGGCCAAACATGTCTGAAATGGGGTGCCTGAAATTGAGGCTCTCCGGATTAAATAGTACTTTGGGAAATTAGGTGTGAGTCATCCAAAGCACATAGGTAAATACTGGCATTCCTTTGTCTGCCAACCTCCAGACATCTGGAATGGTCACAGATTCTCATAACTTCCTGAATGGGCAGAAACTAGTTCCTTTTAAATAGCCCTTCTGATATATAGATTGGGTGGTGCTGGGAATGGTGTTGTTACAGACTGTACATACATTTTAAAAGATCTCAGACAAAGGCACTGTCCAAGCCATGCCTTGCTGACTGTTGTTCCACTGACCTCCATGTTGGTTAACTTTACAGGGCGAAGGGCTTGCATTGGAGAAGGACTCGCCAAAATGGAATTTTTTCTCTTCTTTGCGGGTTTGCTCCGGAAATTTATTTTCCAGGCCCCTCCAGGAGTGGCGAAAGCTGATCTAGATCTCACTGCTGACGTTGGCTTTACCTTAAACCCAATGCCCCATCTGATTTGTGCGGTGCCCCGTGAATAACTGAATTGTAACTGAATGTAATAAATATTGTCCATGGCTGATGTCTGAATTTGAATCTTTGATCGCAACGATGCAAAAAACAAAAGATAATTAACGGAAAGAAAGGGGTGATCTATGGTCTGACAGCTCATTCTCTAAGTGCCAGAACGGCTGTGTTACTCCAACAGGGGTGCCACCTTGCAATGGCTGACTCAGAATCACAGTAGAGGTGGAAAAGATCGAGGGCCAGATTGTTCCTGCAATGTAGAACAACGCAGGTGTGGTGGTTGGGTTCAATCAGTCTTTTCCTCTTGTCAACCTGTTGCAAGGCCAAGGTCACTCACGGTGCCTGTACTTCTATGTGCCACTGGGGCCATGGCCCAACCTTCCCATCCCCTCAAAAGTCTTGACTAGCCCACAAGTTGGCTAGATGCAAGCTGCACCATTCTAATAACAGCTTGATGCTTCCCCTGCTCACTTGGTAGCTTCTGGAGGATGGAGCTGAGGATCTGGCCCTGTGGCCTTTAGGAGAAGGAGAACATGAGTAAATGCTCATTGGGAAGCTGTGCCCAGCACGGAGTGGGCAGTGTGAAGAGAGAGGTGAAGGCAGGAGGGTCTCTAGGAAACACAGGGAGCCCGTCAGAGACAAACAAGTACGCAAAGCAGACAAAGCAGCGCTTCCAGTCCCTGTTAAATGAAAGCCAGTTGCTCCATCAAATGCCTATCATTTCCCAGCACCCCTGCCTGTAAGAATGGGGAATTCTAATGGATTAACTGAAATAACTGGACGTGTCCAGTTAGCACCTTTCTGCAGATCGAACCTGTCACAGGCTGGTAAGATATTTTGTGTCCTAAGATAGAATGATGTGCCGATTACCCACAAGCATTCAAACCATCAGTCATGGCTGTGTCAAGATCTCTCTTTTGTTTTAAAGCACTTTACATCCAATTGTAAATGGTGCTTCCAACTCTCTCCACATTTATTTGTTTTTTTTAAATGTCCAGCTCCTGGATTCCTGTAATTACCTGAGAATCTCAGCTTCCATTACAAAAAAAGTACTTTTTAGCCCTCAGGATTGTAGAGACAAGCCTGAAAATGCAGACCAGGTACACCCTAAAGGCATGGAAACTAGAAGACAAATAAAACAAAGACAAAATTTATTGGTTTTTTTTAATCATGATTTTCAAGCCAATCTCATGATTTAAGGGGGGCCTGAATCATGATTTTTTGAATGCGTAGAGTTGGCAACACTACATTCAACCAAAGCATACAAAGACTTTATATATCTCAAGTGTAGCTGTCACCACTGTTCTCATTCCATTCCTTTCATGCCATCTGTTACTCCTACTAAGGTTGGATGTTTCCCTCTCCTTCATATCATTCTTTTCAAGAACTCTACTGATGTCTGCAAAGCAAAACTGGGTATCAAAACCAAAGCCAATAGACACCCCCAACTAATATGACTTGGAAACAATGGGACCCAATGCTGGAATGGTATCTAGAAACTGGCAGTAGTCAATGATGTTTTAGTCTAAGGAATTAAATTGTTGTGAGCGTTCTCTGCAGAGAAAGCCAGGGTGGATTGATTGTCTCGTCAGAATCTTCCTCTGGTATTTCACAGCATACAATACAAGCGTCACCAGGATTATAACCCATCACTCATGAATCAGCTGGAGCACAGCCAACATGCAACTAGAAATACTTGATGAGTTAAAAACCTTCTGGAGACATCTTGACTCAAACCGCTGCACCTCAGCTTGGGCTTCCTTTCTGCAAGCACAATCTTCCCTTTCTATTTTTCTCTGTTAGTCCCAGCTCTATTGGCATCACATGGGGTTATGATGATGGTCTGCTAAGTGTGGGTACAATATTCAAACAGAACTAAGTGACTACATCCCATTTTCCAAAGTGACTGACACACTGATCCCCAAGTCTATTCTGGAAATGGGACTTCTAGAATTCTGCCATCTTTGCTCACCATTATACAAGACACATACTCCACACTCCAAGGAGCTTGGTGTTTCAAAACTAAGCAGCAAAGTCTCCAGAAAGAGCAACATTATATTGTGTGGTCTCCAGTTTACCAAACAATGGGTTTGAGTTTGTTTGGTGCTGAGCAAATGCAACTGCCATTGACTCTAATGGAAGCTACAGGTCCTCAGCACCTCTCAGGATCAGGATATCGCACTACCAGATTTGGGGCCACATTCTAATGCATGCAAAAGGTGCAATGGTCCCTCAAGTATGGACCCAGGTAATCTGCAAAAGCAGTTTTAATATAGGCCCATATTCTATCCACAGACACCTCATTCTACCCTCTCACATGACCTCTGTGCAATCTATACTACTAAGAGCATATTTAGGAATGTAGACGCCCTTTCAAAAATACATACTTAGCTCAAAGGAAAGAATTTAATCTGAACTCAGAAAATTGCAATTGAAAAGGCAATTATAGCAGATCTTTCTTACTTGTTAATTATTACATTTAAATGTCTCCCCACCACAAGAATATTCAAATTCAATTTGTATATGCCTAGTTTAATCATATTATGGTCCTGGGAACTTGGCTACCACATTAGCAAATGCCTCACCTGGTCTCACCCACCCGCTGAGTAACAAGGATCAGAAAGATTAATAGCGGTTGTAGCTCAACTCACGGTGAAGCAGAGGCTAAATCTGCACGCACAGGCATTTCTCAGTGCATGTCTGGTCAGTATTAGAAGGCCTGTGCAAACTCGGCATAGACCAGCCCTTATAGGTTTGGTTAGAGGCACAAACCTCTATGAATTCTTCGTCCCCCACAACTGCCTCCCCAGAACACCTGCTTCATCTTACCTTTTGATGTCTTCAAGGGAATTGGTGACCTGACCCCTCCTGTTCTCTTCAGGCCAAGGCTCTTCCTGGATCCTCAGGTTCACTGCCAGACCTTCAGCAGAGTCTTCAGAGGTGGAGCTGTGTGGGTGACTTCACCTCAGTCCACCAAAGGCTGTTCTGAAAGGGAAGAGGGGAGTGGTGGAGATTGGGTCTGAAGCACATGTCCCACTCATAGGACAGGAGGTGCTGGAAAACGACTGCATTCCCAGTCAGATCTCTACTGAGGTGCCTGCAGAGATGATTCTCAGGAAACCCAATGGGTTCTGTAGCGGTAGCACCATCATGGTAGCTATTTCTCAACCTCAATGCATCTTTGCCAGGGAACACCCGCCATAACCTAATATTGACAAAGGTAGTAGTAGCCCAAAACGCTCCCTGATTAAAAGTGGGGTTTCTGGCTCTGCACAAAACTTTTGACTGCATTAGTTATGGGGAGATGGAGACTGGCTAATACATATGTTCAACTTTGGTCACAGTAACGGGGCAGGACTTGCCCAGCAGCGCCTCCTGCTGGTTGTCCGGGAATTAGCTCATTTTCCCAGCTTTGGAGTACCCTCTGCCGGTGTCTCACCGTTGCTGTCCCCCGTGTCCCTCCCAGACCCCGGTGCCCTTTTACCTGACAATACCCCTACACGCTTTCTGGGTCTCCCCTCCCTGGGGAACCCCAACCCTCTATCCCCACCTTGCCTCAGCCTATGGGCTGCTGCCAGTTACCATCTAGCCCCCTTTCACTGGGGCCGACTGCAGTCTATACAAGCCAGCCATCATAGGCAAGGGAGGTAGGACCTACTGCCACTACCTAGCCCCAGGCTGCCCCTTCACAGCCCCGGAACCTGTTTAGACCCCACACAAGGCCCTGCAGTCTGCAGAGGTTTCCAGGCAAGAGCTCCCCAGCTTCTTTTGCCTTCCCCCAGCCCTGCTCTATTCAGGTAGCTTGCTCAGTTCCCAGGCAGTCAGGTCCTTCCCTCTCTGCAGTCAGAGAGAGAGACTGCTTTCAGCTTCTGGTCCACTGCCCTCTTACAAGGGCTAGCTGGACTCTGATTGAGCTGGCTGAAGCTGCGGCTGCTTCCTTAATCAGCCTAGCTGATTGGCCTATCCGGCCACAGCCCTGTTTACACAGGAGTGGGGCAGCCGCCCCACTACAGTTACCATATCTTCAAATGGATGCAGTGGAATTAAAGGGTGCGGGTCTGGGATGGGGCAATAGGACTGATTATAGACATGAAAAACCTTTCACATCAAGAGAGTTTGGAAAGAGTGCCTCTGTTTGCGTAAGAGGGCAGATTAATGGGGGAGGAGAGGCATGAGAAAGATAGAGTAAATAATGAATGGTGCAGAGAAGGTAAATCAGATACTTCTGTTCAGCACTTCTTACTGTAGAAGCAGAAGGAGACATTCATTGAAATTGAAAGGCAGCAAATTAAAAAATAATAAAAGGAAATAAATACTTTTTACACAATGAACATGTAGGCTGTGGAAGGCATTGCCATGGGATATCACTCAAGCCAAGGATTAAAACAAATTGGACCCCAAACCCTCCGGAGTTATAATAAGGAAGATTTAAAAAACCCCAAGAATTTGGGAAGGGATGGAAACCTTCATGCTTTAGGTCATAAGGCAATCTCTAGCTTATGGTGATCAGGCAGAAAAATGGCAGATTAACCCATAATTGTCTGGTGTAGTTTCTTGCACCTTTCTCTGAAACACCTGATACTGGCCACTGTCAGATACAGGATACTGGGCTAGATTGACCACTGGTCTGGCTGAGTCTATTGTTCCTAATGCTCTGTATATAGTTACAGAGAAGGCACTCATAAGAAAGCAAGCTAATGAGAAAGTCTCTCGTAGGTGTCTCATAGACTCACAGACTTTAAGGCCAGAAGAGACCATCACGATCATTTAGCCTGACCTCCTGCACGTTGCAGAACTGCACCCACTCCTGAAATAGACCCATAACCTCTGGCTCAAATCATGGTTCAAAGACTTCAAGTTACAGCGAATCCACTATTTAGTTTAAACCAGACAGTGACCCATGCCCCGTGCTGCGGAGAAAGGCCAAAAACTTTACTGATTCTATTCTCCCTCACATTTGCTTTACTTTAGTGTGACATTACTGGAGCTAGTCCTGATTTATGCTGATGGAAGTGAGAGCAGAATGAGGCCCTCAGTATGGAGAATGCTGATATCCTAACTGCTGATTGAAAAACACAGACTGATGCCCATCTACAATGTACGCAGCTCTGTTTATGATTCAGGCTTGTGCACACATTATGCCATACTGTCTACCATCTGCACGTTATAAATAGGAATGGCTAGGGAGTTCAATAGGGACACGCCTTTAAATCCCCTTCATATGCATTGGACTCGGAGAATTTATTTCAGGTACAGAATGGAAAAATGGCTCATACTTTTACTATAAACATGTCTATAAAATCATGACTGGTGTAGAGAAAGTAGGTAAGGAAGTGTTGTTTACTACTTATAATGCAAGAACTAGAGGTCACCAAATGAAATTGATAGGCAGCAGGTTTAAAACAATAAAAGGAAGGATTTCTTCACACAAAGCACAGTCAACCCATGGAACTCCTGGTTAGATGATGGTGTGAAGGCCAAGATCATAACAGGGTTCAAAAAAAGAACTAAATAAATTCATGGAAGAAGGGCCATCAATGGTTATTAGCCAGGATGGGCACGAATGGTGTCCCTAGCCTCTGTTTGCCAGAAGCTGGGAATGAATAACACTTGATGGATCACTTGATTACCTGTTCTGTTCATTCCCTCTGGGGCACCTGGCAGTGGTGACAGGAAGACAGGATACTGGGCTAGATGGACCTTTGTTCTGAGCCAGCAGGGCTATTCTTATGTTCTTATGACTGTCCCTCCCAAACATGGACAGTGAAGAGGCGTGCTCCTGATGTGCCACGTATCAACCAGTCTGATTTGCCTTTACTGCTAGTGTAAGAAAGAGGCAACTCAGGCCCAAAGAAATATAAATGGTATCTGTATATTGAGTACCCATTGGAGAATGCAAATGATCACTGGGCATTCTTGCACAAAGGAGACACTAGCTACCCCAGGCACCTACCGTGTCAGCATATGGTCCAATGAGCTTCCAAAACATTTCCTTAGAAAAATTGGTGTCGTGTGATATCACAGACCACAGAGCTGGGCAATGGTCTGAAGTGAGATGGACACTGAAACCTGCCAAACCCAGAACTAGCCCAACCCACCATGTGAACAGGTTTGGTAAGTTGCTTTGGGGGAAGTTGGGCTGGAACAGTGGGGTTAATCTGGGAACCTGGATATGCACAGCAGCCATGTTGTCTGGGAACCTTGAGTTGTACAGTGGGTGTCATGCTGCTTGGGAATTTGGAGTCATGCAACGGCTGCCAAATAGTTTGGGAATCTGGACTGGGGCAGAAAGTGCAACAAGATCTGGAAGTTTAGCTTTCAACGAGACAGCTGCAGCGTTTGCTTTTCAAGGGTTGATCTCTGTGTGTGCTCAAGCAGGGGAGCACGTAGCAAGGGACATGTCAGGAAAACACGTAGTAGATGCATTATCTAGACAGGAATTTCTTGTCATCTCAAAAACTCCATGTAACCTTGTCATATCAAAGCATCACACCCAAGGGCCTGTTTCCAAAAGATCTTTTCTACGGCCAGTTAAAACTATTTCTGAAAAATCCCTTTTTAGCATTTAAACATTCAACCAAGTTAGGGCAAAATGCCAAGGCAGTGGGTAGCAGCACATACTCCATAAGCTGGGGGAATGGCAGGCCAGGAAAAATCCCGCAAGACAGCATAGGTCATATTGGCTTGATGTGTTGGGAGTATTACTAACTGTTCCTTTCTGAAAGGAACAACATGTGTGCTTGGTGGTTGCTGTGGAGGGCAATGTATGAAGCTGTTGGAGAGCATACAAGCCTTCTATCTCACACTGCACCCCTTTCTCTCTGAACATGTCCCTCGTGGTCATGCAAGCATACTCCAAAGCGACACGACAGCAAATCTGGCAGGTCCACTGTATCCCACATCAGGGTGCCATCAGGATGTCTGCGTCCCGTGCATTGTGCCAGCAAAGGTTTTTGCACATCTTTACACGCCTGCACAAGCAAGAGTTAGTCTTGTAACACATTTTTGGAACCAACGCTTTCCATGAGCAAATGACTACTGCAGGCAGTTTTATAAAAATTACTTCCAGACCTACATGTATCATGTAACCAAAAATTGAGTTTGTCTGCATTTTTGGAAGGGCTAAAAAGCACAGTGAATTTCACTGGTCCTACAACACCCAGGAACAATGCCGAAAATTTTTGAGCCCCATTTACCAGTACCGTATCTAACTATTTCCGTATGGACATCTGCAGAGCACTTGTGTAACATGAATGTAGGGGAAGCTGCAAAGCACTTCTCGGAAATGAATGTAAAAAGCCCCAGACAGGTTCATGCATGATTGCCAGATCTGAAGTTGCGCTGGCTGGTAATCAGAGTTCCTCTTCCAACTCCACTATGGTGTGGTGTATCAATAAACTCAATTCAGATGTTGGAGATTCATGCAGAATTGTTGTATTTTCTGCCATCATTTTAGAATGCTGGTGCAAATGGAAAGCATTTTCACAATTATTGCCAAATTATGTGCAAATTATGCCAAACTAATGAAGCAATTGCTTCAGGAATGTCAAGGATAGCCCTCTCTGCACATCACTTCCACGCTTTACTGGCTCCTGGGTAAACTCCATAGTGACGACAATTATTCTGGGATGTGGCATGAAAGCAACTGCTGAAGGGTAAGATTACATTGTAATTAAGGCTATTGATTTACAACCAAATTTTCAAGTACCATGCACTAATATATGTGCAAAATGTGTCCATTTGTACTCAGACATGTGAATTTGTGTATGCAAACAAGTATTTGTGCACACAAAGCAGGAAGTTTGGTGCAAAACTACCACTTTGACCACACAGTTGCACAATTATTCCTGAAAATTCTCATCTACATGCACAAAGATGAGTTTTGCAGACTCAGTCAGGTTGAAGTAAAACTCTGATGAAGGTCCATTTGATAATTTGACCAACAATATCATAGTTTGCCATATTTCATTAAAATCAGCAGAATGAGTATTGGTAAGATTCCAGATTTTAGCATATTTCCCTGGTCCAGCTGTTCAAGCCTTGTTGTATTTTACACTTACTTTGTACAGGCAAAAATGACTGTAGAAGGTGTAAGGCAGAGCAGAATTGGGCCCACAGTTTCTACCTAAGATAAAACAAACAGGAGAAGATGCATCGACCACTATCCACCTTTACTGAGGTGGGTACAGTAACAGTTTGCACACATTGGGCCTGAAGCCTTATAGCCAAGTGCCCGCCACTGCCATTCCAAAGGCCATAATCAACCACTCTCAGCTCCCATGACTACTTCTTGAAGAGTGTTGTGGTTATGGCACAGATCTGGACATCAGAAGTGCTAGGGTTCGATTCCATACTAGGAAAACAGGCTGTTGCTGACAGTACTTGTCAATGACAAATCCTTATGTTCCCGCCTTTCAACAGGCTTTGAAAATGGTCTGTCTACAGAAGGGCATTTTGATCCCACTTTCTTGAGAAGCTACACCATTCTCAAGCCAGATGAGGATGATCCACTGCTAACAATTCAACAGGCCATTGCTCTAGGGTAGACAGGCCCCCGGGGTTCTATTCCTACCTCTGCAACTGACTTACTGTGTGATCTTGGGCAAGTTACTTCACTGTCCTGTGCTTCTATTTCTCCATTTGCACAACAGAGATATGGTACTTATGTCACTGCTCATAAAGTGCTTTGAGACCCTCTGGTGGAAGGTGCTATAGGAATTGCAAAGCTTAATCATCAGACCATATTCCTGCACAAATATGCAGAGGCTTGTAACCTGAAACCCTCTTTATTTCTGGACAGACACTGCAAACTGCTTAGACCACATTCTCCAAGGTGTTTAAGGAGGGTGGAGTTTACAGTATTTATTTAGGTATTTTGCAAACCCTAATAAGACTAGAACACTTGTGGCAATCGCAAAGAACAAATATAAAACCCGCGGCTACACTCTGAACAACGCCACCACTTTTTTTTGTTATTGCTCCTCGCCCAAAAACCAGATTACAACTAGAAAACAATGGCTTTTTTAATGCCATTTATTTCCGATCCTGCATTAATTTGTCTGCTGTGTGCACTGCTTTTATTAGGTGCACTTTATTTTTCAACTGGCTCTAAAAACTCATCTTTTAAACTGCCTCCTGGTCCACCTCCTCTTCCGATCATTGGTAACCTGCATTTGCTGGATATTAGAAGGCAAGATAAATCACTATTGAAGGTAGGAAAAAACCCCAGCCACCTCATGCATTTTAAGTCTGCCTCAGTTAAAGCAGTGAGAAGACTTTGTTGTTGTTTATTAATCTGAATTCAATTTCAGAGCTGTAAAAATTGCACAGTAATGTTGTCTCAAGCTTGTTCTAGCTCCTGTCTATGCGGCAGCTGTGTCATTTCTGATCAACCACTAAAAAAGGGCCCCTGGGTAATGTGGATTTTTTTCATATATACTTGATAAGGTACATGAAGTAAATAGTGCTTGTGGGATTTTAAATATGAACTTGACAGCTCTCATACCCAGAGGGCTTTTAGAGTATTAGCAAATAACTAACATGAAAAAGAAAATCCCCAGGAAGAAGTAAAAGGAATTCACTACAAAGAGTCCAACAGCCACATAAGAAAGGGTCAAATCCAGATGTTCTTATGCAGTTGTTGCTCCATTCCTAAGCGGGCAAATTCCCATTGAAATCAAAGGAGTGGCAGAACAATAGGATGGAATAATTTTGTGAAGTAGCTGGAATAAATACCCTGTGAACTCTTCCGTTAACTTGTAATTAAAACCACTTATCATTGTTTAAGCAGATAAAGAGTTCTCATCTGTGAAGATTGCTGAAGAGGAGCCTGTCAGGCTAGGGGCAATCCAGGTGCTTTGCTCTTCCTTATCCCAAGAGGAAAGTTTTGCAAAATCTCCCCCCTGGCTGTCTGACCACGTTTCCTTCCTGCCCATCCAGTTCTGCCTTAGATCTGTTCCTGCCAGTGTTTAATATTTTAATATTCTGCCAGTGTTTCTGCCAGGACAACAAATATTTGGCGTCCTGATGCATGACTAAGGCCCCTAGTCACTAGGGGGATACGAATAGTAATGAAGTGGGTTCTAGCCCATGAAAGCTTACGCCTGAATAAATTGGTTAGTCTCTACGGTGCCACAAGTACTCCTCGTTTCTTTTGCAAATAGCAAAACAGTAATCATTGCAGGGTTCCATCCAGTGCACAGTGCCTGTTGGTTACTAACATGGGCTAAATCCTGAGTGAAATTGACCTCATGCAGGGGGGTTTGCAGGGGTCAGAAAGGACGGGATCCTCTCCTCCAACGGCACAAATGCAAATAATGGGCTGTGGCTGAACTCTGCCATCTACGTTTATGTTACAAGGCATTGAATTTGTGTAGTGGCCACACATCTCTGTGTCCCCAACCCCTCTGTGTGCTGGTTTGCAGCACTGGCATAGTGACTTTATGTGAAAATTGTGGTGTGTTAAAAACCTTCCACCATTGTATCATTGGCGGTGGGGGCGGAAGTCAGAATTCACCTCATGTGCTTAAACCCTACTTTATCCCTTAACATATGGAATGGCTTGAAACTTTCCATTACTTGAAAACTGAAGTTTCTTTGCAGGGATCCCATTCTGCTTCCCTAAAAATGCAAGACACGTAACGGCTAGCAGCATGTGAACACATGCCACCCCCATGAAACTAGGATTCTCTCCCCAGGCTGTTATGCTACATGCAGAGTGTCTATGGGAGTCATTAGCAAACATGAGTCTTTACTAAACATGAACAGGAATCCGCCTCCCAGCACAGCCAACTCTGCAGAACTACTTACGAAACTAGACAAGGTGGAGGTGAGGCAGTATCTTTTGTTGAACCAACTTATTGTGGTGCGAAAGACAAGCTTTGGCGCTACACGCGCTCTTCTTCAGGCCTGGGAAAAGTAGCAAGAGTGTCACGGCTAAATACAAGATTGAACAGATAGTTTAGAGTAGTTAGCAAAAAAAAATAAAAAAAAATATTTTCAGATATGTCAATATGTCGACATTTTTGGAACAAAACATTTAGATGTTTCCTTTCAAAACAACTTTTTGAATGAATTTTCTTAAATTTTATAATGTGCAGTAGACTAGAATACAATATAGTAGAATATAAAGACAAAAAAATTATTTAAAATATTTTCTTTCATGGAGAATATTACAATTTTCAATTTTCATTCCAAATTAGAACAAAAGGAAATTTAAAAAACTTGAAATCCTGCAAGAAATGGAATTTCTGTTCTTTTCACAGCTCTAGCAATATGCCTTTAAGTGAGTCATAAATGCAATAAGAATTGTTATACATTTTATAACAATAGGCCTGTTTGTCTTTCTCCTATTCCTCCACTTTGTTTATTAACTGATCCCCATTCTTTAGCGGTCTGTTTGTTTTTTATTCTCCTTTTTCTTAAGAACAAAACCACACTATTAGCTTCCTTAAATAAGACGATGAAGACTTGTGGCACCTTAGAGACTAACCAGTTTATTTCAGCATAAGCTTTTGTGGGCTATAGCCCACTTCATCGGACGCATAGAATGGAACAGAAGTAAGATGTATTTATATACACAGAAAGCAAAAAAAAGTTGTACATTAGCATACCAATTCTAAGAGGCTGTTTAATTTGAATGGGCCATTATCAGCAGGAGAAAAAAAACCTTTTGAAATGGAATCTCTGTCTGACAGGAGATAAGAACTGGTTAGTCTCTAAGGTGCCACAAGTCTTCATTGTCTTATTTACGGATACAGACTAACACGGCTGCTAATTTTAAACGTATTAGCTTCCTGTAGACCTGAGAATATTCTCTTGTAGCACTGAGCTTAAACACCCACCTAATAGCCTATACCAGACTATCCTTTTAATGACTATACTTCAGCTACCTCTCATGGAACCTTTTCCCCCCTTTCTAACTACCCAACATTGTTTCTGAATCAAGAATAGACATCAATGATCTCCTAGGTTTTCATTGATTAAATAAAGAGAAATACAAAGAGTAAACAAAGTGTGTAAACACTGAGGATTTATGAAGACCTAATTTTTAATGTTCAAGTGTATGTAAAAGTTCATGGGCCAGATTTCCTGTTTTGAAAGCCACAGTTAGAGATTGTGTGTGTGGTTTTCCCCACACAGAAGAGGACTGTGCTCCTCCTAGACCAATGGATCAGCTCTACAGGAAGAGGTTAGTGCTGAACTCATGCATATGCTAGTCAGATTAGTGCTATAAACAAATACACTAGCATAAGCCTTGGGTATTAAGAGGAAATGAGGGGTTTCTTAATGCGCTCTCTCCATGGGTGACACTAAAACTCTGCCTCTCTTTCAGTTAGCAGAAAAATATGGGCCAGTGTTCACCCTCCATTTTGGGTCTCAGAAAGCTGTGGTACTGACCGGATACGAAGCTGTGAAGGAGGCACTCGTAAACTTCACGGATGAATTTGTAGATCGACCACCCATCCCAATATTTGAACAAATCCAGCATGGAAATGGTACAAGCCATTGGAGATGTGAGAGTTTCAAAGGGGTTCGGCCTTGGTCTCTCTCTTCTCCTACTACCACCATTGCCTGATAACTTTTGGAAGTCCTGCCCCAAGTCTGTATTTTAGCTAAACTGACCCCAAAATTCCACGTTTCCAGTTTATTTAGAATGGTTTGCAGCTCTTGTCATTAGCGACAATTACTTTGGCAAACAACTTTGTGATCAGTTAAAATATGAGGGCAAAATTTTAAAGGCACAATGGCAACTATGTGACTAATTCCCACAGGCAGCCAATGTGAGTTAGGTGCCTCACTGCCATTAATGTATTTTACCTGAGGTATCAGTTCATGAGAAATGAACCATACTGGATTTGGCACTCAGATATTTTGCCTCTCTTGCCTGTCGGTGCTGCCATTTTGGATGTATTCATTCCAGAAAGTCCTGCCCCGCAAAATGGCGCTTTGTAGAACGATACATCACAGGTTCAGATAAAGGTTATGGGCCTGTAGTGACGTAAAGACTCACTGGTGCAGCGCCTCCTGCTGGTCATCTGGGAATTAGCTCTTTCCCAGCATCTGGAGTGCCCTCTGCAGGCTGGTGTCTCATCTGCAGCTGGCCCTGTGTCCCTCCTGGACCCTGGTGCCCCTTACCCTGGGGTTCTGTCCTCACTCTGGGTCTCCCCTCCCAGGGGAACCCCCAGCCCTCTATCCTCACCTTGCCTCAGTGGCTACTGCCAGTCATCATCTAGCCCCCGCTCTCTGGAGCAAACTGCAGTCTGTAATGGCTACTCATCATTGGCAAGGGGCTAGGACCAGCTGCCTCTGCCTATTCCCAGGCTCAACCTCTGCAGCCCAAGTACCTTTCCTGGCCTTTATCAAGGCCTGCAGCCTGGGGATTTACCAGGCTGGAGCTCCCCAGCTTCCTTTGCCCTTCCCCAGCACTGCTCTGCTTCAGGTACCTTGCTCTCAAGCAGCAATCCCTTCCCACTCCAGGGCTAGAGTGAGACTCCTTCAGCTTCTGGCCTCCAACCTTCTCATCATAAGGGCCAGCTAGGCCCTGCTAGAGCTGGCCACAGCTGTGGTCAGCCACACCCGCATCTGCTTTCACTCTTCTTCCCAGCTGCAGCCATCTCCAGGGCTGCTTTTATCCCCTGTTCTGCAGGAGTAGGGCAGCTGCCCCACTACAGGGCCAAATCTGTGATCCCTTCCCTTCAACAGCTCCAGCATTTCCCCAAGGCAGTTCCTCCATCCCCATATCCATGAATGGCTTAGAAAACATCTGACCTGGGCCCTCCTCCTATTTTTTCCACTCTCTAGCTCAAAGTTTAACTAGGCGCTTCAGCATCAATTATCACACAGTGCTCCTTGATTACAATGTGTGATAGAGCCCCCCCAGTCACACTCTGAGAGCTGATCTCAGTGCTGTAAACTGACAAGTCAATGGAAGGAGAAAAAGAATTGCTCAGAGTCAGTATATCTATAACATTGATATAATGGGGGGCAGTAGAAAATCTTGTAATCCAGATCAGCAGTGATCAGCAGCTATTACGAGCCGCTGACTTTTAGTGATTTGGGCAAAATGAGTTTGGTGGACTCAGCTTCACTCTCAGAGGGATGCTGTTCACATCACACAATCACACACCAACACCAGTACTAAATAACAGTCTTGTTGGTAGCTTCAGCAGAGATGCGAAGGACTGTCTAAGCACTTGGAGAGTCTTATCGCTTGACTACTAGAGGTCATCTCAGATTTGGGGCACAGCCAGAAGGTTTTGCCTCTGCTACCCTTGTGGCACCTGTTGAATGGACCAGCAGAGGATTGTTAATCATCAGGGTTGTTAATCTGACAAATTACCTCAGCACTAAAGTCACACAGAAAATGTATTAAAAAACAGAGTGCTCTAAGTGCCCGGTTGCCTCCCACATGAGTGTGATGGCAAAGACTGAACTGGGAGAAAAATATTTCCATGATGTAAAAGATGGCTGGGATTGGTGGGCGGAGCTAGGAGGAGGACATAGAAATGAATGGCAAATGGGATAATGGAACAGCAAGGAGAAATGGAGGGAGAGAAACTGTGGAGATATTCTCATATTCTTTCAAGTAGAGCAGGGTCCCCTTGAATTCTACATTCTCAGCAATCACATATACCTCACATATACCTCAGGTGTCTTCTTTTCTAATGGAGAGCTGTGGAGAACGACACGAAGATTCACTGTGTCAAGCATGCGCAACCTTGGAATGGGGAAAAAGCTGATAGAGGAAAGAATTTTTGAAGAGCTTCATTTACTTATTGAGATGATCAAATCTTTCCGAGGTGAGCTGGGGAATATTAAGGTTAAATATCGCATTGCTCAGACTTTTCAAGCACCGTTGTAAACACAAGTCAGTGGTGAGGCTGTGGCATGAGAGTTATGTTTTTGCTTTAGTTTGTTCTTATTACAGGTGAGCCATTTAGCCTCAAGTCATTTAATGCTGCTCCAACCAACATCACCTTTCTTATGCTGTTTGGGGACCGGTTTGACTACAAAGATCCAACCTTTGTCACTCTGTTAAGACTCATAGATGAAGTTATGGTTCTTCTTGGATCTCCATTCTTGCATGTAAGTAATTCTTCCAGTGTATTTTGAATCATACAGGCTCCATGACCCAGCGCAGCAGATCTCAGGCTGTAAGAACTAGCACATCCCATCTAAAACTCAACAGTACTCAGGTATCATCAGTGATGGAGTCTGATCCTCAGACCATATTAGAAACCAAGCTGTATACTATGTAATTACAACCCGCACACCACCATTTACAAATCATTGGTCTAACAGAGTGAACAAAGGGACTGTGAGTTGGGAATAACCCTGCTGCGTAGGGTTGGATTCACTCCGAGAAAGGACAGGAAGCAGCACTGCAAGCTTCCTTAACTCTCCAGCCAATGTGTTTCAACCACGACATGGGAGGTAACCCTTCTAGTCCCAAGAATAGAATTCAGGCTCCCTGCCATGTTGGCCTCAAGGCTGAGATTACTAGTGAGCATGAGAAATAGCATCAGCTGTATTCATGGATTTTGTAACATGTCCATAAGATTGAAACTCCAAGAACATTTTGTGTGGTGACTATTTTCCACGTCTATTAGTGACCTGTACTGAATTATACCTACTAAACCAATGTTATCTACATTGCATCTGTAACAAGAAAAACTTTTTCGGGTGGAGAAAATCCATTGGTTGATTTATAGGTCCCTAGACAGTGTCACAAATCCACAGTGTTCCTGAGTGTTGTAATTTGCATTTGGATCATTAATTCAACTGGGGGAGGGGATCACATTTCATCAGACAGTTCTTTCTATTGTTCATGTGAGGATGATCACATGCAGGGTTTATTCCAGCCAGTTCATGGCATGTATCATGCTAGGAAACTAAGGTGATAGTTGTGTCTTAATATGATCTGGTATCTCAGTATCTATTAGCACCAGCACAATGGAAAATATTGTGCTCACGAAAGTGCTTACTAATGTGCTAGTTTCAGGCAGCCATATATGAATAACTGGTGCCTGGAGCTACAACCTACTAGTTCTTGTTTTTATTCTCTTCAGCACAAACAAGATCAACAGCTTTGTGACCAGGCTGCTGATAGCCTCTATGATACATAAAATAGTCCCACTGAGAATTGTGGTCTGGTGGGAATCTGAGATGAGAATTATGCTATAAAATTTCAGCCCTGTACTGAATGTTGGTTCCCCACTCCCCAAATTTGAAACTTTACCTTTTAAATTTATTCTATTTGTTCTTAAATGTCACTTCATTGTGCATGAAAGTGCAGCCTTTGCCTGCCTCCTTTGTATTTTCTAATCACAGTTTGTGTTCAGAGACTCTGGCTGTGTTAAACATGCTTCATAGGAGACAGCAAAGTACTTAATCATATGCTTAGCCCCACTGAAATCAAAGGACTAGATTTTGTGCCACAAAGGGGATTTAATGTGGCCAGAGGAGAATTTCCTTTGTGCAGGGCAACTCTCAGCTGGCATAGCCAACTCCTGCCCCAGACCAACATAGGGGATATGGGGGCGGCATGTCAGGGACATCTTGGCAGGAGGGGCTTGCAGAGCAGTGCATCCAATTCGTATCCAGCATCGGTTTCCCAAGGGACCCTACACCTGTGGTGTAAGTTAGAGCTGTTTCCTTTCAGCTTTACCCTTGTGCTGAGACCTGGAACCTCAGAATCAGGAAGACAATTGGCTCCCTTGTGGCCTCTCCCCTGCATTTTAGCAGAACCCAGATGCAGTTGAAAATCTGCCCCAATAGGACCACTCATGAACTTATAGTTAGGCCTGTGCATAAGTACCTTGCTGAATCAGGGCCTGAAAGTATAAGACCCAGCCCTCCATTTGAATGTGCTAGCTTCACCCAGGTGGAGTCCCAGTGACATCAGGAGTGCTGGTTATCATTACAGGAACTCCTCACTTAAAGTCATCCCGGTTAATGTTGTTTCATTGCTGATCAATTAGGGAACATGCTCGTTTAAAGTTGTGCAATGCTCCCTTCTAACTTCGTTTGGCAGCTGCCTGCTTCGTCCACTGCTTACAGGAAGAGCAGCCCATTGGAGCTAGCTGGTGGGGGCTTGGAACCAGGGCGGACCGGTAGCCCCCCATCAGCTCCCTGCTCCCCTAAGTTCCCTGTGCAGCAGCTGCCCAGCAGGCTATCAATTGTCAGCAGTTCAGCTGTCCCTCCCCCCACTGCCATGTGCTGCTCCTACCCCCTGCCTTGGAGCTGCTCCCCGAGACTCCTGCTTGCTGAGCAGGGGAAGAAGAGGGGGGCTAATGTCAAGGTGTCCCCCTCTCCCCTGCTCCTGTGCCCCGCTTACCCCATCTTCCATAGAACAGGGGGAGGGAGCTTGCCCTGGTAGCAGCTGCAGCTCAGCTTGCTGATCTCCTGCTGCCTTGTAGAGTGTGAGAATTAACCCTTGAGGGCTCAGCCAATTGCTAGTTCATCATTTAGCAGTAAGGCATTCCCTGGGAAATATCCCACTGTCTGATTCCTCCATCTCAATCAAGCTTCACAATCATCATCACTGTGTACCAGTATTAAATTGTTTGTTTAAAACTTTAACTGTGTGTGTGTGTATATATATATAATCTTTTATCTGGTGAAAAAAATTTCTCTGGAACCTAACCCCCTCATTTACATTAATTCTTATGGGGAAATTGGATTTGCTTAACATCATTTCATTTAAAATCACATTTTTCAGGAACATAACTACAACATTAAGTGAAGAGTTACTGTACAAACCTCTACTGGAAATATTACAGAGCTCTAATGATGGGCCAACCCAGCAATGCTTCGCATGGCTCTTTCTGTATCTTGGCACGTTGGCTTTAACACGCCTATTTTTTTTCCTTACTAGTTTTTTAATTTCTACCCATTCCTTGGACTATTTCTCAAAACCCACAAGATTTTACTCAAAAAAATAGAAGAGGTGCGCATCATTTTAAGGAATTACATCCAGATCAGCAGACAAGATATCAACGAGAGCTCGGTGAGCTACATTGATGCATTAGTGTTCAAGCAACACGAGGTATGTGAACTAAGCTGCTTTATTTACAATTTAGTCTGTTTTCAGCAAAACCACTTAACTAGATCCTGATCTCAGCCACATCAAAGTAACCTTCCTGAGGTCAATGCTGTTATCCAGATGGGACTGAAATCAAACCCCGTTCCCTTACTTTTGCCATAATTTATCTAATGAAGGTTTCACCAAACTTGGATGTGAAAACAGACTTATCGCCCCACCCCACTTTATAATCTATGATCAACTGTTTGTGCCTACAGGAAAATCAATGGGGTTTCATAGAGGATGAATCTGACCATTTGTGTTCATAAAGAAACCAATCATTGATCTCATTGTTCTAAAAGGAATAATATACTCAAAGGAAGTCAGTTGTTATATCACAACTATATGTCCTGGCCCTGCATTTATTCCTTGAATCTGACCACTATGATTTCTAAAACAGATTAATCTCAGTGTAATATTAAAATAAAACACATTTAGACTAAGTTTTTCTTCTTTCAAACACAGCACATTGCACCTCCTAGCTGCTCATACTGAGCCGGGTTCAAGAATCGATGTGCTCCGACAGTCCGGCAGGGGAGAATGATCACGAAAAAGCTTTGCACACATTCCAAACGGGCGGGTAGAGTGGGAGGTGCCTCTTGGAGGTTTGAAATCACTGCACTCGAATCTCCAGCTGCACACGGAAAGGAACAGGTGTTTCCAACCCCTGAAAAATGAACTGCAGGAGTGCGTTTGTGAATACCACTCAAAGCGGAGCTCAGCCCTGCTTTGGATTAGAGATGGACCCTGAACCAATCGCTTGCATCAAAACACCTCTAGCTTCTGGGGAAGTTCAGGTCTCCATGCAGATCTGCACTGTGTGGCTCAGATTAGGGTGACCAGATGTCCCGATTTTATAGGGACTCCCCTCACCCCCATCCCGATTTTTCACACTTGCTGTCTGGTCACGATAGCTCAGACCCAACTCTGCCCTTGGTTCTGAAATCCTCTGCTGGCTTCCCCTTGTCTCACAAACCTAGGAGAATGCCTGAAAATGCGATGGGTGAGGTGGGACCTCCCAAAGCTTACTCAATTGTCATTTTGCCTCAGTCAGAGTGAACAAGAGAACTTCAACACTAACCAAAACTTGTGTGTTTAAAGGAGACAAACAAGAAAGACAGCTTGTTTTATGATGAAAACATAATAGCATCTGTACTCGATCTGGTCATGGCTGGGACTGAGACAACTGCCACAACATTGCAGTGGGCCATCCTACTGATGATGAAATATCCAGAGATCCAAAGTGAGCCGCTCTATGGTTTCACTCTTTGTCTGTGCCTTGTTTTAATACGAAAGTCAGGTGAAGTGTCCGACGTGTAGATGCCAGTGCTGCTTTTGCCACAAAAGTTGCATCCCCTCTCTTTATTATTTGTACTGTGGTAGCATGTGGGAGCCCCAGTCACGGATCAGGACCCCAATGTGCTAGTCGCTGTATGAACACTGAACAAAAAGACTGTCCTTGTCCCAAAGAATTTGCAGTCTAAGTTGACTAAGGCTGGTTTCGGTGTTCCAAAACTGGATGTTTCTATTTTCTGGAGGGAGCTGTGTAGAGAAGAGTTGTGTAGGTAGAATGATACAAACAAAACACACAGGCCTGAAATCTAGAGAGATTTGAGGTGCCTGAGAAAGCCAGCTTTAGGGTTTGCAAAATGTGGTTTGTTTTTGCCAAAGCGAATTCAAACATGGGGAGAGAGCCCTTCTGATGGGACACACTGGAGTTTGCTACTACTTCAGGGGTCGGCAACCTTTCAGAGGTGGTGTGCCCAATCTTCATCTAGTCAGGCCTTCGTGTGCCAGTCTGGAAGAGGCGGGGCTTCAGGCGGAGCGGGAGGGGCTGAAGGATTCAGCAGGGGGAACCCCAGGGCGGGGGTAGGCTGAGTGGCTCAGCCCACCTGCTTTGGGGTTTTCCCCGCAGGCTCCTGTCAGCTGGAGTCCCACTGCCTACCCCAGTCAGCTCCCGCTGCTAGCTTGGGTATAGGGAACCCAGGCTGACAACGGACTCGCTGGAGCCTGCAGGGGAAACCCCAAAGCCGCTTTGGGGTTTCCCCTGCTGGTGCCTTGCCAGCCGGGGTCCCCCGCCTACCCCACTCAGCTCCCACTGCCAGCGGGAGCTGAGACCCCGGCTGGCAGGAGCCCGCGGGGAAACCCCGAAGCGGCGCGGGCTGAGTGCTCAGCTCGCACCAGCTTTGGGGTTTCCTCTGCTAGTGCCTTTCCAGCTGGGGTTCCGCCTGCCCCACTCAGCTCCTGCTGCCAGCCTGGGTATAAGGAACCCAAGCGGCAGCCGGAGCTGAGTGGGGTAGGTGGTGGCTGGCAAGCTCTCCCCGTGTGCCAGCCTAAATTGGCATGCGTGCCATAGGTTGCCGACCCCTGTTCTACTTTTAGAAAAGGTACAAGAGGAGATTGGGACCGTTGTCCAGTCAGGAAGTCAGGCCACATATGAAGAGCGGAAACACATGCCATTTACAAATGCAGTGATACATGAAGTGCAGAGATTCATCACCCTCCTGCCACACGTTCCACGGTGCACATCTGTTGACACACATTTCAGAGGGTACTTCCTCCCCAAGGTACGTATCACTTTTTTAAAATGGATACCACCGCATTCCGCCCTTTGCCGATGGCAATGATCGGATTAGAAGGGCCAGATTCTGCCTTCCTCATGTGAGTAATTCCTCACTCCAAGAGCAGCTCTGTTTGACTCAGTAGGACTATTTGCGGAGTGAGGTACCTAGAAGGTTGGGGTGCCGGATCTGGCTCCATGTTTGCAGTTTCCAAGGCAGCGCTGGGGATTTAGCCATCCTCTAAACACTCTACACTGCCTTGAAAATCTCAGCCTGTAACATGTACAGTGCTCTGAATATAAGGGTTCAAATCAGCTGTGCAGGTGCACCTGGTAGAAACCAGAATTAAAGTTGGAATTTGGCACAGCCAACAGGTAAAATCCAGGTTTCAGTGAAGTCAATAGCAAGATTCACATTTACATCAATCAGACCGAGATGTGGGTCACAGGAAGAAGCAAAGCTTAAACAGCGGGGTGGAGACTGACAAAGAGCAGGTCAGAGGAATTCAGTAATCTTTTAGGACCAACAGCCCTTCCTTGCATCAGCCACCAGTACTCACACAGCTAGTGTCCTGGCCCATCTGAGTATGGCACTGGCAGCATCATGTCCCACTCTGAATGTTGTTGTTGTTATTTATGATTGCTATGGGGTAGCACTGAGGAGCCCCAGGACAGCAGGGTGTTAGGCCCTGTACAAACACTGAACAAAAGGATGCTCATTGCCCCACAGAGCACTGAGCACTGTACCTCTAAGAGAATTCCTCAGGAGCAGAGTGTCAGTTCAATCAGAGGTTTCATTTTTGCTTTTGGATGTACAGAGGTTTGCAGAACCAAACACCTCTTTTAGTTTGTGCTTCATGTTGCATTTCAGGGAATAACCGTGATTCCGTCCCTCACCTCGGTGCTGCTGGATAAAACACAGTGGGAGACGCCGCATGAATTTAACCCCAGCCACTTTCTTGATGCTGATGGGAAGTTTGTAAAGAAAGAAGCTTTCCTGCCATTCTCCACAGGTGAGTAAGGGGCCCAATCCTGAAAGGAGCAGAGGGTTCTCAGACTCTGGAAGGATCAGTAACTTTGTACTAGGAAACAGAGCACTGATTGGGAGAGATCTATTTCAGTATTTCAAAAAGGACCAAGCAAACCTAATACCCAGCCAAGCAGAGCCAATGAATCTGCAAAAGACCTGATGTATCACGGCATAAGCCTTCCCTCTAACAAAATAGATCAGTTTTCAACTGATGCAAACATAGGCAAAGGAAAGGAAGGGAGCCCAAAAGGTGCCAAGGCGAGGCCATCCAAAATAAACAGACTTGAATGATACCCTAAACCAGATACATGAGGCTGTACCATTGACTTACTGTGTGGCCTTGACACATCACTGAATCCTTTAATTTCTTCGTCTGCAAAATACAGTCAATAATACTCTGTTACAAGGAAGTGGTGGGCTTAATTGGAAGACGCTAGACCAGGTGTAGGCATACTTTATGTCCCGAGGGCCACATCTGGGTATGGAAATTGTATGGCGGGCCATGAATGCTCATGAAATTGGGGGTTGAGGTGCAGGAGGGGGTGATGGCTCTGTCTGGGGGTGCGGGCTCTGGGGTGGGGCCAAGGGGTTCAGAGCGCAGGAGGGGGATCAGAGTTGGGGCAGGGGATTGGGGTTTAGAAGAGGGTCGGGGAGCAGGCTCTGGGTGGTGCTTACCTCAAGCAGCTCCCACAAGCAGTGGCATGTCCCCTCTCTGGCTCCTACACAGAGGCGTGGCTAGGCGGCTCTGCACGCTGCCCCATCCACAGGTGCTGCCCCTACAGCTCTTATTGGCCGCCGTTCCTGACCCATGGGAGCTGCGGGGGTGGCATTTAGGGTAGGCGCAGCATGCAGAGCCCCCTGGCTGAACCTGCGTGTAGGAACATGCCGCTGCTTCCGGGAGCCATGCGGAGCAGGGCAAGCCCTCAACACCGCTCCCTGGCATGGAGCGGGACAAGCCCCAGACCCCACTTCCCTGCAGGAGCTCGAGGGCTGGATTAAAATATCTGAATGGCCAGATGCGGCTCCCGGGCTGTAGTTTACCCATGCCTGTGCTAGACAGATGTGTAAAATACTGACCTACTCCACCTCTATAAATGTATAATTGTGCATGCATGGATGCACGCGCGTGCACACGCAGACACACACACACACACACACACACACACACACGCAGCCAAGGTGGAATAAAACAAACCCATCCCAAGACTTCAAATGAAGTTTTGACGGGCAAGGAATGTTGCAAGGTATCAGACTTTCCCTGTGAAATCCCATCCTAATCGCTCTTTCGTGAAGAGCTGTCTTCTAACCAGCCTCTCTGCCATGACACAGCAATAAATGTTTCCAAATGCTGTTAATGTCCAAAGTTGCCTGCTTCCTGGCCTGCATGTGCTGTTATCCAGCAGACTGCATTACAAGTGGGCCCAGCTGGAAAGAGCAGCCTTACGATGAGTTTTACAAATCCCAGCACTGCAGGAAACCTAAAGTATTGTAGAGAGAGATTTCCCGCAGAATCTCTCAAATCCTGCCTTGCAACCCGACTCTGAACAGCTGTCTGTTAAAAGTCGGCTGTGGAGTCCAGATCAGGAGTCCAGCTGGGATTCTGGATCCCTCTCTCATGCGTGGGATTTGCTGCTACAGCACTGCATCAGCCATGAGTTTGCATTTTTGACGCAAAAATCATCACCAGTGATTTTTGATGTCAGAAACCATGTTCTCGCTTTCCCCTGATTTCATCTCTCAGATACTGTCATTCTGGGGCAGGGGATCCTGCTAAAAAAGAAACAATCTTATGGGAGCCAAGAACAAAAGACAGTCACCAAGGTGGGTACTGGCTGGGTGATAACCTACGAGTCTTCAAACCATTCCACCTCTGGGGAAGGGAACGTGTCTCGGGAAGGTTGATTTTTAAGAGAAAGGGGTTGTTTGAAAGTGCTCTGGGGACCGGGGGGAAAGGATAAATCTGTGGATGATGTCTGTGGACTACAGTTGCCTCTCAAGATTACAGCCTAGATACAGAGCCCCATTGTGCCTGGTAAGAGGCAGTCCCTGCTCTGTAGAGCTCACAATCTAAACAGAAGACAGAGCCAGCATGGGAGGGGAACAAACCCACAGAGAAGGGAAGTGACATTCCCAGGGTCACACAACAATTCAGTGGCTGAATTCAGATCTCTAGTTATGTCCTATCGACTGGAGACCACAGCCTGCCAGGTAAGAGGGTGCCTAATAATTTCATGTATTATGTAGCCTGGCAATTTACCCTGTGGCTATCACCTCCTTGCTATATGAACGTGTCTGACAAAGGAATCAACATGCATAACGTGGCAACATGAACTATTGGCATAATCATCTGGCTACAACACAGATTATTTTGCTGTAACCATGCGTCAGTTCAACTGGGTACAATGGTACACGAGAGTCCCATTACTCCTCCCAATAGATCACCTGACGACCATAACATTAAGATACATCACCTCTGTATCTCTTTCTCTGACGGTTAAATCTAATCCCTTTTGACACTGCAGGACGCAGGAATTGCATTGGAGAAAGTCTGGCCAAGATGGAGCTGTTTCTGTTCTTTGTAGGGTTGCTGCAGACCTTTACTTTCCAACCACCGCCAGGGCTCACAGAATCAGACCTGGACCTTGCGGTTCCTCAGACTACTTTTACTTTAAGACCACAACCTCAGTTGGCCTGTGCTGTTCTGCGTGAATAAGCAGGACAGTGTTAGAGAATCATTCCTTTGTATTGACTTTGAGTGCACAGGGCATTTCTACTGGAGGCAGCAAAGAGAAGGCAGAGCCTTGGCAAAATGGTTAATATGTTTCAGATGCGATAGCCGTTGCATTATGTACCCTACAGTCGCTTCCCACTCTGCTTCTCATAGACTTTAAAGGACTATCATGATCATCTAGTTGGACCTTCTGCACATTGCAGGTCACAGAACCTCATCCACCCACTCCTGTAGTCGACCCCTAACTTCTATAACATACACGTTCCTGCACCTATGGAAAGCGCTGTGTTCTGAATAAGAATACTATGGGAATCTGACTGTAAAAGCGACCTCTCTCAGGAAGACTAGAACACCATTAATCTGTAAAGGGCAGAAATGCTGGAGGGGCCCCATGCTAGAGCCATCCAATATGATCTAGAGCAGAGGTTCTCAAACTTCATGGCACCATGACCCCCTTCTGACAACAAAAATTACTACATGGCCCTGGGAGGGGGAATGAAACATGAGCCTGCCCCAACCTCACTGTCCCAGGTGAGGGTGGGGGCAAAACCAAAGCCTGAACCTGCCACTCCAGGTAGGGGGACAAAGCCAAAGCACCAGGGCTTCAGCCCCTGCCAGGGGGCCTGTAACGTGAGCCCTGTCACCTAGGGCTGTAGTCCTCAGGCTTCGGCCCTGGGCAGTGAGGCTCGGGCTTTCGCTTCATCCCTGGAAAGTCTAAGCCAGCCCTGGCAACCCCATTAAAACAGGGTTGTGCAACCCACTTTGGGGTCCTGACTCACAATTAGAGAATTGCTGATCTAGTGAATTTCTTCAAGGTTTCTGTAGCTATTCGTAGCTTCTACCAAATTCTACTAGGTTCCCCTCCCAGATACACTCCAGATGTCAACGGCAGAGTCTGTAGAACTGAGAAAACTTGACTTGTTCACGTGATTTGAGAGTGACCTGTTATTACAACTTTGGGGAACAGAGTCCTTAGAGGGAGTGAGTGAACACTGGAAACCGACATAGGCAGCTTTGTCTCTGACAATACGGGTCTGCTTCATCGTCTAAATGAAAGAGAGAAGAGATGCCCTTTGAGACCTGCACTGGTAGCTGACTCTAAACAGCTGATGACATGGGAAAGCAATCCGACACCATGCACACGTTTATGGATTTCTGCTATCCCTGGGCTGGCTAAAGAAGAGAAAAACCTTCTTCTTGCTCTCCACACAATGGATAACAAGTGTGACTTTTGGAACCCATTCTTGCAGTCAGTTTTGAGTGGGGCCTGACAGATTGTTCCTGTGTCAGCTGGACAACCAGGATCAGGAAACCAGCAGGAGGAGGGGGTGGGATGTGGGGTTTGTTTGGCTCTGTACTCTTGTCTATGGCTGTCACCTCTGCCGAAGAGTGCTCTTTTTATCTGCCACAGTATTAATGAATCGTGCTCTAATTCGTGTCTAGCTCAGGCATCGTTCTGTGCTTGTATTTGCCTGCTAATTCCTATCTCTGCATATCCATTATCATATCAACTCTCAACATATACATTCTTTTTTATTTGGCCACCCAATAAAGTTTTAACCTCAAAATGTACTTATTGCTTATAATCTACAGAACTGAAGTCATTTAAACAGAACACAGAAAGTTGCTTGGAGACAAGCCTCAGAGAATGAGATATGTCCTACTAAATTGAGGCAGACTAACAGCCCAAGTAATTACCTCAGGTCCTGCGCCAGCTTGTACAGCCCATGCTGCCCTGGATCCATTGCTACCAGTATCTGAGCTTTAAAACTAGCTGAGGTTGTGTCCATACAATCTACAACCACGCCCTGTGATTGCAGTGTACACATACCTTCAGATTTGATCATTATCATCATCTAGTTTGGCCTGCATAACACAGGCCAAGGAATTTCAGCCAGTGTCCTGACACGAAGCCCATTCTTTGTGCTGAAGTAAAGTGTATTTTTGGGAGAGGCATCCACTGATGTCAAGCGTTCAGTAGCAGGTCCTCAGCATTCTGCATCAAGGGTGAGCGTGCTAGGACCGAAATCACTTTCCCTTTCACGGACCCCAGGATAAATTCTCCCTCCCACCTCCAATGAGGGACTTTCCTTCCACTGAATAGATACAGGTCCCTTGTGCCCTGCCTAACCCTCACCCCCAAAGCCTGCCTGCAGGCCATAAAAGAAAGAAGACAAAAAGCCTCCTGTTTCCTATCAAACTTTTGTTGCTATTCATGCTGCTTCCCTCCTTGGAACTGCTGTGGGCTCTGTGCCAGTCACTCTCTGTGTTGGCAGCTGCTGCTGGCCTGCACTACTTCTCCTGGTCTGGGGATCCCAGTCCTGAGGGAGGAGTCAGAAGGAGATGGTCCATGGCGGACATCAGGCCGAGAGAGCGGGGATCGGTGTTCTTGAAAGAAGGTAGGCAAGTCAAGTCAGGAATCACTCAAGGCAAGACCTAACCCAGGCCTGTCCCCTCAGCTTCCGCGATGGCTGCCTCTTTCCCTGCCACAGCGCTCTTTAGTGACATCCCTCCAAACCTGGACTGAAGTCCTTGCCCCACTGAAGACAATGGGAGTTTTGTCATCAAGTTCAGCGGGTCAAGATTCCATCCCTGGGATTTAGTCAGTTTCCAAGTGATCTCCATCTAGGGGTGCACTGGTTTCCAAACAGTTAAAAGACAACACAGTCTAGTGATTCGAGCGAGAGACAGAGATTCAAGAGACCCAGGTTTTGTACCCAGGCAACTCATTGTGTGAGACTGGTCACTGCAAGGGTCTGTGACCCATTCTCTATACCTGTAAAATACTTAACTTCCCAGGGCGTTATAAGGGTTTATTTGTTCATGTTTGTAAAGTGCTTTGAGAGTCTTGGGCTGGAAAGCAAAATGCTTAGGTCTCTCTCTAATCCTGAACAACAGCTTTCAGACTCTGCTGAAGCCCAGGCATCACCTCCCACACTTGAATCTTCTGATGAAGTGAGAGGAGCCTAGTGAGATCAGCTGTTTGTAGACATTTTGCAGATTACGTGATGCAAATACATCAGGAAATGACTGAAATGGACTATTAATCAGAGCCAACCAATCAGCTGCTAATGTCAGGGCAGGGAACAGGCTCTGATTTACAATTTTAAAAAAATGTATCACACTTCGTATGCTCATCCCTGTATCATCAGCATATGGGTAGAATGCGTCACTCTGCAGCCCTCAGGAAATCAGTCAGTGGGGAACATTTCTGTGTGAAAGACTCCTCCTGTGCATCTGTCCATCCAAATGATGGAAAAACGTTGACTGACTCAGCTACAGAACTGTCAGAAAACACCTGCTCATGAGCCTTTGAAGTGGGTGTAAATACAATCTCCATATTCTTCAGTGGACTTCAAATTTTCACCTCCTCTACCTGCAAAGTTTGTTGGTCAAGTGCTTGTGCCCAGCATTTCAATGTAACATTTCTAAGGAATCTAGTTCATCTAGTGCTCCCCTTTTGGCACAAGATGGCACTAATATTCCACCACGGCATTGACTGACAGCCCAGTCTTGCAATCCTTACTCAGGAAAAACTCCCATTAAGATTTGCGAATAGGGCTTGTCTGAGGACAGAAGGACTAAGCCCACATGGTTTTAGACTTCCATTGGAACAAAGCATATACAAATTAGCTTCCATAAGAGGAAGGCTAAGAACACAAAGTCATATGTCCTATTTTATCATTAACCAGGAAAAATTCAGACATTACTCAGTGGATAGGTTCCTTTACTTCCTTTTCTTATAAGTTTGACCCCCACAGAGGAACTCTTGTCCCAAAGAATATGCAATCCGTGGGCTAGATTGTGGAGCCCTTACCCACTCTGGTAAACATTTATTTGCATGGGTAGACCCATTGGTTCCTATATGACTTGCACAACCTAGCACTGAATGAGAAGAGAGCAACAGAGGATGACGTGGACCAAGGGATGAAAAAGATCTGCGAGGTCAATTTCCCCTCAACCCTTGCATGAAACGGAATTTTCCGCTACGTGATTCCCTCCCAAATGTTTATGTTTATCTGCTCGAAGTCTTTGAGTGACAGTCTCTCAACCTCATCCCTATTATAAATCCCTATCGGCGCCCTGTGCTGGCCTTACACAGAGCATTTAAAACAGATTAATGCATCACATACTGTAAATGAGAGTTGTGTGTGAACAGAGAAATGGACATTGGCATCTGTGGAGTGCCCACAGCCAGGTGAGGCACTAGGGATCAAAACCATGGAGGAAACTATTGCAAAAACTAAAAATGACATTTTTCTAAAGGAAATTGAAGCCTGGATCTCCTGCTGCCATCTGACAGCAAGCTACCAAGAAGCCAGGAGACTTGAAGCCCTGACAACCCCAGCTTGGGCTAGACTGCCAAGGCTCTGCAGCAGGGAAACTGATAGCCCTGCTCAAGATGTTTGGCAATAATGGATATTTAGGAGTAATGTACATTATAATATGTAAATAACAGTGGAAATAGCAAATACTTGAGAATAACACAATATTTGTGTCCATGTCACTCCTTACTCCAAATAAAGGAATAACTCACAGTGGGGGTCCCATTCTTTCCCAATCACTTAGAAACCAGGACAACATTTTGTGCTAAGCCATATATTTGATATATAAAGAAAATTAGCCAATGTCCTGGTATTTTCATTAATTATTTGGCTGGGATTTTCAACAGGAACTGGGCAGTTCCTTTGAAAATCCTACTCTGGGTGGTCAAATATATTTTATACATATCCAATATTTGCAAGATATAGACGGAAACTTCCATGTATATTATCATTTGTTGGAGGATCTGGCTTCTCTTAAGTGGAGCTAGGGGGAACGTTCTATGCAATCTAAGATGAAACAATAAAATAACAGATTTTTTTTTTAGTAATGTCTCCAGTTTACTCACTTAGAATAACACAGGCTGACTGAGGTTGTGGTCCCACGGTGAATCCAGCCTCAGCAGCGAAGTCCAGTCCAGATTCTGTGACCTCCTCAGGCAGGGGCTGACATGTAAACTTCTGGAGCAAGCCTGCAAAGAACAGAAAAAGCTCCATCATGGCCAGGCTTACTCCAGGCAGTTCCTTCACCCTGTAATATCAAAAGCTGAATGTTTAACAAACAGTATAATTAGGAAATAGATGTAGGTGATAACACAACTTACTGTTACAGTTATCACCTGGTTCATTGATGCACCTTTCTGTGATACCAACAACATTGTTGCCTTCAGAACGACACTATGTGGGAACCACGCAAAAGTGTCTCCTATAAACAACCAAACGGTGCACCTGGGATCTTCCCATGCCTCCATTCTAGTCATGTTGTTGATTCCAGAACTGGACAACTGCTCACCAGTGGAATGACCATATTATCTCTACTGTAGAAAGGAATGAATGGCAAGTAAATCAGGACAACATTTTCAAACTCTGGTGCCGAAGTGAGGTTCCTAAATCCCTATTTAGGCCCCTATGTAAGGCTGTTACAGGGCTCTTGGTACCATAGTACCTGAGTGCCTCACCATCCTTACGCACATTCCCCTTCACAACCACCTCTGTGAGGTAAGGCAATGCTGTTATCTGCACTGAACAGATGGGGAGCGTCGACTACATGGCAGTCTGTGGTGGAGAAGGGAACTGAACCCAGATCTCTTGAGTCCCACTTTAGCTTCGGAACCACCCATCCTCTCTTGAATAAAAGTGACTTGATGTTCAGAGGTGTGGAGCTCACACAGCTTCACTGACATCACTACACAGGTCCCACAGGATCAAGTGTATGGCCCTTATCTCTATGTATGGCATGGGGATCTGTATGTAATTATGATAGGAACTTGCTGTGGACATCACTAAAATATTCCTGATATAAATATATGGATCATTCTCAGCATAGGGCTTGTTCCGGCCAGACAGTGATACCTCTTGAGGGGTATTAGGCCTGCTGTCTCCCTGAAGGATCAGTTGCCTGTAGAGAAAAGCAGGAAAGCTTCTGTCATGGAAAACTTTCCATCAGCATAAAGAAAGTGGTTGGGGTTAAACTCATTCGGTGTCTCCCATGGCATTACCAGCACCCAGCTGAGCACAGGAATCATGGCTGTTCATCCCAGGGACACAAACACATTGCTCATTAGCAGGTGTCAAACTCACAAACTCCGGTTATCTTTGCACATTCAATAAAATAACAATCCCCTACAACAAACTCTCCTAGGCTGCAGACAAATCTTTACTATTGAATTAAAAGCTTGCAACAAGGCTGGTGATGAGTAGTATTGGACTGACTAGTGCGATGTGTATATGTATCACTACCCTTGTCTGGATAAAACTACAAATCCACGTATTGCAGGCCCTGCACTGCTACCAGCTAAAGGAGTTTCTTGTTTAGCTCAAACAGCTTAGGGACTATATGATTTTTGGATCAGGAGGACCTGTGCCAGGGCCGGCTCCAGCACCAGCCAAGGAAGTGTGTGCCTGGGGTGGCATTCTGGTCAATCTTGGGGTGGCACAATTTGGCCACCCCCTTTTTTTGGCTTCTGCAGTTCGGATGGCTTCTTTTTTTTTCCATCAGCAGTTTGGGCGGCTTTCATCTGTTTGTTTGGGGTAGCAAAAATGGTAGAGCCAGCCCTGACCTGTGCTTTATTTATGTTGCACCTATGAAGTTCCCAGCGGGCAGCATAGTTATATTGCGAAGTTCCTAAAGGTGGCCACAGATGTTTTGGTTCTGCTGATCTTTGTTCTATATTTCCCGATGGTAATTGCGGGTTTTACCCCTTTCTGTAGTCTCACGAAATCATTATCTGCCAGTGAAAGCGCTAAGAGAAATGATATGTTCTCATGAGCGGTGTAAAATAGGGCACTTTCATCTCTGTACAACTAGTAAACTGATCTCTATTCCAGTGTCCTTAGGGAGGCATGCGATGGTCTTTAATGCATGGGAAGAATGAGACGCTTTGACTCTGCTTTTCCGGTAATAAAGGATACCACCTGAGGACAAGTTTTGCACAATTATGTCACGTGGCATAGTAAATTCTTTGGGTCAGGTTATCCAATTTCTTGCTTTTCCTGCAGGGCCAAATTTTAACAACTTGCAAAGATGTCCACTGGATGTGAAAGATGTTAAGGTAATGTAATTTTCATATATAACTTAGTAGGACATACTCATTAGATAAACTACTCTCAGCATCTGCATATCACATGTCAATGGAGCAGTAGAATACCTATTGTTTGATCACTAAGGCATTGATGTAACTCCTTACATTGTTTTCATGAATATCTTGTCTGCGTGTCTTGATGTATTTCCTAAAGACCACACATCTCTCTTCTGCTTTTCTGCATATCATCTTGTGAGGTTTGAAAAGTCATCTAAGGAATGATAGAAATTAAATAATTAAAATCAAAACAAGATCAAAACAGAAATTAGATGTGCTAATTATATTGCAAAACTAAAGTGTTCTCATAGAGAAGCCATCCATATGGTCATCAAAATGACACATTACTGAAGTTTTGTCCTTTTCGGTAAGATTTCCATGTATAAAGTGTCTCTTATTAAAGAATCTCTAGAGAAATGTATGGAGCTTATCGGACTCGTCTAGACATAAACTATAAACATTAATTAAAAAATACAATTAAGAGAAAGTCACAGAGCAACTGGTGAAACAATGAAATTACTTTTTCAAAGAGGTAATAAAACAAAATCATAAAGCTTCACGCTTAAGGAGGAAACCTCCACAAAAAATCTTAAGAGCCAAATGTTATGTTTTAAAGTTGTTCGATCATCATTTTTAACTTTCACATGAATTATAAATCAATTACACTCAATTACCCAGCAACATTAAATTTCACATCACAATAAACCTTTTCATTGTATACCCCACATTGCTATGTTATAATAAACCAGACTCCAAATAAAAATCACAAATCTCATGATCTCCCTTTTGCTAACTGGTTATGATTTTTGCTGTTTGCTGCAGAATCCAAGCCTGCAGTAAACAAAAAACAAATTCAACAAAAATGAAAGTTTCTAATCCTTTTTTGCTGCAGCAAACTTTCATGCACAGAACAAATTCAGGAGCACTAATGCTCTGTTACAACAGCCATTTAGAAGATGGTCTCCATACTAAAGATGTGAACTGTTTCTTCTATAACATTAGCTGCTTGACTGTGGTTGAAAGTTTAGTTGAATCCAGAATTAATGCACTTTTTGTGCTGCCAAAGTTACAGGCAATGGACACACCCACAGCAGGGTGTACTGTGGAGTAATACAACTTGCATTCACTACTCTGAAACCTTTATCAGGATTTTAAAGGTGACCAACAGACTCAAAATGTCTAATCCCAATAACATTTAAATGTGTGCCAAATTGCCCCAGTAGCTGGCTAAGAAAATCAGTTATTTTGGGGGCACTCACACAATATTTGGCAACAAGTTATTTATTTAAGTAAATCTTCCTATTTAGAAATGAGTCAACCATTCAATAGTTTTATTCATATTTTTTAAAAAGGAAGGGACTCTGTAGCCTGTCTCTTCTGTCTCAGACTGTAATGTCTCTTGCCCAGTGCTTAGTACATTCTCCATCAGCACTTAACAAACAAGAGTAGCCATACTAATAAAAAGAAAAGATTGGCAGAATCCCACACCAGTCTCCCACCAAACTGTTATGCTATTTTTTGAGAAACAAGGGACAGGAAACATTTTCTGCTGGAAAATGCTGAAGGAAGGACAAAGCCCAATTTAAGATCCTAACCCTACAATCAGATCTGTGTTTGTGGATTCCATTCACTTGGAGAAAAGTTGGAATCGCTGGAAAATGTTTGGTTCTTTTTTTGCACGTGGGTCCTTATCCTGCAACTGGATTGGATGGATTCCACTTACATATAGAGCAGAGTCCCATGAACCTTCAAAGCATTCCACTGACGTCCCCAGAACCCACCCACCTTGATCCATTGGCAGGACTGAGGCCTAAATTATCTTGGCATCAATCTGGGTATGTCTACACTACCCACCGGATCGGCGGGTAGTGATCGATCTATCAGGAGTCAACTTATCATGTCTAGTCTAGATGTGATAAATTGATCCCCAAGCACTCTCCCATCGACTCTGGTACTCCACCGCCATGAGAAGCACAGGCGGAATCGACGGGGGTGCGGCAGAAGTCGGCTCAGCACCGTGAAGATGCTGCAGTAAGTCGATCTAAATACGTTGTCAATCCCCTCTCTCGCCAACACACACCAGTGTATACCGGGGCGTAGATTAAGACTGAATACATCTCTCCACTGAAGAGGCCATGTCAGCCTCACACAGTTATTGCTATCATGTGATGTCTTCAGTTTGCTATAAGAATCTGTGCTTTGCAGCTAGCAGTAGTACATGCACTTGTGTTTCATGAATGAGGAACAAACAAAACAAAACAAAACAAAACAAGACAAACCAGAGAACCTTAAGTTAACTTTAGGTTCAATATCCACAAGAATCACCTAAAAAAACCCTATCAGTGTTTAAAGTCTGCCTGACCCACTAACGCAGACAAGACATTAGAAGCAATATTAGCACATGAAACATATGGAGATCCAAGAAGGACTGTAACTTTGTCTCTGAGTCTTTACAGAGTGACAAATGTTGGGTCTTTGTAAGTGAACCCAACCCCCACAGCATACAAGGTGGTGATGATGGGAGTAGTGTTAAATGATCTTATTTTAAAAGGTTCAACTAAAACAAAAGCATAAATATACTCATCATTCAACAGCTGGACAACACAGTGGTCTGTATAGCAATGCCATAAATCAACATAAAACTATGGAGAGTGGAAACAAGGCATAACATTTTGAGAGTGAAGGTAATTAACCATTAGAACTATTTACCAAGTGCGGTGACGGAGTTTCTATCTCGGACAATTTTTAAATCAAGTTTGGATGTTTCTTCTCAAAGAGCTGCTCTAGGAATTACCTGGGGGAAGTTCTATGTCCTGTGTTATACAGAAGTCAAGTAGTCTTTATGCTTTTATTATAGGTGGAGCTGGTAGCGCTGCTGATAGTTAAGACTGATCCCTGATATTTTTTATTATAAGGCCCTCTTTTCAGATGTTTATAATTTTGCCAAACTAACATTTCAGGCTGAAGTTTTCCTTGCTGCATGACTGCTTCAGGCTGAATTTTTCTGGGGTAGTTTCAGATTCAACAGTTCAGATGTTTCAGAGAACAAGATAAAGGGAAAAAATATTGTTTTGTCATGTTAAGAAAAAAACCCTCACAACTGTTTGAGAAATCCTAGCAGCTCCATGCTTTAGGACACAGACTTGGCAGGAGAGCTGCCCTTCTAGCCTTTTGCTATCCCCATGAAAATAGCCCCAGATTTGGCCTACACTAGCCCCTCCAACATGCTCCAGCCCCTCATAATTCCTACATACATCTTACAAACCAAGCAAACGCTGGAAAATCTAGCTTAGCTGCCTCCATATGCCCACTCCCATTCTGACATATCCAGATACTGTAGAACCTCAGAGTTACGAATACATCAGGCATGTTGGTAAAACTTTATAGTGGTTCTTTCAAAAGTTTACAACTGAACATTGACTTAATACAGCTTTGAAACTTTACTATGCAGAAGAAAAATGCTGCTTTTAGCCATCTTAATTTAAAAGAAACAAGAACAGAAACAGGTTTCCTTACTTTGTAAAAAAAAATAAAAATTTAAACTTCCCACTTTTTTTAGTGGTACTGTACTGTATTTGCTTTTTTTTGTGACGAGGTCTTTGCTGCTCCCTGATTGCGTACTTCTGGATCTAAATGAGGTGTGAGGTTGACCAGAGTGTCCGTAACTCTACAGTTCTATTGTAGCACGATCCAGTGTGTTTGAACACGTAGGGTAACCAGACAGCAATTATGAAAAATCGGGATGGGGGTGGGGGGGTAAGAGGAGCCTATATAAGAAAAAGACCCAAACATCGGGACTGTCCTTCTAAAATCAGGACGTCTGATCACCCTAGGAACAGGCCAGGCCTAACAAAACAGTTACAATACAAATGACAATATGTGATCCTTTAGCAGGCAGACAGGATAACTGTAGACTAAGGACTGCTGAATTAGCAGAGCTGTAGTACCTAAGTCTATCACAAGAGGATACAAGAGAGTCAAACCTATAAAAATCTATAAAAGAGTTAAGTGTAAGCTTGGCTACAATGATGTGAATTAATAGAATTCAGCAATGACTTACATACACAAAAGCAGGCCTAACAAATTAAATAACATTCTGAGTCCATATAAGGAAATCAATAGCAATAATATACTCTATTATTCAGCCGTGATAAACTGAATTGCCCAGACCATCTGAGCAACGGAGTGGAATGTATGTACATTATCACGCAAAAAAATTTGGTATGCCTTAGCTAGATTTAAGATACAAGGTAGTCAGAGTTCTCTGAAAGATAACTGGAAGGTTCACAGGTGTGATCCTGTTATGGCTTATGATGATGTAAATAATGAATTAAGTCAATGGAGTTACATCAATGTAAAATGAGTGAGAGATCAGAATTAAGTTTTGGATGCCTTGTGAGAAGAGACCAAGATCTGGCCATCTCAGTCATTGAAGGTCTGGTCTATCTGGAGAGCACGTCTTAATGACACTGCAAGCCAAGGCGTGAATTTACAGCACTCCAGCGCGTCACATGCTAACTCTCCCTGGGGACTCTACGCATGTGCACTGAAAGTTCTCTAACCTTTAGAGTGAAGCAACCGGCTCCACACAGACGCACGCTGCACAGCTCACTGGACCATGGTAGATTTACGCCCCTGCTCGCCACCCAACAACTCGTTGTCTAGACATGCTCTGAGATTTTAGCCACCAGTGCAACTGTCCCAGCGCGAGCTTGCAGGGTGCATACAGTTTACACCAGTGCAGCATGTTTTGCACTAGTGCAGCGTGCCAGAACGTGGTTTCAAGTGACACTGAAACTCTTATTTACATTGTAACGAAAGCAGCTCACAGGGAAATTATTTCAGCTCATTTGGTGAAAATAAAATTGCAGCTGATGCCTCACCTACTGCACAGTGTGTGGTTTTTTAAACTTTCACAATGAAATCCTTTATGGGGATTTTCTATTTCATGTCAGTTATCTGTTAATGCCTTAAAAGCCTTCTGGCCCTGCAGCTGTCACGTTGCTTCTAAAATGCCACAAGCCCTATGTAAAATGTATTCCATCAACTGTCAGGAATAGGAACGGTCATGTGAGAAAGGTGTCTGTCTGTGAAAGCATGAGCATTCAGATACAGCGATGTGCACCGACCCACCCAGTAATTGGAAGAACAGCAACTGACGAAGAGCCCAATTCTGACACCTTTTCTCCTGCTGAGTAGCCTCTTTCTACAAGAGTAGATGTGTACATTTCCAAAGGACTGCTGACATAGTAAAGCACTTCACCACAGGAGTAAAGATAGCAAAATTGATCCTGCAAAAGACTCACATATGTACTTAACTTTAAGCATGAGTAGTCCTGTTGATATAGGACAACTATGTACTTAAAGTTAAGCATGTGTGTAAGTCTTTGTAGAACTGGGGCCTCAGAGATTACCTGAACTTTTTCAAACCTTTAAAACCGTATTACATTTTTTAAAACCATGCTTTGGCACTGCGTAGTCCCTTTTGAATTGCAGCAAGTGATAGAATTTTAAATTAGGGAATGTCTATATTTAAAGTAAGATCAATTGAAAATAAATTAATTATCTGACCTTCCTTAGTGATTTATTGGGCCTTTTCATATCTAGCAACTGCAGGCTACCAGTGATGAGAAGAAGAGGTGGACCAGGAGGCAAATTTAAAGTTAGTTGAAATATAGGTTGCTACGAATGAAAGCGGCATACCCAGCAGATAAATAATGGCAGGATCAAAAAATATTGGCATTAGAAGACCCATGATTAGCTGCTGCTTAGCTTTGGTGAGCAACGGGAAAAGCTGGTTGAACCGTTCTTAGAAAGTGGCTTTTGTACTGTTCAAGGTTATTGGTGTCAGGTTTTTGCACACTACCTTAACGCTGGAATTTAACTCATCCCCTTTTCACACACTGAGATCATGAGCTAATTTAGGAGGTTGCAAGACATAGTCCGAACACAACTAAAAGAGGCTTAAAACCACAAACTCGCAAAATGGAGATATGGGAAAGGCCTACTTCATTCCCAGAGACTAGTGCAGAATTGTGCTGTCTGCTCTCCACTGCAGTAAATTATCCAACATCTGTGGTTCTACTTCATCCCCCCCAGACTCTTACACAGTCTAAATAGCTTTACCATAAGGAGATATTTCCTGATGGCAGTCTAAGGTTTTCCTTGCTCATTTTCATCCCATTACATCTAATTGGTCTTTTCCTGAACCATAAACAATTCTTCCCCTTCCTTAATGTGAATTCACCTCTACACACTGTCCTCCACAGATTCTACACATGCTCTTCAAACATTAGCCCACAACAGCCCTGAGAGGGAGGTAAGCATTATTTGTTCTATTACACACAGCAGGAGACTGAGGGCAGCTAGACTCCCATGGCTGGCCTGTGGCAGATGCCTCTAGGTCTTGGGGCTTTGGCTAAGGGGCTGTTTAATTGCCATGTAGGTATTTAGACTTAATTTGGGGACCTCATGAGGTGTTAGGGTCTTCAGGTCTGAAGAAGAGATCTATGTATGCTCAAAAGTGTCTCTCTCTCACCAACAGAAGTTGGTGCAATAAAAGATACCACCTTCCCACCTTGTCTCTTTAAACTTTTTAAAAGGGATATTATACTGTACCTATGCTCTGCGTTTTAAGCACAAGTGGGAAAATACCATTTGTCACCTTCTGGTGACTTTCTACAGGAAAGATATTTTGCATCACCCTGTTATGATGTAGTGCAACTGTGTCTGTCTGGAAGATACTTTGGGATGGTTCCGAGGTCCTGCAAGCTTCACTTGTACAACATGGGACTCATCCTTAAAATCAGGACCATCCCACAAAATGAGGATGGCTGGTGGCAAATAGCATGGGAACTCAGTGCAGGGGGTCTATAAAGCACTTTGATTCCAGATGTAATACTGCTTTGAAATATTACATCATGAACCCATTCCACTTGTGTTGTAAGTGACAGTGGTTTCTAGAGGTTAGAGCAGGAGACTTGGAGTCTGGATATTTGGGTTCCAGTCCTTACTTGGACAATGACTCTGTATGGGATGCTGAGTGATTCACGTCAGCACTCTGTACTGCCCTGCCAGCTCTGGGAACGAAGCAGGGCTGTGTAGTGAATGAGGCTGTTGTCAAGCCCCAGATTAGGCAGACAACTCCCACAGAACTGATTCAGCTCCTACTCTTTGTAAAACACGTAGCCATTTTTGAAAGGTGCTTTGTGATCCACAAAGAGAACATGATAAGTGCGAAGTATTACTAATAATTGTCATTTTACAGCATTAGAATTGCTAAGAGCAGCAGGTTGAGAAATGCCAACCTTAGACTGAAAACCTATTTCTAATTACTAAATGGCAGGGACTAATGGAGCAATCAGATTAACTAACTAACAGTTACCCATCTGTGAACCTATTACCCTGCCTGCCTTTTCCCGTAGCTACATGCATGAGGAGGAGAGACGGATAACCACACACACAGGGTAAAATAACCCATGGAAAAGACAAAGCTGAACAAAGATCAGAATCTCCTTCAACTGCTGTTTAAATACATTTTCATAGAGGGATTTAAGTTAAATATTAAATCAGAGAAAATTAAACTTTACCTGAAAGTCAATGACCCTCATGAAAAACTAAACGCTGGCCATTACTTCAGAGCCAGGATATTTACAGAGATACTGGGAATGGCAGAGTCAGCAAGACACAGAAAGAGGAATCTGCCAGATACGTTGGATCAAATCCAGCCCAGGCCAGTGACGGAAAGTCATTGGCATCTGACAGCCATTCCATGGCCTGTGTGTCTTGAGTGTGGTGATCTTAGTCCAGCTCCCCAAAGCCAGCTTCCTTAGGCAGTAATTGTCTCAGCTGCGCTGATGGGCCAATAGAAACATATCTACCTTCTCTCACCCCTTGGGGTGTTCCCTCTAGTTTCAGAGTTAGGGACATGGTCCATCGGCAGGAAAGCTTGGCACTGATGCATTTTGCACAGTATCATGTGGCTAAATCTGTCTCTAGTACAATCCATCTGGCACTTTTCAGGAGCCCTAAATCCACAACATGTAAAATAACGACAAACAATAAACCTGTCAAGGCAAGACAGGAGAGTTGGGATGAGCAGGAATTTTAGTGGCACGGCTGATAAGCTCTAGACACTCCGATGAGTCCATGGAGTATACAATAGTTTTCTGGTTGGGGGTGGAGGGGGTGTTTTCGCCACATGTGCAGCATTTTGCAAGTGCTGCTTTTTCTGGGCTCTCCCTGGCTTTGCGGAAGTCTTTAAAAATCAATATAGAATTGAATTTCATATGAAGAGGAAAATGAACTGGGGAAAGCAGCCCCCATTAGAAATCAAGCTCTTCCTCATCTCTTTTTAGGTCATCTCATTTGTATCGATTTCCTTAAAGTGAGACCAAAGAATGTATACAGGGGAATACATCCCCTCCTTTAATAGACTAGCTCAGCTGCTTCCAATCTGACTCAGAAGCAGGAGCCAGCAGATGTGTCGTTACTTTAGAACCCTGGTCTCAAAACTGCTCTTCTCATTTTTGTACTTTGTCCCAAGTCTTCCGAATCCCCTCCGAATCCTGATGCTGAGCTTCTCCTTCTGCCATTGTCTCCACCAATTCTCTGGGCCAATCCCACCTGTAGGGCATTTTGAGCATGGGCCCATCTGTCAGGCCCCAAAGCTCAATCCCAATCTCTCTCTGGAGTTTAATTATGAATAAATACCACATACAAACATCTTTTCATGCTCCTCCTTCCTTTGGAGATTTCTACTCCTGCAAATCCTTTCTTCATTCCATCGCCTCCCTATCTTGGTCTCCTCTCTGCATCCCTGCCTGTGAGCAATCTTCTCCCTATTGCATTGTATTTGCCTCTGTAGGAAGCAATTTGGGGCAGGGACATGGGTGGCAGGTGTCATAGGCTGGGGGATGCTGAGCATCCCCAAACAGATCAGCGTGGCCCCATCCACACACTGTCCATCTGGTGCTCCAGGGCTGGGGTTGGGGACCCTGGGACTGTGCCACCCGCTCGACACTCTGGGGCTGGGGTTGAGAGGTGCTGTGGCCACACCAACTGCCCAGCACTTGGGCTAGGGGCTCTGGGGCCACCCGCCTGGGGCTCCAGGGCTGGGGGTGCTCAGGTGGCCCGGGGCTGGGGCAGGAAGGCTGGCAGCTGTGGTAGGGCTGCTCTGGGATCCGGGGGGTGGAGGGGAGTTTGGAAAAAGAGGGGGAGGGGAGAGCCCTCAGGCAGAAGGGAAGGGACTGGGGACTAGACTCCCCCTCCCCAAGGGCCAGTTCACCCACCACCTACCTGTAAGCTTGGCTGCCATCTTTGGAATGATTAAAGACAACACTATTTCTAGCATCCTCCAGACCTCCACAGGAGACAGGTGGCTGTTATATGCCTTTCACAGACGGGGAAGTTCAGACAGACAGAATGACACCCAACTCACCTAAGAAAGCACAGGCTAAGTCAGGAATAGCACTAAGGGTTCCTACCCCCACAGTCCCATGCTGTTATATAGCTGAGTCACTAGACCAGCACACCCTCACTGACTGAAGGACGGATGTGTTCGCCTTGCTGTGCTAGCTTACAAGATGGTTGAGAGAACAGTGTTAGGCCTATAGACAAGTCATGCAGTTGGTTTTAAGGGGCCCTGTGCAAACTGAGACACACAACACTCTTCTTTCCACTTGTGACTGGGCTTCCTAGTTTCCACATGCCCATTGCGAAGTGAACTCAAGGCTGTTGAGGTGTACAGAGGGGAGCTTGTACTCCGGGAGGGTAATAAGTGAGGCAGGAAATGGGGCTAGAGCATAGCTAGCTTGTAGTACTAGTGTCAAACTGCAGACAGACAAGGAAGGAGCTGAGGGAGACGAGGGGAGTTGAAGGCCAATGTGATGTGGGTGGTCTATTGGAACATCTAATGCTGGCAGTATCAGCTGTTTGGTGGTTGGGCTCCGTGCCCCTGGCAGCCGCCGCAGCTTATAAGTTTCCAAATAAAACGTTCAAGACCATTTACGATTATTTTTCTTTCAAACTACGTTTTGAATGTTATTTTGAACGGCCCATTGAACAGCATGAGCATCCTTGGCGCCTTCTCTTGGAGCCTTAATTAACACCCACCATCAAGCTGGGACTCAGACAAGCACAGAAAAGCTGATTCATCACCCTTAGTTGTAGCTAGAGTGATCCCACTATCTCATTGCAGCTAGAGCCAGGCACAACCCAGAATTTTGGATTCCTCAAAGAAGTTCTATTCCATCTCTTAAGTAGTTACTACAGCACACACAAGGTCAAACTACTTTCTATTATGGAAATTAGTAGATGCATTCCAGTCTTTAAACTGTGAAAAAGCAACGACTTCTTGCTAATAGGCTAGAATTGATGCCACTTAATGTAGACTCTTCTTCATAAATAGGGCTCGGGGGTGTGAGTTATAACTGAAAGGGTTTGATGAGATTTTTAGTTTTGATTTGAGAACTGGTTACCAAAGGTTAACTAAAAGAAAGTTGAAGCTGAAGGGCTAGAAGTTGCATATCGGTTCTCCAGTTCCCTTGTAATGCTTTCCAGAACAAAACCATCATTTTCTTTAGCATAATCTCTCTCTGAAGCCCTTGGGTCCATCGGTCAGCTCAGCCTTGATGAGTGAGAGCACATCATTCTTTATGTAAACATTAAGTGCACTCTGGTAAGGAGGATGTTATTGTCTCCATTTTACAAATGGAGATTTTCAGAAAGAAAGGTGAAGTGACTAGTCCAAGACCACACAAATCAGGATTAGAACTCAGGATACTTTCTGATACACACACTACAGAATTAGCTTGCATTGTAAAAGCACCAACAGGGACTGATGTCCCATTGTCCCCAGCGGATAATAATATAAGCTAAAATGTCACAGATGGGTACATTTTGCAAAATGGGAAGAAAAAAAAACATGACTTGGAGTCTCTAAACTATTCCATGTGTCAATGTTCCTGATGTGGCCAGATTACATGATGATGAGAACTTCATAGAAGGGAACAAGGTTTTCCCTTTTTATCTCAGAAAGATTACTTTTTAATCAATGAGTTCAAGTTAAACTACATCAAATTTAGCAGTCCAAATAAACAGTGTATACAATTTCCAAGTCCAAACCAAGCAAACAAGCGGCTTATCTGTCTTTCCATAGAATCCTAACAATTTCCAAAATTTTTCTTCTTTTCAATGTGCTTTCAGATCCTGCCAGAGCCTTCAGGAAACAGGCACTAAATCAAACAACGTTCGCTTCATAAAGTGTTAGCTTGCAAAAAGTTAAATTGTCATAAAATTTGTGTGCCTAGTCTGGTAAAAAATTGTGCATTAATGCTTGCTTGTTTGGTAATAATACTACAAGCGTCACAAAATCCAGAAACATTTCAGAATTTTTTCATGGAATTTTGCTAGTTGCATCACTATTTTCAATTTTTTTCAGAATTGGTCAAAATAGAAAAGGTGAAAGTTTTGCTTGTGAATAGCCTTCTGACAACCAATCAATGGTGAACATTTTGACACAAACATAGCAACTTCTTTAAAATGTGCTGAAATGTGGAACATTTGCACCAGGAATTAGAATCTCTTTTCACTGCTCTAGAGCCCTTAAGTTAGGAGATGATGGGAAACAAAGCTAGAAACAATCATTGTACCATACACAGAATAGCTTTAAGCTTATGATAAGGTAAATCTAGCTGTCAGAATAAAGTCTTACAAGTCATTGCTACAGCCTTTGCACTTTTTATAATGCAGAACTATTTTATAATCTACATCAAATATCCTAAGCAGAAGTTACTGGGTCATTTTCATAGTTCTTGAATGATGGCCACTCATAACCAGAATGGCACAAAACAACACAACTTAGCCTGAATATTACCCCAAAGCAAAGAGCCACCAGGTGTCACTCCCACATTACTACTGAATTATTCAACAGTGGATACAGGACATGTGTTTTACAGCAAGCACGACTTAATTCCAAAACTGAAGAAATCCTGAGCGCTTAGACGGTGTGTGGCTACCTACAATGATTAAACAGATATTCCCTTTTCTCCTCATCCTGTTTACCCAGGCCTCTTCTGAATGGGCTGATTTTGAGAGGGGAGTTCTGAAAGAGTTGAATCCTGGGATGAAAAGCTACTTTAGGGCAGGTGTCCACAACTTCCATTTGGCCTGATTCTGTTCCTACTGACGACAGTAGGAATTTTGCCATTAGTTTAAATGTGAATGAGAGTAATTCCATTGACAGGAGGATAACCACTCAGCATTTTGCATAACGCAGTATTACAAATACCAGCTTCAATAATGTTAACTTACTTTTCCAAATCTAGGGTTCAGAAAGTGTCTGCTGGCCAAATGAAATGGACTGACCCTGCTGTTCATGTGCATAATTACACCTGCTAATATTTTTGGTATGCACAATGCACAGGTTAGCTGATATGGTGAAACTCTGCCTAGGATATTCAGTGACTATGGCTAAACTTGGTGTTATTCATGTGCAGATTTGGCCCATAATTTGTGGTATTATTGTTCTTTCTTAGCCACACTAGAGAAGGTGGTTAGGTATCATAACCTCCCATAAGAGGGGCTTGCTTTCTAACAGCTGTCCATATAAGTGCATGGACTTATATGGACATTATAAGCATTAACTGTGGATTTTCTGTAGCATGAGATGCAGCTGAATTTCAAAATGCAGTTTCCCTTTTGATGTTTACTCTGGTGGTTGTGACTCTTCATGTTCCACATGTGGGTTTGCTATTATTTGATACTGAGTCTATGTGCAGTCTGTAAAAATATATGAACAACATAGAGCTGGGACAAACTGAAAGGAACGGCCTGGGGCATTGCTGGCTACTCTCGTTTAAAAGAGGAATGGGCCACGTGGCTAAAGTGTCCCTTGGTACAAATGGATTCACCACTGCATTCTGGCAATGTATCAAATGCTTTAATTTACATTTGATTGACCATCCCACAGGGCTGCGAATCACAAAGGTTTCATGATTTGGTTAAAATGCCAACATATTTTCAACTCCCAGCTTCAAGTCTGTGGTACACTGGAAGAAAGGATACTTTTTAAAATACAACATCTTAAAAACAACATTAGTTTAATGACTATCATACCAGAATTGTCTTTGGCATCTTTAAACATAGTAATCACAAAGTATTTCGAATAGTAGCCTACGGTTATTGAATAATCTTTAATCTCAGAATAGAAGCAAACCTCCTCCTCTCTTCTGTCCTTGTCTTTTGGGCATTCTGAGGTTATGGTGGTTCTTTTTGGTTTCCCTTTCTGTATTTAGCAGGCATATCCCATCTGGATCCTAAGTCTCTGATCTGAGTCCCAGTCCACCAGCTTATTCTGCAAGGAAAAGTATCAAAAAGACAAAATATTAATGGGAAAGTTTCAAGGAGGATAGGCTTAATCTGTTTGCATTTACATTTTTAATAAGGTAGTGTGATCTAGAAGACACAGGTGGGCAGTAGAAGCCAGGAGACCTGAGTTCTATTTGCAGATCTGCCACTGATTGCTGTGTGACCTTTGGCAAATCTTAACTTCTTTTCCTTTGTTTCCCTGTCTGTAATACGAAGATATTAAGATGCACTTCCCTGTGTAAGGTTTGGTATGCTCCTTAGTGGAACAGTGACAAGCACAGCAGAACCTCAAAGATATGAGCAGCAGAACCCGACACCATGTGAAACTGGAAGTAACCAATCAAGCAGCAGCAGAAACACACACACACACACACACACACACACACACACACAAAAGCAATACTGCACTGTGCCTGCATTGCATCTTAAAGGTAGGCACATCTGGGCTGCCTCTCCCCACCCCACCCCTGGGGCAGCCACTTACAGCTACAGTAAGAGGTGAAGATGCTGGAGCTGCCAGCAGTGCTGGGGTCTGGAGCTGCCAGCAGCGCTGGGGTCCGGAGCTGAGGAGGGAGCTCAGCTGCTGCTAGAGCCTGGCCTGGAGTGTCAGCTGCTGGATCTGGAGCCCAAACAGGGCTTTTATTCAGAGTTACTGATAATCTCCATTCTGGAGGTGTCCGTAACTCTGAGGTTCTCCTGTACTAAGTACTAATAATTATTATACATAGGGCAGCAAGGAGATCACAGGTATTGATACTTAGCTTGGATACTCTGTCCTCCTTACTTGTCTGCCACTTACACTGATGCTAATGGAAGTTGCATATTAATGGAAGAATAGCCTCATTTCGGGACCATTCTATTTGCATCTAAGCACCACTGAAACAAAAACAGGAAGATTTAACCAGACCAAACAGAGCAAAACAGAAATAAAGGATCTATTACAGTGTCCCATCCACTTCCAGTCTTTATTCAGGCCTAATATGATGGTGTCCAGTTTGCACATTAATTCTAGTTCTGCAGTTTCTCATTGAACTGGAATTAATTTGTAAACTGGACTTCTTCAACAAAAAACCTTCAAAAACAGACTTCAGCGACTTCATTTGCAGTTTTGGTATTTGCTTTGTTCAAAGACAGCTGAAATGCTATTCAAAATTATGTAGAAAACAAAGAGGGGGCCCCCTAGAGATATTTTATATGCATCAGAAAGTCATTCAACATTTTCTATGACACAGTCAATCTCTGTTAACAATTGTCAAAACGACTATAGTTTCATAGCCTGTTCTCCACTATACCCTGTTTTAAAAAAATAATAAAGTAATATGATTTAATAAAATGCAGAGTATTATTTCATGAGAAATTGCTGTCACTGTTTGCCTCAGTTTTTATTTAAATATCACAAACATTCAAAATTTAAACAGCTATCCAGGTTATTTTGAGACTGAGGCCAACTCCTGCATTTAACTGTAAGATTGTATCTAACTTTGAGGAATGGTTTTCGTCCTGGTTTTCTGTATTAATTCACTTGTTTAAATCTTTCTACACATTAATTAGGCTTAACTATAATTTGCTCAGGAACCTTTCCCCCAGAAAGGAAAGCAAGAACACAGGATAATTCACAGTGTAACATTTGTAATGCAATCATCTGTTTATTGAAGGTTTTTCATCATTTCGGTACAAAAAGCGCATTGTGAGGGGAAAAATAACCAATCCTTCAAATTAGAACATGTAGGAGTTTTTCTTCTTTTAGACCCAAGAAAAAACAAAGTTCCTATTTGTAACAGGCAATGAAAGCTACAAAGAGGAGTTTATTAGGGGCAGCTAATATTTGGTTGCATTTATGCAATAGGCTTCACCATTAGACAACTGACCACAAGCTGAGTTCTATGATCCAAGCCAAAGGTGTTCACTCAGGCAAAGCTCCTATAGACATAAAGGGAGTTTGTTTGAGTGAGGACTGCAGATTCGGAGTTCATAGCATCCAGGTGCTTTGTGATTAAAACCAGAGTATGGTGACTTGTGGAAGAGTCTTAAAGCAAAACTTGGGTAGGCAGCTTATGTCACCTGTGCTGGCAGCTCCACTTCTGGCAGTGGTGCACAGTCCAAAGCCTGACGGGGTCTGTGAGGTGCAGGAATTGTGCTCCCACAGAGCTGAGTTTTTGAACCAATTTAAATGCAGAGCAAAGCTGCTGACTTCAATTAAGTTACTGCAGGTTCTACTCCGAAGAAGAAAGATGGTCCAATGGTGAGGACTCTAGCCGAGGACACTGGGAGCAGGGAATTGAACTCCGCTCTCCCATCACAGATTTCCTCTGTGATTTTGGAGAAGTCACTCAGCTTCTCTGTGCTTCAGATAATAGTGCTTCCCTATCTCACAGGTGTATCGCCAGGGTAAATATATTCAATATTGCACCATGCTCAGATACTGTGGTGATGAGATCCATATATGACCTTAAACAGATTCTGCTTTCAGTTGCAGGAGAGTATCTGGATGATACCTCTGCATTCTGCTCCTTTGGACTGAGATGCCCTGAAGGAGATAAGCCGGCTTTGTGCTGCTATTGAGCATACTTAGACATGAATTAACATTTTTCACATGTATTCTACCTGTTTTGCAATACGTTGTATGCAAGACCCTCTAAAAAGGAACACAGTGCTGTTTTTAGTTGGTTAGACCCTAAGAGGGAACTGAAGAAACAATTCAAAGAAGTTACAAGTTTGTTCCCCTCTGCACACCACTGTGTACAATTCAACAAGGACAAGAACTCTCCTCATGTAACATGGAGACTCTTTTTTTTATATTTAGAAGTTATGGCAGCCAAGAGTCATGACAGTTGACATGTTGCCTTAACCATAAGCACGCAGCTTCAGGAGGTTACGTTCCTTACCGTCATTCCTGCCCTAAGGCATGTTTCATGCCCCACACGTGGTTTCTTGGCTCGGGCAATCATGTCTACATGCTGGCATGTAACTGTGCCCACGCTCTGGTTGAGTGCGTCATTTTTAACAGGACAAAAGCAACAAATAAACAGAGGTGATTAGTGGGCAACTTCTAGCTGTCTGCAGGACCCTCCTCTTCTGCAGGACATCCTTCCTTTGTGAGAAACAAAGAAGAGGTTGGTTGCATTTATTCATGCACCTGGAGAACACCCCCAATAGAAGGTTTAGTTTTGACTATGAGCACACAGTGTGACAGTCAGCTTCATCCTAGCCACTTTCAGCCCATGGACAGAAATAGTTTGAAATAACTGGTCATGACTAACAGCAGCCCATAAATGGAGCACCACATTCAAGTAAGAGAGATGGCTGGTTCTGCTTAAGAATGCAGAGGGGTGGCTGTGGTCTTGCTGTTGTGACTCTCAGAGTTCCCCGTAGATGGATGCACTGGTTCACTCAGCCATTCAATGAGCAGTACTGTATCACAGTACCGTATCGTTGCAATTTCATGGAGCTTAGGGAGGTACGGCTAATTCAAAGGATGCTACCAAAGCATCTTTTATAGCTCCACTAGAATAGTCCAGACAAACTTCCAGTTTCAAAGTCATGCTTTGGTTCCACGCCAGCCCAAACTGCAGCTGTTTATTTCAACAGTGTCACAGGTACACATGGACACTTATAGTCAAACCACAGCCAGGTTCCTGCCTTAAGAAGCTTACAATTTTATTTAGACATAGCACAGCCAAGGATGACACACACAGGGTTGAAAGGATTGGTGTACATGAAAGCTGAGCATTACAACAGTAAAAGACTATGTGATATTTTAGTTACACATCCATCTCATTAGCTCATTTTAAAAAACTGAATCGTGTGATTATCCCCCCCCCCCCCCGTTTAGGTTTTTTCACATTTTCCATTATAAAAGATTGTTTATTTGAGAAGCGCTAACACCACTATTGTTTGCAGCGGGCCTTTGAAATTCAGCAGGAAGAAATGATTTGGCTTGGGAAGTGCCTTTTCTTTGTTCCATTAAATTCCTTTCAGATTGAGCTGTTATAAACAATTCAATCACTGTTTCCCTTCTCTTGCTTGCATGCTTCAGAAGAGAGATGGCAGCAAGCCAAAATAACGGAAAGTGAACATTCTAAAGGGCTGGGGCCACGCTCCCACCAACAGTGCAGAGCTTCCAGAGCAGCAAGGCACATTTCCTCCTAATTAAATCTCTAGACCTGTCACATGGCCCCAGAACCACACCACCTTCCTCTGGGACACTGCCTGGGGCAAGTGCCCCCACTTCTTGGGAGTTAGAAGGAGGAGACAGTGCAAGAGAGAGAGAGAGCAAGGTCAGGGTATCCTTGACCATGTCTAGGCACAGCACAAGAACATAAGAATGGCTGTACTGGGTCAGACCAAAGGTTCATCCAGTCCAGTACCTTGTCTAACAACAGTGACCAATGCCAGATGCCCTGGAGTGAGTGAACCTAACAGGTAATGATCAAGTGATCTCTCTCCTGCCATCCATCACCCTCCTCTGACCAACAGAGGCTTGTAGGCTCTGAAGTTTTACATTGTTTTATTTTTGAATGCAGTTTTTTTTTTTGCACATAATTCTACATTTGTAAGTTCAACTTTCATGACAAAGAGATTGCACTACAGTACTTGTAGTAGGTGAACTGAAAAATACTATTTCTTTTGTTTTTTACAGTGCAATATTTGTAATAAAAATAAATATAAAGTGAGCACTGTACACTTTGCATTCTGTGTTGTATTTGAAATCAATATATTTTAAAATGAAGAAAACATCCAAAAATATTTAAATAAATGGTATTTTATTATTAACTGTGTGATTAATTGTGATTAAATTTTTAATCGCTTGACAGCCCTAAATATAATCTGATTTCTGAACGGATGAAATTTTACCATATAAGCTTTTGAGAAGAATTTTATTATAAATCACTGCTACAACCAACTTGCTCTGCAAAAGAAAAGCACATTAAGTTATATCCCAGAATGATAGAACCATGATAAACAATTAAGATCCTTATTTGCTTGGATATAAATAACTTCTCCATAACTGTAATAACTGTACAGGACGAAAGGCATAAATGAAACCATTCACGGCTAAAACAGATTAAACCACAGGAAGTTTTTTCTGATAAAACCTGATTTAATTTAATTAACACCAGTTCAGTATTTGGATTATACATCAATAACAAAATCTGGATCTTTGGAAAGCTTTTTTAAAAAATTAAACATTTAATCAAATGATGTCTCTGACCTTCTCCTGTGCCCAGTGAAATCAATAGCAAAGTTCCCATTGATTTCAATGGTGCAGAATTGATCCCTCCCAGTCACTCACATGGCTTCAGCATAATGATGTAGATCTAATTTTTGGAAAGAGGAAAAGATATCAACTTCTTGAAAATGGAAAATACAGAGCTTCACCAATTAAAAATGTTTAATATCTGTTGTACTCAATAGTATGGGATCATGCAATTAATGACTGTGTCGTAACGTTTACGCACCCGAAGAGTGAATTAAGGGTGTGCAGGCAACTGTAATACTGACATTTCCTAACTTTTGAAGCTTGACTCTGCAACTTTATGTTCCTTTCCCGTAGTTATTTGTGTGTAGTTTATTTATAGACTGAATAGATCTGGTAGTTTATTCTGTACACCTAATACTGTAGGTTAAGCTGCACTCATATCTTTCATGCTGTTCTCCAAAAATGCATAAGTTTGACACTAGATAGCTCTTTTTTAATGGCTGTTGCTCTGCTCTGTTCCATGTAGTGGGTGGGAGGAAGAAGAATAATTTCTAAGGCGAGGTCTACACTACCAGCCGGATTGGCGAGTAGTGATTGATCTATGGGGGATCGATTTATCACGTCTAGTCTAGACGTGATAAATTGATCCCCGAGCACTCTCCCATTGATGCTGGTACTCCACCGCCTTGAGAGGCACAGGCGGAGTTGATGGGGGAGTGGCAGCAGTCAATTCAGCGCTGTGAAGATGCTGCGGTAAGTTGACTTAAATTTGTGTAGCTGAAGTTGCATATCTTAGGTCGATCCCTCCCCGCCCCAGTGTAGACCAGGGCTAAGTAACTGAGAAGGTGTGAGATCAGACTAGGTCCACCCTTCTTTAAAATTAACCTAACACCAATAAAACAGACCCATCCCGCACTGGGTAAAAAATGAACTACACATTCAATATCTACAATCTCTGCTTCCTAAATGAGGACAGAGAATCCATTTCCTCAGTAATTTTAGAATACTGTAACAAATTAGAAGTGAGGGCAGACACTAGATAACCAAGAAGATGCACACCACACAGTGGAGATCATCCAAATGAAAGAGAACTCTTCTACATTGTCAACATTTTAGTAATTAGTGTCGTCATTAGAGGCACATCTCCAGCTTTAAGCAATTTTGAGTAATTAATGTTTTTATATTTTGCATGAGAAGTCCTGACTTCAGCATTTTCCTAGTGCATGAATTCTCCTAGTCGGAGCCACACAATGCAGATTAACTCAGCTGAAAGGCAATTAGAGTAAGCAGAAGAAAATGTAATTTTTTAGTCGGTACAAACTATTACTTCTCGTCTTGGATTTGATTTTTGTTATCAATACAGTTGGCTGATTAAAAGTGAGGCAGACGAGTGATTTTGTCAATTCATATTAACACATTTGCTGAGTAGCTAAGCCATAAGTGCTATAAAATATTGAAAATTTTAAAATGTTCATACAGACAAAAAAGCTAAACAAGTGACAAACCCAAATTCCTCGCAAAGGCTAGGCTGCTTACAGGATTTTAATGAAAGTATAGACTTTAGAATTTAAAATATCAAAGAGGAGGCCTTGATAGCTATATGAAACAAAACAAACAAACAAACATACGTTTCAAATAGTGAATTATGTAAGAAGCTGGAGTATGGCTTAGTGGTTAGTGCACGGGGTGGCAAGTCAGAAGTCCTGGATTCTATTGCCAGAACTACCACTAACTTTCCTTAAGACGTTGGTCAAGATCTCTGGTTCAGATCCTCAAAGGTATTAAGACACCTAACTTCTGTGCCCGAGACGTCTCATCTGTAAAATGGGACTAACAACATATACCTACCTTCCTGCAAGCGTTCTGAAGATGACTTGTTCGTAAATCCGTGTGAGATTCTCAAGTGAAAGAGTCTGTAGAAGTGCAAAGTATTATTAAGAGAATCAAAGACCACAATTTGTCCTTTCTCATTTTAATTACAATGTTAGACAGAAGATGGAACTTAGAACACTGAAGAATTTAGAGCCCCGGTAACTTTAAGCTAACAAATATACAGCAGCAATACAATACATGAAGTTTTAGATTCCTTTTACCTAGTAATTGCTAGTATTGGGGAGTGGCTGGATTAGAAGATGCCAGTGTAAAAGAGAGGAAAGGAAAGGAATGGGATCTGGTGATGAATATTTCTGCTCTTATACAAGGCTATATCACTTCTCTAACAAACATCACCATTGCATTTGAGAGGAACCCAGAAAACACTTTCCCCTACTCTCCAAAGCCTTCAGAATTAGCCACACTGATTAATCTTCCTTTTTTTTTTTTTTTTTTTTAAAAAAGACATGCCTGATACAGAAGACCCCTCATCTCTCTTATCCTTCTCCGCTGAACTACATGGTAGCTTGGTGTTGGCTGCATGAATAGACAAGTCTTTAGAATTTAGTCAACCCCATCATATTTTCTGCACTGAGCCAACCCTACTGTCATTGATCCAGCCCTTATTATACAGGACCATTAGCTCCTTGAGTTTCTTGTGTCACCACTTGCTATTCTGAACCCCATCTCATACAGTTGCTTTTCATCTCAGTTATTTATTGTGAATGACTCAATTCAGTTGGCTCTGGATCTCCTTATCTTCCAGACGGCCAACAGTGCTCACACATCAGCCTCAGGCCAGCTGGCAGCACATGGGTGAGATGGCATTCTCTGAGACACGTCAATGATGGAATTAGATTAAGTCGAACAAGTTGATTGACAACTGTGCTTCAAAACGTATGCATGACTATTAATATAATTAAATGGCTTCCACCCAGCTTTGCCCCCCTGAAGAAAGTAGATGAGACAGGCCACCTAAACACTGATTGGTGACTTGGGATATGGTATAGCAGGACTGTTTGTACCTGTCTCCAGGCCTTTCTTTCATGCCATGTGGCCTCTATGCTTTCATCTATCTAATTTGCCATGTAGCCACTCATCTATAGACAGGCCCTTTTCAAGATTCCTTCAAATCACATCCATCTAAAGGTGAAAGGGCTCTTAAGAAACAGGTGGAAATGAGGGGCAAGAGGAAATCTTATGACTCTGTTAAGGTCAGGTAAATTAAGTGGAACAAGGGAGAACCTATGTTCTAAACAAGGGGTGGGCAAACTTTCTGGCCCAAGGGCCACACCTGGATTGAAAACTTGTACGGAGGGCTGGGTCAGGGAAGGCTGTGCCTCCTTAAACAGCCTGGCCCCGCCCTGTATCCAACCCCCTCCCACTTTCCACCCCTGACTGCCCCCATCACAACCCGACCCATCCAACGTTCCCTGCTCCTTGTCCCCTGAACGCCCCCTCCCAAGAACCCCTACCCTAACTGTCCCCCCAGAACCCTACCCCCTTCCTAAACTCCCTGCTCCCTGACTGCTCTGACCCCTATCTACTCTCCCTCCCACCACAGACCCCCGGGACTCCCACACCCTATCCAACTCTCCCGTCCCCTGACCACCCCCCCCCGAGAACCTCCTCCCCTTCCAACAGCCCCCTGTCCCCTGACTACCCCCCGGGACTCCCTGCCCCTTTACCAACCTCCCGGCCCCAGCCCCCTTACCATGCTGCTGGTGGCCTGGCTGGAGCCAGATATGCTGCACCGCTCTCCCGCAGGAGTGTGCAGCCCCTCCCCACAGAGCGCTGCCTGCATGGTGCTGAGGTTCCGGGAGAGGGTGGAAGGCAGGGGAGGGGCCGGGAGCAGCCTCCCCCACCAGGAGCTCAGGTTGGCCAGTCAGGGGTCTGCAGGCCGTAGTTTGCCCACCACGTTCTAAACGCTAAATTCAGATACATTCAAGATAGCTGCCAACACAATCTATTCATGCATTTGGAACTGCTCCTTTTCACATTAGCACAGGAAACACAGATTATTTAATATTCTGAATGCTACTCTTTAAGAGGTGTGATATTACTGCCTTCACATAATCTTGGATGGTAAACTACACTGAGACCAGCAGACATGAGTGAAGATGTCTGAAGAAGCAAAACCAGTATTCTATGAGATGAGAATATCTCTTGAGCTTCCCATTTTATCTCCCAACTGAACTTCACGTTAGGGGAAAGCATGAAGCTCTTCTGGTTTTGTTTGTTTGATTTTAATGTCAATCCAGTGCTGTCTATGCTTGTAGTAAAAAAAAAAAAAAAATGGAAAAAGGATACAAATGAGAAGTGAGTGGGGCAAATGCAAAAGAGGAGGAGATGAAAGAAAACAACAGAGATCAAGATATGGCAAATAAGGGAAAAATGAGAAAGAATGAGAAGGGAGCCAGGTAGCACCACTGGTGAATAAGAAAATGTCCATAAGCAACATGTGTCCTCACTGTTTCTACTCTGGGGACTACAGGCACTCTCTGTTGTTTTGTTTTCTCTTCATTATACCTTGGCTCACCCATTATGCTAAATTCCATTATAGTTACCATATTAGAACAGCACATGTTAGATCACTCAAAAGTTTTGGCTTGCAATATAATTGTCTTAAAGAGGTCACTACATATAAGCTTCTTTTATAACTGGTTGTATATTTCAAGAGTTACAGCAATTCATGTATATGTAGGTTGTCAAAATCCAGCCAAATGCTGTAATTACAAAACCTTTTGAGAATCAGGTCATGAGTGTTGATTAGGAACAAGTGATCAATTAGTATTGTTACTGAAGTGAGATCTCAAACTTTTGAGTAATTAATGCCCTTGTTTTCTGCATAAAAGGCTGGTCTTCAGCATTCTCTTAGGATACAAAAGTTCCCTAGCTGAAGCAACTGAATACAGATTAACTCAACTGGAAAACAATTACAAAAGGAAGATGAAGACGTAATTTGTCAAGCTGAACACAAAATGTTATAACACAGCACTTCCTGTTATGGACAGCATCTTATTAAAGGTATGATTGGCTGATTTCACAATGGACATCTGATTTGGCCTATTCACATCTGTACATTTTCTGAATACATAGATATTGCCATAAAGCACTCAAAGCACTTTAAATATCAAGAGGGAAACACAACAAAGCTGACAATCTCCAGATCTTTGCTTAAATTGCTAATAAGCAAATGTGTTATAAACCCATGTTCGACAGACTGAAAATGATCTTTCCCAAATCCAAATGACATGCTGCGAAAGCTGAAAGTGATAGATTACAGCTGGCTGATAAAGCACTGTGCTTTACATTCACTTTTAAAATTACTCTTTGCGAAAGAACCTCCAGGCTTTCTGTCAGTTGTTTTACTTTTATTAAGAGACACACAGCTCCTCTCATCAGTTAATAGTAATTACATGTTGATACGTGAAGAACTATAGTGAGACGGATGTTTCCACTCATTTCCAGGAGATGCAAAAATTATTTGATGGAGCCAAAACAGAATGTTTAATAACGGGTAAACACTATGGTTTGTTTTGATTAGTCTTTTTATAAACTGTTTAATGATTGATTTAAAAATATTGTACAATCAGTAATGGAAATATGAAATCTTACCATAATTACAATTCTTAATGAAAAAACATGTATTTACATATTTTTTAAAGAAATTATTTGTTGCATTTCACCTGCTCACCATATATGATAGAGACAGATGAATCTAGAAATCTAATGACAAGGTTTACACACTTTCATGATAATAGCTGTAAAACTTTTCGTATGCGCTCATGCTTCTCCACCAGGCCTGGATCTTCTGTATCTGAATCGTCACACTCTTTCATAAGAGCTTCAGCTTTCTGCATGGTTACATCTCGGGCGCTGCCTTTAAGCCCCTCCAGATAGTCCAATAAAATAGAGAAATATTCATCTGGAACCTTTAAGAAGACATAGTTGACAATGAAAGTCATGTAATGGGAGAAAATCTCAGTTGACAATGAAAGTCATGTGATGATACCAGGCTGAGTCAGACAACTACCAGGAATACATGGTTATTAGATGCAAGTAACTCTGAACTCAAATGGGGATATTTATTGGCAGTGTGCTAATCATTGTGGGAGAAAACCATTACATGTGTGTTTTGTGCTCACAGCTACACAGCTTTAGGATAAAACTCTTATCAAAATGCAATCACAACAGAAGCTGAAATGCCTATTAGTACATCCCTCTACTTACTGACCAACATCTCAACCCTATGGAAGCTGTTGAAGGAGAAAACAGTGGACCAAATTCTTGGATATATGTGTGCAAGTGCTGCTGAATTTAATGAGAGTTGTATGCACATATCTGAGGAAAGGATTTGGCCAAACAACTCAGAATACATCTAATAATAGCAACTTTCCTCCCTCAATGCCCAAAATTATCTGAGCTGTTGGGAAGAGATACCACTCACAGTCAAACAATAGATTGTGACTTTGACAGAACCATCATACAAGGGCTAGCATTTAGTTTGAAAAACAACAGATAAATTCAGACATATGGAAACCATTTTTAGATCACAGTGAATCAGACTCTGATAGAATCATTTAACTAAAACATGCCTAATGTGAAACAGTGTCACCGTCTCCAAGCATTCCATCTGTTTTTTCTCTCCTCTCTCTTCCCTTCTCATTAGTTAATTAGTAATAGGTTACATTTTAGCTTCATCAGGTAGGATATAGCACTGGTATAACCAATAAGTTGTATTTACATTACTGACAATCCAACAAAGACCTTTTAGACATTGCTTTATTCCACATTTTTAATCTTAAACTAATGTATTTTCAAGAAGATCACATAACCTGATTTTCTACGAAGCGTTTCTTAAATGTATGCACAATTTCTATGACAGCAATCCCTGTTATTAATAAAATATTTCCCTTGTGATTCAGAAGAAGCTAAAATGACCCTTCTGCAAACATTTATGCACATGTTTAATTTTACACATGACTTCAACAGGACTAGTTAATATTTGTAAAGTGAAGCACGCGTACAGAGGTTTGAAGGATCAGGGCCTTAATTAACAAAGGACTGTATGCTTTTATTCTACTTGAGAAATACAATTTTACAGAAGAAAGAATTTTAACAGATAATGAACATATCAAGTTATTTATGCACTATCATTGAGCCCAGGAACTTCACTGACTGAAAGTTCTGCCACTCGCAGTGCATTGAGGAAATGACACTCCAATAATGTCATAGTCAATGCAGGATAATACAGAGCACTAAACCAAAAGCAAAGTCTATATTCAGACTTATAATTTATACAATAGGGAAGCCAACTATCACTCTTTAGCGATAACACTCTTGTTAAAAACCTACCCACACGAAAAAGGAAATAACCACAGGGATAGTGATGAAACTAACCATACACAAAGTGCTGTCAAGTGCATAAAGTAAATATACTGACAAAATAAAAAGATTTTTTTTTCTAATCTGGTTCAGTTACAGTAAATTTAGAACAGCAGCAGACAAAAATGATAAGACACAAATATGAGTTTTAGATTTATAATATTCCTTTAATGGAAATAATTCTCTCAATAGTGAATGTTTGAACTCAACAGCCTCTGTGTACTCTGTACTTTAGCCAAAACATCCATATATAATTTACCCTTGTTTTTACCAGACTTTATTTGTGTAGTAAGACCTCATCATGTATAATTATATCTATCATTACATAATTTAAGCAAAGTACTTAAAGGGGCAATTAGCAGACTACGCTAAACTTAGAAATTGTATGTGTGGAGAGAATCATGTGGCTGCTTTGTTCGTAAGGCTACAAAGCATTTAGTTTTCAGCCTCAAAGAAAGGCAAACAAAAACCTTTGAAACATTTCTTTAATCTAGCTATATAATTTATTCCAAGTAAGAACCATGTTAACCAGAGAGTATTCTACATATTTTTCCCTTCACTGAATATGCAATAGTGGTAGAGAAACTTAACGGGTTTATGGTTTTTGTCTATCATTTCTACTGCCATTTATCTTGGCTTTTGTTTCATTCCCTCTCTTCCAAATAGCTCCCTTGCCTCTAGCCTTATTGAGAATGGTTGATGCTTGTAGACTTGCTGTGTCTACAGTTAGTTCCACAGTGCTGCACAAGCACACCAACGGGGCATGGCAGCAAAAATAAACAAACAAGGCAAATATAGCATCTTCCTCTGAGTTTAGACTGTCACCAAAACAATATTTAAGAGCTTCTTGTTGAAAAGTTATTTTTCTTCAACAAAATGATGCCATAGCTCTGAAGAACAGGGAGTTTGTTTCAAGTAATCACTATTAAGTGAAAATAATTTTTGCAGAATCATTTCTTTTAATTAAGATCTCCCTGATATACTCTGAATTAGGCCTGAGGCAACATTCCAGCTGGCTGTTGATGATACAGGAAATAAATCAATTGCATATGTATGGTCCAACAGTGCAATTTAGGTATGTAGGAACCAAACATACTGAATGAAAATAATATATCTAGAAGTGAACCAAATATTATCACCTCTTGAGTGTTCAACAGTACTATATAACTGTGAAGGTGTTCAGCATTTACACATACCATGTGCCCTCGCAAAGATGGAAACCAGAAGACTCACACCTTTGGGTGGAGATCTGGGAAAGACCAGGTTTAAACTACACGAGGAGTCAGAACTGGTAATTTGACTGCAGATATCTCAGCTCTTAGGCTGGAGTGCTGGACAGAGGACCTGAACTCCAAGAAGGAGCCCAGCAGCTCCAAGATTGGGGCTATGCCTACTATCTGTTGAGACTCCAGAATCTTAAAAAACACAGGATCCAGCAGCTGGATCTCCTCACAGGAGTCCACGGAGTTGTTAAGAGGGTGCGCTCAACCAGACCTATGACACCAGTCAACCACCATCTGGATTTTACAGAGTCAGCTCTAACTGATTTTACAGGAAGAAGCAACTACACCTTCCGCTCTGAATCCCACTTTGTCCTACAGCAGGACCTCCAGTTATCAACTGGGCACCATCAAAAGCCGAAGATGGAACTTGGGAAGGAACAGAAAAAGTGCTTCCTTTTGTATTTGATTCATGACTGGCACTCTGTAGACTGTATTGGCTAAAGAAGGAGCAGACTGTAGGCATAAAAATTTATTCACCAAAGCGGTCCACGCTCACTAAGGGCCTAATCCAGGGAAGTATTTACATATGTGCTTAACTTTATGTACTTGAGTAGTTCCTCTTCCAAATTCATAGAAATCAGTGGAAGCAGCCTATTTAAAGACCATTTGCAATCTGACGACACCAGTAATAGTTCAAAATATGTTAGAATAAATAACTCATAATAATCTCAATGGATTAAAAAAGATACGAAAATATGAAATATTTCTATTTCAGTATTGAGAAATCCAGAATTAAGCTATGTATTGATACTCAAATCTGTTGAAAATATGCTATTTAAAGATACTATTAACCAATTTATGTCAATGTGAAAAGAAAGAAACCCAAAGATGAACAGGTGTAAAAGCAAGGACATCATTTGGCTATGAAATAGCTCCTAAACAGCTGTAGAGAACATATGTTGTGTTTCGTAGAATGTTAAGGATTATTTTAAAAGAGAAACAAATCTAAAGTACTAAGCAAATTATTCCACATACCCGCAATTAAACTTTTATTTTGTCACTTTCTAAATACAGTGATGCCAGTAAAATTTTCTATTGCTTTGTAAACATTTTTGCCTAAATAAAAACAGTTTTTACTATTTTTTTTAATCTTTCTTCTCATCAAGGTAACACTTTAAGTTGGTAGCTGGCTTGAAATCTGCATCAAATAGGCCAAAAACTATTTTAATTGTATTATATATAAAGTAAACTTATCAAAAAATCTTTAACTCTATGGACACATCCAGACAATGGGCAAAAATTGATTCTGTGTCAACTAAAAGAATAAATGAACAACCCACTATGGATTGGCAAGGTGGTTTGTTCTATTATGCAACAAAGTAGAATGATCTGACATTCCCTCAATGCCACCGTAACCAAAGGCTAACTGGAAATTAAATCTCTCTTTTTCAAAAGTTATTAATTGCTGGATTCTATCACTGGTGCAAGCCTAGCCTTTGATTTTTAACACAGACGCATTTCCAAGCCTTTTATAATCATTCCCATGTACTCTGCACTGAGTGAGAAACCATATTAGCGTCCTGCTAACATGGTTTCACATCTGAGTCAGAGCCTGAAAGGATCCGAAACAGCTTCAGCTGCCTAAAATGTGAGTATCTATGATTTTAATATTGGGTTCCACATTCAGAAGTTCAGATTAACCATTACAGCTGAAATATAGTCTAAATTTATCATTCATTTGTATTCAAAAGGCAATAATACTGTCTGTACATTAATTATAACAATCAAGTGTACACAGGAGAAAGGTCATCCCAAACCATCCATGGTCTGTTATGACCTTTCTTCTAAGTCTTGCTGCATTAACGACAAATGATTTAAAGAAGAGATTGGCAAACACGTCTTACCAATTCTTCTGAAAGGCTCCAGTAATAAATGATTTCTAAACACTGCTGATTTTAGAATCAAATTTATACATTGACTCCTTGTCCAGATTAAATCAAAAATTAAATGTGTTGGGATACCATAGTAACATTTGGTTAACAAAAATAGGATTAACTAACTTATAACTACTTGCTCTAAGATATTACTTCGCTAAATAAAAACTAATGATAATACAAACCTTCTCTTTATCATACATGTGCAAAAGAAGCCACGTTTGCCTGGTCTTTTGAAACTTCCATTCTTTTGGTTTTTTGGACCAGCTGTAACAAAATAAATGAGAAAAATAATTGCTCAAATAAAATAATTGAATAATAAAAAAACTCAGCACTCACGTAGCACTTTATATAATGATTCAAAGTGCTTTACCAGCATTACATCAACTAAGCCTCACAATGTCCTTGTGATCTAGGTGTTAGAGTATATATTGTACAGGTTGCAAAAGTGAAGTACAGAAGGATTAAGTGGCTTGCCCTAGGTGTCACACAAGTCACTGGGAGAGCAAGCAGAAGAACCCAGGAATCCTGACTACCAATCCCTTGCTCAAAATATAGGATAACTTTGCATCATATTTGAAAAATACAGTAAATTTTAAAAGCATGCAAAACAAATGCACGTCTGCAAACACTCTCTGAATGCTTCACATGCAAAAATTTTAAATATGTAAAAACTGAACTTGGCTAAAATGTCAGACTGATGTGTGTAATTTGCATATAGTAAAATTGCGATTTGAAAGCTGGTATATTTTTGCTATAAACATAAAGAGGGAAAAAAACTGGTCTGAGAAAATGGGTATTTCTCCTAAAAACAACAATAAAATGATGAGCAAATAACAAATCTCACTATGAAATGCATACTGCTCTTTTGCCTCTACACAACATCATACCCCAAAATCTAATATCTTAATATGAAACAGTACTAGTCAATACACTGAGGCATTATTACAGATGTAGCTCAATACAGGGAAACCCTAGTAAACTAAAATTATTAGATTTTACTCTGACGAAGACAGTTACCTTTTCTGTAACTGGTGTTCTTTGAGATGTGTTGCTCACATCCATTCCACATTAGGTGTGCGTGCTCGCCACATGCACCGGTGCTGGAAGTTTTTCCCTCAGCAGTCTCCGTAGGGGACCCGCTCTGGTGCCCTTTGAAGTGGTAACCATATGGTGTAGTATAAGAGGCACCGCCGGCTCCCCTCCCGCAATTCCTTCCTGCTGGAAACTCCGATAGTGGGGAAGGAGGGCGAGTCACGGAATGGACATGAGTAACACATTTCGAAGAACACCAGTTACGTAAAAGGTACCTGTCTTTTCTTCTTTGAGTGCTTACTCCTGTTCATTCCACATTAGGTGACTCCCAAGCAGTACCCCTGGAGATGGGTAGGAGTTCACGGACTTGTAGATTGCAGCACAGTTCTGCTGAAGCCACTGTCATCCCAGGCCTGCTGAGCGATGGCATAATGAGACATGAACGTGTGGACTGAGGACCACGTTGCAGCTCTACGTATGTCCTGGGTTAGAATGTCCTAGGAAGGCCGCTGAAGACACCTGCGCTCTCGTTGAATGGGTGGCAGAACCCCTGCCAGGTCATAATTGGTCCTTATGCACGAGGTCATCCAGTTGGAAATCCTCTGCAAGGCCACTGGGTGACCCTTCATCTATCCGCTGTAGTGACAAAGAGTTGAGTTAATTTATGGAAAAGCTTGGTATGTTCTAAGTAGAAAGCCACAGCTTTCCAGATGTCCAGGGCATGAAGACACCTCTCCTCACATGTCTTGTGCAGTTTGGGACAGAACATCCAGAGGAAAATGTCCTGGTTCACATGGAAGGTGGAGAACATATTTGGCAGGAAGACCGGGAGGGGCTGCAACTGAACCTTACCTTTGCACGGAAGTTCTGAGGTCAAGGCTTTAAAGTTATGTCTTCTTCAAGTTAAAGCCACTCAGAGTTTGCGGCCCTGGTCGAAGAGGGGAAGGCAGTAGCCAAGACCTCCTTACCAGGCTTTAAAACTTTAACTCATGCCGGGTGGTCTGAGGCCGATGGCTGTAATGCGGCCCCCATGTGCAGCTGCTTGAGGCAAGTGTCTCTCCCTTTCTTAGTTCTGGGCTTAAAAGCCTTACAGATCTTGCAGCACTCAGTCTGGTGCGATTCCCCCCAAACAATGAAGGTGGGAGTCGTGGGGATCGCTGATTGGCATGGGCTTGCGGAATGTGGGGCAAGCTTTAAACCACTGGGCTTGCGGCATGCCCCACAACCCAAGGCTGGTGCTCGAAGCAACTTCCAGACACCTCTGAACAAAAGAATTACTTAACTACTGCTAACTAACTGATAACTACTCTAACACTATGCTAAGGGATCACCTGCTAAGCGAGAGCTGTTCCAACATCCCCACCCACGGTAGGAAGGAACTGAATGGGGGGGTCAGACTGGCAGGGTAATATAGGCACCACCGCAAGGGTGCCACTCTAGGGGGCTCCCCTGCCGGCCCGACAGGAACCGCCGAGGGAAAAAGTTTCCAATGTTGGTGCATGTGACGTGTATACACCTAATCTGGAATGGACACGAACAATCACTTGAAGAAGAAACCATGTTTGTGCCTATTACACTGGACAAACTCTTCACAAACAGTTCATTCTAATCTAGTGCACCTTCTGCACTATTACGGTCATGATCAAAGTCAGCTGTCACTTAAAGAAATTGCATGATATGTCAGTCACGTTTTCTCACATGTGGGTTATTGGTGCATTCACATTTTCAGAAAACAATTCTATATTTTGTAACTAGTGCTCTTGGTTTGATTGCATTCATTCTCCACATTTTGTTGCATAACAAACTCTGATCCCATTCTGAGCCCCAAAAAACCCATAATCGTGGATACAGAGTTAATATAATTTTCATAACAGAATTTATGTAGTTGTTCCACATAATGAACCCCACCTCTCCACCCATAAGCTTTTAGTATAAACAACATAAATATTTCATTAGTACAGATGGCTGAATAAGGGGCAAGACTGATAAATGACAAGAATGTTGCTGCTGGGATCACTAAAATCTATGAAAGTATCACTTCGTGAAGTGCAGTGCGTGGGACAGCTCTGTTAGAATCAGATATTTATACATTCACTATTTTTTGGAATGCCCTACCTTTAAAGTACAAATAAAGGTTAAAGCCTTTCAGTACAATGTAAAACAACAAGCCACATGCAGATTATCCTAGTCACATGCAGAGATTTTGTTAAAGGACTTCAGGCTTTCTTGACATATTACAGCACTAATGAAGACTTTTTATCTTGAGTGATTTAAAATCTAGTATAAATAAGATTAACTACACCACACTTAATAATAAACCCTCTTTAGAGACAATCACTCCCTTGTCATAGCTTGAATGAAGCTGGTGGTCTTTAGAAGTAGCTATATCCAGCACAATGTCGATATCTAATATAAGAAGTTATGGCACCAGATGAAAATTTGTACATGTAAATATTTTTCCCAGTATGCTTAGGGCAAATTTGCTAATATATCATACAGCTGCTAATTATTGTTCTGTATACAGTTACTGTTTATATCTTTTTTATAAGCACAAGCTGACTGAAAAAACATGTAACTGACTGAAGTTTAACGCATCTTAAATTGAGGTTTCAATGTAGCTTTAAAAGAGAAACATAGAAGACACACAGGAAATGGAGTTCATTGCAGCTTGAATTGGACAGTCCTAGGACTTTCTTGGAGAATGACAGTCTCATTGGGAGGCTAGTTCAAAACCCTCAAGACCCATCCACATTATAAGTACAACCATGATTTTAAAGTCAGTTCATCAGGTCTCCTATGACTGTTATATAAAACATGACTGAGTTGTGTACTCACAGCAGCAATTTTTATACAACCATGTGTCACTCACACTTAACCAGCTACTTACCCATGTTTTTATTAAAAAATGCTGGGAAAATCTAGGGAAGTAGTACCCAGAGGGTATGAATACAGTGGGCCACCAACACCATGTGGGGACAACAGGCTCTGGGAAGTCTTAGTATGCAGAGGCCTGAAACTAAGGAAAACCAGATCCTCAGGCACAGTCAGAGAGTCCAAGCCACAGAGCAAAACAAAAGTGTTACAAACTGGATACAGGAAGACAACCACATGCTTGTTAGACTGTGGGCCAGGGCAGAATATTATTAATCGAGCATATAGAATACTAGGTGTGAAAGCAAACTATGTTCAGAGCCAACCATGTCACAAACTGTGCGACAAGGCTGTAGCACGGACAGGGCTAAAAAGACGAAGCCCAAGGAAACAGAAAAAATGAGTTACCTCTCATGACTGTAAAGACACAGAGTAAGATCTGGTGCACCCAGGAATACAGGAACTGGCTAAGGTGCTTTTAAGCAATGATGGATTTATCCTCAAAGACTGTGAGGCTCTCAGACACTACGGTGATGGAGTACATAACTTAGACCAGGGTTTGGCAACCTCTCAGAAGTGGTGTGCCGAGTCTTCCTTTATTCACTCTAATTTAAGGTTTCACGTGCCAGTAATACATTTTAACATTTTAGAAGGTCTCTTTCTATAAGTCTATAATACATAACTAAACTATTATTGTATATTAAGGAAATAAGATTTTTAAAATGTTTAAGAAGCTTCATTTAAAATTAAATTAAAATGCAGTCCCCCGGAATAGTGGCCAAGACCCGGGCAGTGTGAGTGCCACTGAAAATCAGCTTATATGCCGCTTTCGGCACGTGTGCCACAGGTTGCCTACACCTGATTTAGATAGAAGAAAAAACAGAAACAACCCCCCATATTTGGTAGCGTTAAATAGAAGTTCAACGTAATATTTTGTTGACTTTGAAGACAGAAACAATCAAATTGTTGTTTTGTTCCTTTAAACATAAATATCCTTCTTGGTCTTAATTTCTAACCAAGAAGAAATTAGAAACGAATTAAGGATGTAGTAAAACAAAATAAAGCACCTTTTCTTATAATGAACAAGCCAATTGAAATTCTGATGATCAAGATTTTTCAGATCCCATATGTTAATCTTTTTATAATTTTAAACAAATATTGTCTGCTTTTCTTTTGGGATTTACCTTGACATTTTGCCTATTTTGTTTTACCAAATCTGAGTTTTTCCAGCTGGTAGGGAGAACAACAGTCTGTTTAGAAGGCAAAGGAGTCAACCTAGTTAAGCACAAATATATTTTCTATAAAGAACTTCATTAAAAATATCTAAATCCTTACTCAGACTTTGGCACTTCAAAGCAACTTGTACAAACTAACAGTTTACAGTACAGTACACAGGATATAAATGATATGCACACATTTGTGTGTCCTGAAGCTCCTATCTTATTGCATTCATTTGGGAGGTGGGTAGCATGTGTGTATGTCAAGACCAATTCAGCAGATAAATTATAGAAAGAGTTACTGCAACAACCCATCAGGCCAATGGGTTGGCCATATGTGGCTGGAAAGTCCCAGGAAGCCTGAGAGCTTGGCTGTGCTTGTCTAAAGTGGCATGGAGGTATGAGGAGTCTGGGCACGTTTATTTTTTGTGGAAGAAGAGGCATTTATATGTGGTTTGGCTTTTAAAACACAGTACTTGTACTAATTGAATGAGCAGTCCCTGCCCCTGTATTGTACATAGGACATTTAGCACTGCTAACCTTTTCTCAGGCCACATCATGTTGAAAGCATTTAAGGGGAAAATACTTTTGTCCTATTTATTTATAGTTTGGTTATTTATTTTGTGTTCAACTATTTTCAGAGTCTTCCCCATGACTGTGAAAAGTCTCTTTCTTTTCATTAGTTTGTTTCTTAATGATTTACACTCCTAGTACCAAGCCACCTGTATCCAAATCACAAAGAGCAGCACTAGATGGAGCAGCTCCTTGGGGAAGAGTGTGAGGGACAGGAGATACTTGTGGAAGTGTAGATTTTGTTGAGTGAGGGAGCTGGAAGTAATCTCCGATATTGTCTGTGGGATAAGAAGAAATCTCAATGAATGTACATAAGAACATAAGAATGGCCCTACTGGGTCAGACCAAAGGTCTATCAAGCCCGGTATCCTCTCTACTGACAATGGCCAATGCCAGGTGCCCCGGAGTGAGTGAACCTAACAGGTAATGATCAAGTGATCTCTCTCCTGCCATCCATCACCCGCCTCTGACAAAGTGGGGTTAGGGACACCATTCTTTACCCATCCTGGCTAATAGCCATTAATGGACTTAACCTACATGAACTTATCCAGTTCTGTTTTAAATCCTGTTATAGTCCTAGCCTTCACAACCTCCTCAGGCAACAAGTTCCACAGGTTGACTGTGCGCTGTGTCAAGAACTTCCTCTTATTTGTTCTAAACCTGCTGCCCATTAATTTAATTTGGTGGCTCCTCGTTCTTATATTATGGGAACAAGTAAATAACTTTTCCTTATTCACCTTCTCCACACCAGTAATGATTTTATATTCCTCTATCATATCCCCCCTTAGTCTCCTCTTTTCCAAGCTGAAAAGTCCTATCCTCTTTAATCTCTCCTCAAATGGGACCTGTTCCAAACCCCTAATCATTTTAGTTGCCCTCTCTGAAGTTTTTCCAATGCCAGTATATCTTTTTTGAGATGAGGAGGCCACATCTGTACGTAATATTCAAGATGTGGGAGCAGCATGCATTTATATAAGGGCAATATGATATTCTCCGTCTTATTCTCTATCCCTTTTTTTTAATGATTCCTAACATCCTGTTTGCTTTTTTGACTGCCACTGCACATTGTGCGGATGTCTTTAGAGAACTATCCACAATGACTCCAATATCTTTTTCCTGATTAGTTGTTGCTAAATTAGCCTCCAACATATTGCATGTGTAGTTGGGGTTATTTTTTCCAATGTGCATTACTTTACATTTATCCTCCTTAAATTTCATTTACCATTTTGTTGCCCAATTACTTAGTTTTGTGAGATCTTTTTGAAGTTCTTCACAGTCTGCTTGGGTCTTAACTATCTTGAGCAGTTTAGTATCATCTGCAAACTTTTCCACCTCACTGTTTACCCCTTTCTCCAAATCATTTATGAATAAGGTGACTGGATTGGTCCTAGGACTGACCCTTGGGGAACACCACTAGTTACCCCTCTCTTCCATTCTGAAAATTTAGCATTTATTCCTGCCTCTTGTTCCCTGTCTTTTAACCTGTTCTCAAGCCATGAAAGGATCTTTCCTCTTATCCCATGACAACTTAATTTACATAAGAGCCTTTGGTGATGGACCTTGTCAAAGGCTTTCTGGAAATCTAAGTATACTATGGCCACTGGATCCCCATTGTCTACATGTTTGTTGACCCCTTCAAAGAATTCTAATAGATTAGTAAGACATGATTTTCCTTTACAGAAACAATGTTGACTTTTGATTTTTGTTCAGCTTTGAATTGATGTTAGGCACGTTTGCCATGTCTGAAAAAGAAACTCAAAATGTAAAATATGGATCCATTTTTAAAGAATTGAATGGAGGGCTGTGACCTCAAGAGCCACTAATGCCCATTGACATAGGGAACACTGTCATCAGACCAAACAAACATACTACATACAACACTGTGTTGTCATGGTATTTATCCAAAAGGTACTGGGTAAGATATCATATAAAAGCCAATACCATACTAGCTATTAATGTCATTGTAAAATGCATATGTTAATATTATATGTGAAATTATGAATTTCCTCCATGTGATGTTACTAGAACATGTTTAAGACAAGACAGCCTAGCCTAGGTAAAGGTAATAAACAGGTCTGTCCTAGACCAATGTGGATTTACCTCAATTTACATATTAGCAGAAATCAAAGCTATTGACCTAAACCAGCCATAGTTATCCTGATCCTGAACCCAACAGACAGAGAACTAACACAGTTCCTGTACCACAGAGAGAGACAGGAGACTGAATCCCCAGGAGGCATCCCTGACTTTGAAGACAAAGCCAGGCAATCCTTTTGGGGATATAAAGAACAGAGAGAGACCCCATCTTTATCCTTCACCTTAGAAGACAACGAAACTAAACAATCTGATGTCTGTGATGGGTCCTGGCCAATAAAAGCTGGAAAGGAGACTGGAGGTGAGAGAAACCGTCATGAACAGACTGTATTTTGCTAGATTAAATTTTAGACTTTTAGAGATGCGTTTCCACTTTTATTTCCTTGTAACCATTTCTACCTCTCTCTGTTTTACTTGGTATCACTTAATCCATGCTCTTTTGTTAATACACTTGCTTTGCTTTCATTATACATAATCAGTGCCATGTAAGTTCAGTGACGTGCGTACTTTGAGAAAGGAAACAGGTTGGAATGTTTTACTGTCTTGCTTTCTGTGTGAGGGTCCAGTCAGAGGGACTAGTCCCTGCAGTAGGATGATTTGAGGGTGAACTTGGGGCTAGAAAGATACTAAGGTCAGAGTGACCAGGTTGGGCAAAGCCATGGTGAGGCTTGTTGGTTGCTGGCAAGATGTTTGGGTCAGAGCTCTGGTCCAAAGCTGCATGGCCACAAGACACCCAGGGTCACAAGGTTAATGGTGACCAAACCTCATACCGGTCTGCTGGGTGGACCCCAAAATGTCACAAAGGCCATGTTGTAAAATCCTAGACAACACTTTGAAAATGTAGGAATCACATAAGTGAGGTAGAAGAACAGACACAAAGATGTCACATTTATTTACTGTATTAATAATTTTTCTTATATTTGGAAAAATTCATTTGTTTGGCCATTTTGGGGAAAATGAATGTGCTTACATTGCTATTCTGAAATCCAGTGTTTGATGGATATACTCAGTTATGTCCCAGATAAGGTTTCTTCATACTGTTTGGATGATTGAAAGAAAAAATGTCACTGCTGGGCTCTCTTGCCAGAAGAGAATTTTTTGAAATTGTCAACAGATCCTAGAATCAATACCATGCTTTTGGCAGAACAACTATACTGGCAACACAGCTCTATCTGTGGTTTTAAAAGCAACTTTTGATATATTCTCCCATCTGGTTCAGACACAGAATACTGGCTAGAGATCAGTGCAAGGGGGGAAAAAAAGGGGTTATGGACACTTTTTTTTTGGCAGCAAGGTAAACAGCACAGTGAAAAAAGAAACAACAAAATTATCAAAAGTGCTTCTTTTAATATCTGATTTCTGCCCTGGTGTCTAGTAAAAGGGCAGGTGGTACCTGCATAGTAGACTGAACTAGGGCCCAGAATTCTCTATAGAAAACATTATAAAGTGAAAGAAAGATCCTGAAATGCCTTGAAGCAAAGAACATGATTATGTCTGTAGAAAGATAAAATGTGCATCAACCAACCCATATTTGTGTATACAGCAGAACCCGGTTTATCTGATCTAACTCGGACTGGAGCCAGATTGGATAATCAAAAATACGGATAATCTGGAGAGCAGGAAGTGAGAGGCTGCAGAGCCATCTAGCAGCCACAGGAGCGATCGCCTGCTTTTGGACCTGTGTACACTGGCGTTCGGTTAATATGGAGAGCTGGATAATGAAGGGTTGGATAAATGGGTTCTACTGTGTATTTTTGTTAGTATTATTAATTCTTTGTATTACAGTTGCATCTAGGGACTCCAACCAAGACTGGGACCCATTGTTCTAGGCACTGTAAAAATAAACAATGAGAGACAATCCTTACCTTGAAGAACTTACAGTCTAAATAGATATGACAGATCAAGGATGGGAAAGGAAACTGTCCCAGAGAGTTGACATGAGGACTCAAAAATCTCAGCAGATCAGTGACAGAACCAAGAATATAACCCATGTTTCCTGAGTCTGAGTTAATACCCTGCCCATTGGACCATGCTGCCTTCTCTAGTATTTTTTGTTACTTTTCATTCAAGATGCCGCAAGCAGTATTAAACTGGGAAGATTTGTAGTTGATTTTGAATAGATCCCTTTAAAGTGCAGCTATTAAGTTACTGGTATTAGTGAGACTGCAAAATATTATGTTTTGACTCTAAAAATGAAGACAGTAGTAGTAGTGATGTTGAAAACTTAATGTGTTCCCTCCTGTGGTAAAAAAGGAGAGCCAGATGGTAGGCATCAAAGACCAAAGATGAGCTGTATTATTTCTAACATGCTGTCAATGTACTTTGCCTACATATGTGATCAGGAGAAAAGATGGGAGTAGAACAGCCTTACAAGAAAAAAGTTTAATCCATTTTCTTCCTTCCTAATGTATTCTCTTTTATTCCACAAAAGCCCCTTCAGAATTGTGCCTGTTTTATCTGCATCCTGTGATGAATATGCTGCAACGTACTACATGGGTGATGTGCTGAAGTTTTTCTGTCCAGATGTCAAGCTTTTTCGACACATAATTCTGATCACCCTGATGGCCAAGAGCAGCGTGTACAGTAATGGGAGAGAAGAGAAGAAAATAACTAACATTCTTTCCCTCCCATGAAGAACATCTTGGGGGATGTGTGTGAGAGTAAGGAAGGAAGGGGGCCCCTTTGTTGGCATGAATATAACTCAAAAAGCCAACTGCAAGCAAGATCATTTACAAACGCTGCCAGTAACGTCTCCTTTATACAAATACTTTATAATGATCAGATGAAGGATACATTACCAGCCTCAGGAAAAGCATAATAAGCTCTCGTTTTCTTTTCCCTCTCTCTCTTTCCCCTGCATATTACCACAATGTCACAAACTCTCTGATTCCTGCATTAAAATACTCCTGGTGGGGTCTGATACCTACCTTGTCTGGGACTGACTGCTTGTTTTGGCAGTTTCTAACTGATCAGGGTTTTTGTGGGGGTTGGTTTCATTTTATGTTCTAAAACTTTTTGTTAGCCTTTTTTTTCCTAGCCAGTTTGGGATCCAGAAGAGGAATGATGTAGCAGCTTTACACATAAGAGCAAAACTGAAAATAATTTGTTTTAAACCACATACTGTACCGGTCTGGACGGATTCCAGATCCTCAAATATAACTCTGTTTTCTTCCTTCATTTCTCCATTTCAATAATTTTTAAATCAAGATGGTGTGGTCTCTTTTAGGCATTAGGGCTATATCCACAAAAGGACTTAGGTGCTTAACTGCCACTTCAGTGCCAAAGTCCAAAATTTAGCCCCTCAAAACCTCTGCCCAGATGCTGCCTAATTCTGTGGGAACTTAAGTTTCCTCTAGTAAAGTCACCATGGTGCCAAAACTATCAATGGACATACACAAAACTTCCTAAGTGCTGCTTGGCACCCAAGCTCTGGTAGATTTCTCAAACTAGATGTCATCTTCTCCTTCGCACCACGAGTGGGTCCAAGTCCCTGATCCAAATCAAATGGGGATTTGAACCTGGGTCTCCATCCTCCTGCCCTAACAACTGGGCTATTGTGTATAAGGGGGTAGGGGGGCACCAGCACCTTCTCATGTATCTTTTCATGAGGAAGGACTGACCTGGTTTAGGCACCTAACTCCAGGAGGGTTCATGGCTGTGAATCCCAAACAGAGTAAGGCACCAAAGTCCCTTTGAATGGTGGAGCTTAGGTCCCTGCCTCTTCTCGGCATTTCCTATTGGTTAGTTTAAGTAGTTCTCCATTCAGTTTGCTAGCTCCTATGAATCCTATTTTTAGATGACTCTCTCATCCTATGCATTATACAGGGAGCCTGGGTACTTAACTCAGAGCTATGAATTCCACTGGGTGGCAGGGTGCCTAAACGTTGGGCATTACAAGACTGTGCCTAAAGTCCCTTTGTGGATTTAGCCCTAAGTATTACATTGGATAAGATGTGACTTTGTACTCTCTGGATTTAAAATGTCTACAAAATTTGATAGTGAAATGGAGGAATCTGAGCAGCCCTTATAATCTGATAAGATTACAGTCACCATCTGTGAGAACAATAGTTTGACAACTAGTGATTTTCCAGTCAGATGATCAAGAGATTCCCATCAGTCTGGAATATGATCAATTTCACTAGATATTTCTGCAAACCTGTAAAAGGACATGTACCAGAGTGGATAAAGGTAGAGGTACATCCGAAGGTCCTGATCTTACTCAAAATATATCAGTTTTAAGTCTCCCATGATTTCAGTGGTACAGAGTCTAACTGGAAGCGATTATAGATAGTGTGTGTGTAGGGTGGGAATAGTGGAGGCAGGGAATGAGAGAATCTACTAGAAACTGTTATGAACAAGTCAAATGTTCATTAAAAAATAAATATATAGTCATCTGAGCCTTGATACTTTGAACAGAAAAAGCTGAAGTGGTTAAGAATATCAACCAATTATAACTTTTGCTAAGGAAATACTGAGGTCATATTTTTCTGCCTAGTGAACCTGGAAGTGTTGTCAGAAGAAAAAACATTAAAGTCAAGGATGAAAATTCATCAATGAAACTTCCTGAGAAGGGAAACAGGAACAAACAACTTGGAGAAGAATTTGGACTCAAGCTCTGGATGAGTGATTTTGCTTTGATGCAGGTAGGTGGCCAAAGTATCAATTTATGACTTGACAGATTTCACTGGAAGTTTATCATCATCTCCCTATGAGCTATTTTACAGCAATAGGTAGGGTGCAGCTGGCACCATAAAGAGGTGTGTCACCCAGCTGAACCCTTAATCAACAACACTGTTGAAAATGTGGTGTTTCTTCTTGAGCAGACGTTTTTAAATATAGCTTTGGTTTGTGTATTGCAGCACTACTCCCAGCTTAGTAATGAGCGATCAGACTTTTATTGCTAACAAGATACAAAGTACTCCTCATCTCCAGTTCCAGCCTCTAACCCTTTATGCAAATGATTTCTTCTGGGAATAGGTAGGAGAACTGATATTTATCAACACTGATACAATCCCTAGACACTTGGGCAGCTATGAAATTTCTGGGATTTTTGTTTTTTTAATAGGTCCACAGTTACTCTTCTAATTGTTGATAGATAACTGGAGATATTTTAAAATCTAAATAAACAAAGTGCATAGAAACTATTTAAAAAGATTATCCAAGCTCTAGACACCAGGTGACCAGACAGCAAATGTGAAAAATCGGGACAAGGGATGGGGGGTAATAGGAGCCTATATAAGAAAAAGACTCAAAAATCGGGACTGTCCCTATAAAATCGGGACATCTGGTCACCCTAAGACACCTAACATCACAATACATCCCAGCAGCATTATAGAATCACTTTACAGAAGTGATTCACTTTCACACTTACAGAAACTCCTTTCTACCCCTTTCATCATTATGGAAAGCATTCTCTCAGCCCTCTCTGAAAACCCAGTTGAACAGATGGCTTTTACACCAGGCCTAAAAAATCACCAAATCTGGGCTATTTTGGACTAAGGGTGGAAGCAAGCTCCAGAGCCTCAGGGCCTTCACAGAATGCGACCCGCCATCCACCCCATCTCTTACATAATGAGTGGGGGGGATTTGGGTCCAGTCTGCCTACTGACTGCAGTTGTGGCAGTATGGAATGAGGAGAGAGGTGACTCCTCAAGTAGGCCAGTTCTAAGCCATTTAAGCCTTTATTGTTCATAACTAATAACTTAGACTCCACTTGGAGATCAGTAATTCGCCCTACTGTTTGTGAAGACAGATTTCTTAAAGCTGACAAACACAATTGCTAATAAAGAATAATCTAAGCGTACCTGATATCTGAGAGCCCTCTCTCAGATCTTACCATTTCTGCTGTAATTGGCATGCCATGCCACACACCTGGCAAAATCTTCTACTCTACTGGGGCATGAGTGTTCAGGACAGCATCACATTTTCTCCCTAATATGCTGTGATAGGCCCGGTGCAGTTGGGATTAGATTTCTGCCCGAACAATTTATGCTTGGGGAAACTTGATTCACCAGTTACTGCTTCCTGCTGATGGTTCCGATTCCAATTTCATTTTATTCATACAAAAGAAACAACTTTTACCTTTTTGGCATCATCATACTAATAATGAATGTGTGAAGTGGGAGTCTAATTATATTAAGCATCTTGTTTTATTTTTAAAAAAACATGTCTTGTTATTTTAACTTTGGCTGGGAGGTCATGATGGCTCTCTGGAGCTAACTGATTAATAGTCATGCTAACTGCGTTTTACATTTTAATTTTAGCTTTGTTCAGCTAGCCTAAACTCTTCCCTGCAGTTAGGAAGCTGCTCTCCACTATATTTTCAATGTTTGGGTTTTGGCTGACAAGTCTTCACACTTCCCAGGAGCCAGAGAGAACTGTTCATTCTTTAAAAGTTTGTCTCATATTTTGTGAGAAAAAGATATGAAATCATGCACAAATGCCATCGTATATCTCTTGTGTCAAGAGCAAAACTAATTTGAGTGGAGAAAGCTGGGTAAGGGATAAAAGGTGTGTGCTAGAATAAACAGAAAACAATCTGGTCTACTATACCTGTCCTGCAAAAAACCTTCACAGCCAAATACGTGTAGGGCCTTGTAATGGGGTTCCTGCAGGGCCCTCCTGGCTCCTGCTCTGCCCCCGTCCCAGACAGTCAGTCAGGAGACCCGGTTTGCAGTGCTCACCTGTGCTTTATTGTACAAGATGTGCTCCCACTACCTTCACAGCACACTATATACAGAGTTCTTTCTTGTTTGTCTCCCAGCAGGAGAGAAGGGCAAGCTACTCCTCCCTGCTTCCCTGCAGAGCAGCTTCCCCTCTTCCTAGCTCCTACTCCTTTGCAAGTACTTTCCAGTCCAGCCCTCCGCAGCTTCCTTCCTCTGAGGCTTTTATCCAGCCCCAGCCTGCAGAGATAGCAGCTGTCCCTGCTTTGCCAATCAGGGCCAGGTGGCCTCCCCAGATCCAATTTACCTTCCCTCAGTGTAGCTGACAGAGGATGGGGTGACAGAAGGTTTGCTAAGCAGCAATCCTGCTAGCACCCTGTCACAGGCCTGTAGTGTATCAACCCTGGAGACTAGAATGTAACAGTTGTACTCCGTGAATCTCGAATAGGCATCATAAATAAAAACCCAAACAATCTCATGTGAATAAAACTGGACTGATCTATAAAATCTAGTCTGAAGGAATAATAACCAATAGCTAGGATATTTTGGTAGGTTTTGCATATGACACCAATCTGTAGTGTTAACTGACTTTAAGCATTTTCCTGAGTTACAGTGATAATAATAATGCACTGATAATAAAGCTCGTTATCTTGGAGAAGGGTATTCCAGTCACATGGTGACTTGAAAAAAAGAAAGTATCCTATGTTTTCTTTATGTACTATGACTAGACACAGGTGATCCTATGAGGTGCTCAGTACCCACAACTTCAGTGGGAACTGAGGTGCCCATTAACTTGCAGGATCAGTCCTAATCTAGGCTGACTCCATGCTGCATATTTCTTCTGTTTCTGCACCACTCTATGATATCTTATCCTGCAAGTTTAGTAAAGTTCTTTTCAACTTTTTCAATTAAAAATTTCATTTGGAGCAGCAGAGCTAGATCCTGGGTCTCCCACCTTCCAGATGAGGGCTCCAACTACCAGACTCCAGAGTCATCCTCATACTTGCTTTCTCTCTCTGGTCCAATGAGTTTTTCATTAAATATCCACAGTGGAACAGTTTCAACACAAGAGACAGAGGGAGCCCCATATCAGAGCATCTCATAGCCCAGTGGCTAGGGCACTCATTTGAGAGGTGGCAAAATCCCTTCTCCATCGCAAGTGGCGGAGAGACTTGAACCAGGCGTCTCCACATCCCAGGGAAGTACCTAACCACATAACTAAAAATTATGAGGGAGGGCCTCCTTTCCCTCTGACTCCTCCCCATTTTGTGTACTCTGAGCTACAAGGGACCGATCTGCTATGCAAAGTCTGAGTGTGCATGCCGAACCGGGCATTGAAGGCAAACTAGCTGGAGGAATGCCTATGTTCCTCCAGTTCATACACTGCTCTGGGGCTTGGGCGTGGGGCTGCAGCACGAATGTGCAGAGGGAACTTGGAAAAAATTCAGGCAATGAGCGATTTTTGGGTTATGTAGCAGCTGAGCAGGATTTTTGTGAATCCCAGTGGTGCCTAATTCTGGGATTCAGGCTTCTAAAATGGCAGTTAGGCACGTAAGTTTTTTGTGACTTTACCCTTATTGGACAGTATATAAAGCAGATGGAATACGGAAGTCAACTAGTAAACATATCTAATGACTACATTCAATGTTCTGTAACAAATTGCCAAGAAAATTCATTTATGCCAAATTATATTTTGCTGGAAATGAGAGTCATTAAGAAAGGATGCATTCACTTTCTGGAATTAAGCTTGAAAATTAAGCAGTTTCTTGACAGGAAAGAGAATTAGGCAGAGAAACAAACTATTTTGGTCAAAGTATTTACGGGTTTAAAACCTGTAATGTATCTCCCCCCATCTGAGGAAGCATTTATTGCAAGATGGTCAGCCTCGCTGTTAATACATTTTTACAACAATTATATTTTATCTGAGAAGACTTAAGATGAGTTTTAAAGATCATACTGAAGTGAAAAAAAATACAAATAAACTAGACCTTGAAAAATGCCATTCACCAGCAGTGAATGGGAAGCCTTCTTTCACATGCATGGAGATTTTAAAGTAAACATCTTTATAATTATGAAGATAATACTACAAACATGAACTGATGTAGTACTGTTTTACCTAATCTGCAGACAGACCACAGTACTTCTACTCTTGCTCATAGATTTGCCAAGCAGCAAAAGTGAAATTAACAAGATTCTGGTCAGTTTCACAATACTGCTTAAAATCCCAAAAGCAACTGAAACTTTTCAAGTCAAGTTAATTTTACAGGGTTGCTGCTGTGAAAAGCTACGAAAGGTTCTATGGAAAAGCATCATTGCTATGTCTTGATGGAGATGGAGGACATTATTATTAAAAATAGTAAAAGAAATCCACTTAATGGTGGGTAGTTGGCTGTATTATAATTTCCACAGTTGATTCTGGGCTTAATAGATGTCATATTCAAAGGACTTAAGATTTTGTGTTAATGATTCTATTAAATATAGTATTTTCCCCCAAGAGAATGTTTGAACCAAAAGATTGTGTAAATATTTTGACAGCTTTGCTTCACACAGACATAAGGGTAGGAGTGCAGGGAGGCACGGGGTGGGTTTCAAAGTAAATCGCTCTGCAGCTCTTACTGAAATATGCTTTGAGATTTGTAGTTGTGACCCTCCATAAAATACATCAAAAAGTTTCAGAGAGGAGAAGGAATTGATTGCAAATTGTAAAGCAGGATTAGATTTTCTTACTCTATTTCTTCATTTTTGTAAATTGAGTGACCATTTTGGTTATGGAGATTACAGGAAGAAGTCTCTTATTTAAGCTATAAACTAAATAGGATGATGGGCGGATTTAGCGAGATGCAAACAGTACTGATTCTGACAGCAATTTAACAGAGACAACAGCCTCTGCAGCTTTTCCCTTTCTTTCCTAAGACATACATTAGGGCTAGGCAAATGGTTCAGTGAGCTAATCCAAACCTGCTCCATACAAAAAGTGGACCGGTTTTATCTGAAAGAATATCAGTTACTATATCTTAAAAGGTTTGGTTTAGATAAACATCCACAAGTCTGACTGCTTCTCTGAACCTCATATGAATGAGATGAACCCCTGAGGCCCAGAAAATTTGACTCAAAAATCTCACAACAGTAAGGGTATGGTTACACTTACAAGATTATAGCGCTATAGGTTATAGCGGTCCCCTTATACAGGAATATGTATAGCGCTATTGTATGTCCACACTCAGATGCTCCTGCGGTATAGCATGGCCACATTTGGGGCACTTAATGCGGCATTAAGAGCAGCGCATTAGGGCAGGTATCCCAGCATTCAGCTGGGTGCAACGTGCTTTTTAAACGAGGGGGGTGAGGGGGGACGCGTTGTGTGTATGCGGAGGGAGAGAGACAGTGGTTTTTCCGTTTTTCTGAAAGCCTGTCAGTGAGCCTCCGTTCACAGAGGGCTTTGTTTTCACACAGGCTCCCTCCTTAAACATTTGCATTGCTTATCTGCTGAGTTAAGAAAGAAACTCTAAAGAGGTACTTCCGCATTCCTCCAGCCGAGTTCAAAACAAAGGGAAGAGACGTCAATTGCCTTAAATGGCTCTAGGCATCTCCAGAGATCACTTGTAGCACAGTGGGTGTCCACATCCTTGCTGTAGCACTACAGCAGCTGCGTTACAGCCCTTATTCCCCATGCGGAGGTGGATTAACAATAGCGCTATAACTCAGCAGTTATAGCGCTCTACGTGCCTTGCCAGTGTGGACGGGGAGGAGGTTATAGCGCTCGTGGGGGCTTTATAGCGCTATAAAGTGCCAGTGTAACCATGGCCTAAGATTCTGATGCTTCTTTCTTCTGACTGAGTTGGAAATATCACATAACAACTGTAAGATCTCAGAACTTCTGCTTCCTGTCCCAGCTAGAAACCAGAGGCTTCAGAGACTCATAATTAGAAAATGCAGGGTCTGGGGAGAAGAGGGGAGAGGAGAACATCTGCTTTTTTTTTTTGCAACAGTGTTATACTGTTGACTGATATTTACCTTGTGATCCACTATGACCCCCAGATCCCTTTCTGAAGTACTCCTTCCTAAGCAGTCATTTCCCATTTTGTGTGTGCGTGACTGGCTCTTCCTTCCTACATGAAGTACTTCGCATTTTTCCTACTTTGCATTTGTCCTTATTGAATTTCATCCTTTTTATTTCAGGCCATTTCTCCAGTCTGTCTAGATCATTTTGAATTTTAATCCTATCCTCCAAAGCACTTGCAACCTCTCCCAGCATGGTATTGTCCACAAACTTTATAAGTGTACTCTATGCCATTATCTAAATCATTGATGGAGATACTGAACAGAACCAGGCCCAGAACTGATCCCTGCAGGACCTCACTCGTTATGCCCTTCTGTGAACCACCGATAACGACTCTCCGGGAATGATTTTCCAACCCGTTCAGCACCCACTTTACAGTAGTGCCATATAGGTTGCATTTCCCTAGTTTATAAGACGGTCATGTGAGACAGTATCAAATGTCTGACTAAAGTCAAAATATACCACATCTACCGCTCTCTCCTTCTCATGCCTCCACACCCCCGCTCCCATCCACAAGGCTTGTTCCCATAGTACCAGCCTGAGTCAGTTGACCAGGACCCTGACATTTGCTGCAGTTTTTTTTTTTTTTTAAGCTGTCTAGCTGTACCCTGAGTGGCAGCTTGGGCATTAAAGCACCTGGCCCTCCCTCTTGGTGAATCCTTCCCGAGCACAGCCTGAACTACTGATTTACTGTCAATGTATTTAGTGGTGGCCAAAGAAACAAAATGTACATAAGCCATGAGCCCAAAAACAAGGAGTGTAGATGTTAATGTGTCTGTAGCACTGCAGAAAAACATGTTATACGACAAATGGAAAGAGCAGCTACTCCGTCATGTAGTCACTAATCCTTCTAAAACAACAGTTGTACAACAGCTGCATGATATTCCTGCAGCAGGACATTTTGAGGTTAGGAAAACACTGGCATGGGTCCAAAAGCACTTCACTGTGTCAGCTACTACCAAGATACAGAAAACTGAATCCAAGTGCAGTGACTACATCTATAGGGGCAGAAAATAACCAAGTGGTTTGCAGTTTAACATCTTGAGGAAATGGAAAAAGTTGTGTGCTACTCCCTACAATTTATGGGAGTGTAAAATGACATTTATCTGGTCCTCAACGTATGGTTTTGAAAGTCAGATTAAGAGGAGAAGACTATCCCCCAACAATCTATATATATTTAATATCTAAACCCATCTCTGATTACTTCAAGCCAGCAATGTACATGGCTTTGCTAGAGCCACATTGAAATGGGAAGTAATTACTGTTCGAACAGCAAAGTGGGTGAGGTAATATCTTTTATTGGACCAATTTCTTCTGTTGGTCCAATAAAAGATTATCTCACCTGTCTTGTCTCTCTCATATCCTGGGACCAACACAACTACAACAACATTGCAGACAAGTCTGAATAACACAGAGCATAAATTATTATGCTCAAGGTTGATAAGTCCATGGGAAATACTGTCATTACCATGAGAATGAATACTCGTTAAAGAGACCTAGAGGTAATAGTGGACAGCAAATTAAACATGCACTTGCAATGCGATACGGCTACAAAAAAAGATCAATTCAATTTTGCCCCACATAAGCAAAACATTGCAGCATGGAGCCAGGAGGGAGTATAGACTTATAGTCCCTCCATGGGCGTCGGATACTATAGGCCAGCAGAGGCTAAGCCTCCCCTAACCCAGGCTGTGGCCCTGCCCATGCTCTGCCCTGAGGCCTTGCCTCCCTCTCCCGCAAAGCAGGCAGGGGCTCATCTCAAGATGGCAGCCAGGAGCACAGGGCTTGGCTGGTTGGTGGCCAGGGGTGCCTCAGGCCAGCCTGGTGGTCAGGCAGGTGCTCAGGGCCAGTCGGCAGTCCTGGGATTAGGCCAGCCAGTGTGGTTGGGGTGGGCCGGCCGGAGGCCAGAAGCTTGGAGAGGTTTGGCCAGGGCAAAGAAAGTAGCAGGTGGGTCATGAGATGGAGAGTTGCAGCAGGTTTCTGGCATTAGGCAGCACTGCAGGTGCAAGTCTCTGAAGTCAGGGTCGAAGCAAAAAGTGGTCTGTCCGAAATTAAAATGGTCACTGCCTCATGGCAGTGCAGAATGTGAATGCATCACCTATTTGGCAGGGTCCATTTAAGGTATCTGGGAATTGTCCTCATTTTATCATCCGATTTGATTATATGACATTTCACGAAATGGCCAGAATCTTGTATGACTAAATTACAATTAATCACATTTCTAGTTTATCCTACCCCCAAAAGCTTTCCATTAACTCCCCCTTTCAATTATTAAAAACAAAAATATCCCCATCACACAATTTTCTGAATCTATGAGGCAACGCTGCTCTTTCAAGTCACATTAAAGCACCAGTTTTTGAAGGGGACCCCCCACCAGTTCCTAATTACAATAGTTTTTTGCTTCTCTTATATCAGGTGAAAGCATTTTTTTCCCCAGGTTTATTCGCATTACATTTTAGATCATGAACTAACTGTGATACAATCTGATCCACTCTTGGTCAGTCTTTACGCAATTCAGGATAACATACGGGCTTCTACATACATAGTACTTCCCTCTCAACAGGGAAGTCCCTATCTTGTCCAGTGAGAAGTGTGCAATGAGACTTTGCTGTTCTATGTGTTAGAGTCAACATCAATCCAAAGATGTCACAAATTCCCCAGCCTTTCAAATGTTACATACTTCAGTAACTGCATTCTGGGGACATAAGCAAAGTCACCACTCATCTGGAAAAGAAATCTGGATTAAGAATTTGCTCAAGCTTTCTTGAACCTTAGATGAAGCTGTGTAGTTTATGGAGTGGCTGGAAATTTATGGAATCTTTATGACACACTCTGGTTTATACACGAGCTATAATTGTATGTTTAAAACTTTTTTATTTATGTATTTGTGCCTAAAACTACATGATTCTTTAGGATTGTATCATAGGTCCTATTTATTTTGACAGTTATGAGTACACTCAGGGCCTGGAATTTCAAATTCTGCATAAACTATATTCTTGCTATTATTCTAAAGAAAAAAAACTATTCCAAAGTTTTAATAACATTTGCGCTGGAGTCTGAACACAGCTTTGTTTTTAACTTAATTTTCATGACATCTGTATTATAGATTACTAGTTTTAATGTCAGAACACACCACTATGGAAGTCTGACCTCCAGCATAACATGGGTCATAGGTGGCCCAATCCTGCATTAAGCCCATAACTTCTAGTTGAGCTAGAGCAAAAATATATTTTAGAAAGACATCCAAGCTTCATTTAAAGTTAATACTGATTTAAATTTTATTACACAAAATACTAAGATATAGTAAAAATAAATTTGCTGCTGTTTCCACAATCAGAGCATTGATTTATCTGTACCAAAGTCTAATATGAATTATACCATCAATTAAAAAAGAATCTAAATATGCTCTAATTTGGTTTAACTGCAATCATAAAAACAAAAATAAGTTGAATTAAAGGTTCTTCTTCAGAGTTGCTTCAGAACTGAGAGTGAACTCACTCTGTTCTTTTCTATCTCTGGAGGGAGGGCCAGTGAAACAAGGTCACCAGTTGCTTTCCTCTTCAACCCTATTGTGTTTGTTGTATCCTCAGAGAGGGAGGGAGGAAGTAGACTGGATGTTAAATTTCTGTCAACCCACATTACTCTGTAGACTCTGGAGGGAAATATCTATCTGTATGTTTAGAGTTCCAAAGCATCTACTATCCTCATATCTAAAGTCCTAATACTAGATATTAAGCTAGATATTACTGGCCTCCTCTAGAAGCCCTCTAGGAGTCTGGTGGTAGGAGCTTGGTAACAAATGCCAACTCACATGCAACTTATCTTCTGAAAAGCAGTTATTTGGAGCTGAAACAGGTTTGGCATGGCTATTAACAGGCTTGGCCAAGGGTTAGGACCCATTTGATTCTGCTGACAGAGCTAATGCCTTGGGTTAGCAAGGACTCTAGTTCTAGTTCTAGTGCTGGATGCAGTACTACTACCAACAGTGTCCAGCAGACTGAAAATCACAAAAGCTGCATTTTCACTGTTGTGGTTTTAGATATGCCTCATTTCTCTGGTATTTCTTTTAAAAATGTGTTCTAGTTCTCTAGATACACTCTAAATCACGCTGTTGGCCAGGTGCCATAAAAAAAACCAAATGATTCGCAGAGGAAGGTAGAATCTATAAGGGTACAGAGATAATCCTCCCCAGGAAAGTGTATGGACACCAGATGTTATTTGGTGCAACATGGAGCATTTCAAAGGAGGGAGGGAAGCACTTCCAAAGTACTTTTTAGGAGTAGGTGATAAATTACATTCCCGGCAGGGATGGTTCATAGCTATATCCAGCTAGGGAGATTAACTCATGTCCTTTTCAATTCAGATGTGTATATAGAATTAATCTTGGCATCCCACTTGATTCGGTTATATCTAAGTGAACACTGTATGGGTTTCCATGGGCGCTGGATGAGGCCATGTGTGCAGATCCATGTAACAGCACACTCCTAAATCAGGCACAATAGAAAGAGCAGCTCTAGGACCAAGTGAGTTGCCAAGACAAAGCAAGTTTTGCGAGACATTTTAGTGCCATGGCAAATCAATCAGGTTATCAATATCTCTCATTAGCACTCCCACGAGTTGCAACATGCTTTTCTGGCAGACAAGTAGCACTCAGAAAGGTGCAAATTTCCCCTCAACTTTGAAAGCTGTTAAGAAATTAAAAGAAATAATCTCTAAATTCAGCCTTAAAACGGAATCCTCACTGATCACTATAAATGAAGAGCAGCCACATTAAAAGGATGGCTACTGAAACAAAGATCTGATCCATGTTACCGAATAAACACTATAACCCTCTGTTCTTTGCACCCTTTCCAGCCTTTTTATATAATCTGGCATTTTTCTAGTCTGATTTCCTATCCTTTGGTTTTCTTCTGTTCCCCATACATGCTTCATCTGTTTCTCTCACTACACTATTTGCTCCTTTCCCTTCCCATGTTCTTATAATCTCTCCACCTTCCCTCTGAATCCACATTCTTTCCTCTCCACACTCCTTCAAATCTTTTCCCTGGTTTCCCTTTGATGAGGAACTGGTACTTGCAGATTATGCTGGGATCTTCAAACTGAAGAAACCAAGTTGGAGGGAGCTGCCAAAGGCTCTATTTTGAGGGTGATGTGAAATGAGATAATCATGGTGAAGCAAGGGTTTCTTCTCCCCATTTCCTCTTTTCACCGGCCAAGGAAAGGCGAGATGGAAAACATCTTCCTTCCTAAAGTTTTCCCTCGCTTTAGGAAGGAAACTGGTAGGAAACGGCAGAAGCTTTGGTCTGCTCTCTGCTGGTTGTGTCTGGCCTCACACTAGTGAACACAAAGCAATTCAAAGCTTCTGGTCTGCACTGGGGCTTGTAAACCCATCCCTGGGATCAGCCCGTGAGACAAATACCTGGCTTTCCCCAAAGTCCAGTTTTGGCATATTATTTGCTAGCTGACACTAGCTTATGATTTTTCCTTTGGAACTGATTTATCTTGATACTTGGCCATCACATAAAACCCCACATACCTGTATAATTGTTAGAAGGACCAGCAAGTTCAGATAAAATAACTGCCTAACGTTTTTGGAAGCTAGAAATTGTTTGGTTAACTTTTTAAAAAATGTTCATGCCTCTTTATACTTCCTGATTTCATCCAGAATTAGAAACTAAACTATCAAAACACCAAAAGGAAAAAACAAACAAAAAACAAACAAAAATAATCTCATGAGCCTTTTACTGCATCTAAAACCAAGAATAGGAAATCTTATGAGAAAGTCTGATCTTAGACTTACAGTAGGCATTGTCATCTGAAATCACTTTAAAGTGTTTTTGGTCAAATAAGGAGGCTTTTAATGAATGTCCTTATACTTACAAGGGATTTTCTTTTTGAAGTCAGCTGAAAAAATAATCTGCTTTAGAGAATATTAAGGTTCATTTCCTGATGGATTTGTCCCTGTTGGCTTACATGTGATCAATGAAATGACTAATGGATTGGACTTTTTGGGAATCCATCCCAGACAGAACTGATTTTACCTGGCTTATTCTTTGTCATCTTCCCATTTCACTTTTGTGCCCCCTATCTATTTGTGAATGTAGTCATCTGTTCTGCTTAGGCCTGCATGCATGACAGTGCTGATATGGCTATAATCTAGGGCTTCCTGCCTTTCATCAGAGCAGATCCTCTGATGATGTAAATCGTGATTTATACCAACTGAGGATCTAGACCACAATATTTAATATAGTGGTATCTCATCACAGCATAGGAATATTATGTTGCCAGGGCCCAGACATCTCTAATTCCTCTGCCCCTTGTTAGTAAACTATAGTTCAATTTCTAGCACACTGGGCCTAGTAGTACAGAACTTTCTGAAGGCAGGCAACCAGCAGTGTTAATGCAGGATTGAGGGAAGAAGGCGACAAGCAAAGGCACAGTTATTTCTACCACAGAGTGTCTAGCACGGCTGTGCCATGCTGGGTATTATTTTCAAACACTGGAAGACAATATAACCAATCTACAGTTACTACCTGCCTCACTCTATTCATGCCTTATTTCCACTTAAATGTTATCCCTTTGTTAAATCATTTCACCTAAGAGGGTGAGGCATGCCTCAGGAGAGAGATGCTATCCACCATCAAAGAAGGAACTCTAGCTTGTAGGCTGAGTGCTACTTCCATTTTATTTTCAAATTACCCCATACAAGGTTGCTCCCGAACCAGGGTCTTCTACATAAAGAAGTACTAACAAAATTAAAAACCAACTCTTCTTTCTTTCTTTTTTTCTTTCTTTCTTGTTTCAAATGGGTTGACCTGTCTCTGGTGAAAATATATTATTTATTCTGTCCCATATAGTAGAACAGTGAAAAAAATAACTAATAACTCTTTGAATATGTAAACAATCTCCTCTCTCTTAAAAATAACAACTTAAACGTTCCCATGCATCTCTAGCAGATAGATCTGGTATATGAATCTCTCACTGAAGTTTTTCTAACGTTTTCCTCTGAATTCCTTAACTTGTCAAAAGAAATTCCACTATAACAACTTGGTGTTGATTTCTCTTAACGAATTCAGAAGCCAGAACTGGATGTGTTGTTCTGTAATGTTAGGAATATTCTGTAGCTAATGAACTGAAACAACAGTCTCAACCCTCAGTGAGGATATGAAGTATCACTTGTTCTGTAGGACAGTTAGGCTTCCATCCCGTTTAGCAACTATTTTATCTCTGGTAGGTCATATTACCTAGAAGAGTCAAACAAACCCACAACATTCTCCTTTGTTTATTTCAAATTTCATACAACTCTACTGCCTCGTCTTCTAGGGGTTTAGGAAGTTTCCCAAATGAACCAAAATCAGGCAGATTTTTCTGTAATTTATATTAGCGCAGGATAGCTAACTGGAATTCAAGCTTGGAAATCTACATCAACATGTTTGCTCTGCAATTCAGCATCTTACGACCTCTTTCTGTCAAGCTTAGTAGACACAAGTCAGTGGTTTATGCAATAATCCCCTGGATATCCTACTGCGGTATATATCCACAGGACTCCATTTATTTATTACCTGACCGAACTATGTATCAACTGTACTTTGACAGCTTCAAAGGTAATTTAGTATTAGATCAAGTGAAACTCTTGTAGTCAAATTTATTTAACTCCAAAGAAGAAATACTCTCAGAAGGTAACATCATGCACCAGCTAAATAGGCAAAAATCAACAAAGATAATTCCAGAATATTAACCAAAAAACCCACAGCTTGTTCCTTTGCTTTCAAGTCCTGAAAACTATTATCTTTATATCCACCACTAATACACACACATTCCATAGTACAGTTGAACCAGATGGTAGCGAGCTGCCAATCCAAGTGTAGTTCAAAACAATGGTGAAGTATCCCAGCTGTTTTCCAGATTGAAAATATTATTGCCATTTTGCTTTCAATCCACGATGAAGTTTATGTAACAGAAATGCACGTGTCCCCCAGTCCGGAATGCAATTAATTTCCTCCTGCCTCACTGAGAGTTGTAAGTAACCATTCAGACTGTCTGAGAATTTCAGTACTGAGTACTACCAGAATTAGAAAACTGGGGCTATCCAAGTGGTAACCTATTCTTTGTCACATGCAAATCTTCTGGGGTTTTTAGAGGTGCAGTATAGCTTGCAGTTTGGAAAAAAAATTAACACTATTTTCCTGTTTATTCATAATGTCTAATTGGCTGAAGCATGCTACGAAAGTTTCAATGCATTTCTTTTTATTGTAAGCACTGACTTTGTTTTATGATGGAATTTTACATACAAATATGCTAATTATAGTAAATAACTATTTGCAGTCTGAAACCAATCATTTAACTTGTCATGTAATTATAAGCCTTTGGTATGCAAATATAAGGCTTTGTACTTTATAAAGTTTAAAAGAAGGTTTAGTGCATCTAATTATAACTCCCAAATGTCATAGATTGCTTTGGATGAAATTAAGTAATATTGCATGATCTCAAACCATTTAATGTAATTTCATTACATAGAGAATAAAAGCAACTGATTCTCTTTTAAAACAACAGACTAAATAAATAGAACAAGTTCTCCCAATGCAATCTTCTTAGTGACCTTCGTTAGCAAGATCTCAACAATCTTTGAAAGTGCAGCAGGCTCTGGGAGGGAGTTAACGTGCGGGAGGGGGTTCTGACCTGGGGCAGGGAGTTAGGGTGAAGGCTCTGGCTGGGCAGCGCTTACCTCAGGTGGCTCCTGGTCGGCGGTGCAGCTGGGCTAAGACAAGCTTCCTGCTTGCCTTGGCTCCGTACGGCTTCCGGAAGCGGCCAGAATGTCCAGCTACTTGACACAGGGGGCTCTGCGCGTTGCCTGTCCCCACAGGTGCCGCCCTCACAGCTCCCATGGGCTGTGGTTCCCAGCCCATGGGAGCTGTGGAGCCAGTGCTCATGGCGGGAGCAGCATGAGGAGCCTCACTGACCCCTGCACAAAGGAGTGGGACATGCTGGCCACATCCGAAAGCCACAGGGAGCCTGCTTTAGCCCTGGCTGCACCGCTGATCAGACTTTTAACGGTTCAGTCAGCAGTGCTGACCAGAGCCGCCAAGGTCCCTTTTTGACCAGGCGATCCATTTGAAAACCGGACACCTGGCAACCCTATTTTTCATATGTGCTTGTTCAGTGCCTAACACAGCAGGGCCCTGACTGGGACCTGAGTACTACTGCAATACAAATAATAAAATAATATTAAAATGGGAGGGACCATTTTATCCAAGTATATCAGCTGCGATGAAACATTCATTTAGCACTCACCTGTAGGAAGTTCTTTTTTAAGTCCTATTGCTTAGGTCAACCATTTTTGGATTTCTGATATTGTCTACAGATTAGTTTTCCTAATGAGCTTTATATAGATTTTAGGGTTCTTACGTAGTTAAATACTCCAGTGCCAACTCAGCTCCTGATGGTTTTTTGGGCTCTTCTTTCTTAGCAGCAATTCCAGCTTCCCGCATCAGTTTTTTTTCTTCCTTCTTACGCTCTTTTTTTAGTTTTCTTTCCAATGTCCTCCTTTCATCTGCAGTAAGTTCCTCCGCCTCTTCCTCCATCTTTTTTGTTCTCTGAAATAAAATACAAGAGTAACTTTAATTGAAGAGCTCATGAAATATTTCATACTAGAAACCTCAGGTTGCTAATTTTACTGTATGCTGTGTCAATTTCCTGTATTGTCAAATGCTACTTTAAGCACCAATCTTCAAAATGAGTAAGCCTACAGAAGTTTAGTTCTGTGTAGGTTTTTATACCGGGCTCATTACCATAGCATCTAAGGGTAAATCTATACTACCCGCCAGATTGGCGGGTAGTGTTCGATGTATCGGGAATTGATTTCTAAGAGTATATGTAGTAAAATATGTTATGTGGCAAAAGATCAGGTTTGTATAAAGAATCCAAGAATATTATGAAATTTGTCTCCATGACAAACTTATAGGCAATAATTCATAGACTCGTAGGACTGGAAGAGACCTCAACAGGTGTTTGTCTAACCTGCTATTAAAAATCTCCAATGATAGAGATTCCACAATCTCCCTCGGCAATTTATTCCAGTGCTTAACTACCCTGATAGTTAGGAAGTTTTCCCCAATGTCCAACCTAAACTGCCCTTGTTGCAATTTAAGCCCACTGCTTCTTGCCCTATCCTCAGAGGTGTAGGAGAACAATTTTCTGCCTTCCTGTAACAACCTTTTGTGTACTTGAAAACGGTTATCATGTCCCCTCTCGGTCTTCTCTTCTCTAGGCTAAACAAACCCAATTTTTTCAATCTTCTATCATAGGTCATGTTTTCTAGACCTTTAATCATTTTTGTTGCTCTTCTCTGGACTTTTTCCAATTTGTTCACATCTTTCCTGAAATGTGGCCCCCAGAACTGCAGACAATACTCCAGTTGAGGCCTAATCAGCGTGGAGTGGAGCAAGAATTACTTCTCATGTCTTGCTTACAACACTCCTGCTAATATATCTCAAATGATGTTGAATTCCACTGAAAGAACCTATTGAACCTAACCAGTTGTTCTTGGTTATAAACTAAACATGCGGGAGGTTCCAGTTGGTGCATTATATCATTACTTGCTCAAAATAAAAAAAGCTTCAACAACAAAAAATATCTATTTTCCTATAGGAGAATTCCCCACTGTCTGAAACTAGTGAGGATTGCTACTTCTCCTCTTTTCTCAGGCAGGGACTGTAGATGTCAGAATATTGATATCTTTAGGGGTCACCAAAATCCTAATACATAGAGGGATCTAAATAACTGAGTGAAGAAGGGAAAAGGAGAAGCTCATTATTGACGTCTGGGGAATTCTGCACAGAAGTCGAGTGTTTCCTGATGTCTCCTTGTCCATTTTCCAATCTAGTGGTTCTTAAGCTAGGGTACACAAAGACTTCTCAGTTAGCCTCCAAAATAGCAAGAAAAACCACAACTAAGACAGGATCTTAGGATGGAGAGTGGTCTACATGAAGCTTTCTAGTCACATAAATGATTTGCTGCATGAAACAGAGAACCATTACTCTGTCCTTTACGTTTCAGTTGTGGGAAGAAAGGGCAGAGCCAGCATTCTTGACCAAACTCACTTTCAGAAATGTCATGTCATTGGGAATTTACAAAATATGCACAAAAGAAACTCTCAGACATTTTGGACGACTTAAACCTCTCTGGCCCATACCTGAGTATCACTGCATGTTCATTATGTAAGGTGTGTCCAAGTAATCTAAATCTTAACGCTTAATAGACAAGAGAGCTTTCCAATAGTTTGCTACAGTAATTTATTCCCAATCACCAATAACATAGCACATTTCTAAATTATGGCCATGTGACACACTGGGGTAGGTCTGTAGCCAGTTATGTCACACATTTTGTTTTCTGGCTTCCATTTTATATCTGAGCAGACTTGATGTCTTATGTTCCAAGCCAGTTTAAACAATATGTGTGTACTCTGCTTGTTTAACAAGGTCCTAAATCTTGTGTAGAAATAGCACAGGAAGAATCATCAACAAGGAATAGCAGGACTTTCGACTTGCTAATGACTTTTAACCACTAGCCCACTACCTATGAAACAGTAGTATTGTGCACATTACCCCAGCATGACTGGGGTATGGGTTTCACATGGGGACGTCATGGCTGTGTTTATAAGCCAGGAGGTTTCTGGATAGAAGAGGCTGACCACCACCAACATCAAGAAGGATTTGATACAGGGGAGACAAAGGAGTTTCTGCCTAGCCAAAACATGGACAGTCCTCAGAGAGATGAGATCTGTCTAACGCAGGGGTTGGCAAACTTTCAGAAGTGGTGTGCCGAGTCTTTATTTATTCACTGTAATTTAAGGTTTCGCGTGCCAGTAATACATGTTAACGTTTTTAGAAGGTCTCTTTCTATAAGTCTATAATATATAATTAAACTATTATTGTATGTAAAGTAAATAAGGTTTTTAAAATATTTAAGAAGCTTAATTTAAAATTAAATTAAAATGCAGAGCCCCCCGGACCTGCGGCCAGGACCCAGGTAGTGTGAGTGCCACTGAAAATCAGCTTGCATGCCGCCTTCGGCACATGTGCCATAGGTTGCCTACCCCTGGTCTAACGGGTGGAAATTGCATTCAACTGTTTTTTGTTTTGCCTTGATCCAGGGGTGGCAGGTGAAGCGCCCCCTCAGAGAGGCCAGCTCCTTGTCCCGTCTCTTCTGCCCCAGGCCCTGCCCCCACTCCACCCCAGGTCTGCCCCCTCTCCGCTCGTGTCCTTCCTCTCCTTCCCCAATCCTCCTCACCGATTGGCCCCCCCGCCACCACTCGCCATTCCCTCCTCTCCTCTGCTCAATTCCCTCACCGCCTGCCACCCATCTCTTCTTCCCCCCAACTCCCTGCTTGGCTCCCCTGCTGCCACTTGCATCTCACCTCTCCTTCCTCCCTCCCTACTAGACCTCCACCTCGCTGCATCCCTCCTCCCACCACCTCATGGCAAGCAGCGGATAAGGGGGAGGAGGGACCAGAGAGCAGCAGCACGGGGTAGGGGGAGGAGGAACTGGCGAGCGGCAGCAGGGACCTCCAGAGAGAGGGGTGGAGCAGACAGGTGGAGAACGCTGAACTTTTATATGCGACATGCAGGTTCCTGGGCAGCTGAGGAGGTCGTATCTGCTACTCAGCTTTCTGGGTTCATCAGTAATCTCCCTGGGGAGTCCAAGGGACCCAGGAAGCTGAATGGCAGACACTGCCTCCTCAGCCACCTGGGAATCTGCATGGCACTTAATAAATAAGCAAAAACATCCTGTAGAAACCCACTCCCTGAGTCGGGGGAAGGGGTGGTGGTGCCTGTGCCAGGGGAGGCTTAGCCTTTCCTGGCCCATTATATCCGCCATCCCCACCTAGATCTGCAACCTTTCTGAGCTGTCAAAAGTAAAGTGTGTCTATTTAAGAAGTTTATTTGCAAAGCATGGGTTCCCTGCTGGAAAGGTGTCCCTAAGTCCTAGGAACCAGAGTCCCCACAGGGGTAGAACCCTGGGGTGAATGTGCATAAGCAACGGAGGAAGTCAGGGCGGGTGGGGAGAGGGGAAGTTCAGTATTGGTTCTAGTTCTTAGGGCAGTTAGACTGCAGAGTCCCATATCCCAAGAAGGGGCCGGACAGTGAGTCTGTATCCTGGGAATGATCCTGATAGGCCAGAACTAGAGACCGTGTCTGGACTCTGCCCAGGCCCAGCTGGCTCGAAAGCATTTGGGATTCAAAGGTTAAGTCTGATTATAAACAGGCTGGTGACCATCCGGTAGGGTATTCAGCCAAGTCTGTAACAAGCTCCCCTTTAGCTTTGAGAAGGCATTTATAACAAGAGATCAAATTTGTTAAAAATGAATCCCCCAAGAGGAGAATTTCAATTGCATACCTACAGTCTCAAAGTACCTACAGTATCATACTTGCAAAGCAGGGAAAAAATAATTCCAAGGGACGTTATTACATCTATGTATCATAGCATATGGAGCACACGGAAGCCAAACTGAACACATCCACCAACAATATAACAAACTATTCTCTGTGCCTCCTTTTCACCTATTATGAGTATAAGGCACCCAGGACTGAAACCAGAATTGCACAAAAAGATAACCAATTACAATAAAAGGCTGGTTAAATTATATGTCCCTGTTCAGGGCCAGACACTTAATGTGTCAATCAATGAATATATGTGAAGTGCTTTAAAATGAAAATTACAATGTAAAGGTCATTATTTTTACATGCAGTGAGAAGATGTCAGATAAAACAACACCTATATGCAACCTGATTTGCCAAAGACACCTGCTGAGAACTGAACATTTTTCTGTCTCGAGTCACATATCATCCAAGTTTACTCTGACTCATCTCCCCAGCCTTGTGCTTTCAAAGACTAAACTGATCTGAACAAGATAGAGACAAAAACCAGATACTTGAATAAATGAGGGGATGTTTAAGAAAGGTGATTTGCTTTGTTCTGTAAAATATTTTCTTGAGCGGAGGTTGCAGCCAACGTGAACATGCACAAACACTTAGGGTATGTCTATACTACCCGCCGGATCAGCAGGTAGTGTTCAATGTATTCGAGACTGATTTATTGCATCTCGTCTAGATGTGATAAATTGATCCCTGAACGCGCTCCCCATTGACTCCGGAACTCCAGCTCCGCAAGAGGAGTAAGCAGAGTCGACTGGGGAGCTGCCGCGATCGACTTGACACCATGAGGACAGCCAGATAAGTCAAACTAAGGTATTTGTGTAGCTGAAGTTGCATATTGTAGTTCAACTCCCCGCAGTGTAGCCCAGGCCTTTGAAAAAATCAAGCAAGTTGAGTATGCACTGCATTTGTACTGAAGAGGTTTTGTAACTCATACTGAAAAGAATTAGTATCTCGGATGAAGGTAATTATTTTACAGGAAGCAAAGTTTTCACTCGATAAGCTGCCGTAGTATTTACTGAAATAATCTAGCTGTGCAAAATCCAGGAAAAACAGTGTGGAGTCATTCCTAAAATGTTTGTGTAAGATTACTATAGCAGCTGTCCAATAGAGGACACACTACGTTTAATCTTCTTTTTAAAATAATGTAATGAATGTGTTTTCTTTTCTCCTTGAGCCATGAAGCTTCCAAATAAAGGGACTGCGGCATGTCATTAGAATAGTTCTGAGAAAGAGGCCTCTTGCGTCTGCATACTTACAGTAAATGAGTATCTCTATCTTCCCTTCCCCCCACACATTCAGCATATTATCAAATAGCTTTTTATCCCTCTCCCAACTGCTCCTGTGAAACAACACAAGTTGCTGCATCCATGTAATTAGGTCTAAAAACAAAATCCCAATCGCTGACATTTGTTTCAAACATAACAATTTTTGCTCTTCAGTGAAACAAAAGCACTGTTCTCCCTTTGGACTGGAATTTATCCTGTGTTAAGAGTCAGAGTTTATACATCAAGGTACCTTCTGGCAAAACAACCTATAATCCATTCTGATTAAAACATGATCCACCCAGGCTTCTGTTCAAAGTTCCCAACACATTCACTATGAACATGCTAGGAATTTCATAATTCACAGAATCTTTTTAATTACACTGAGCTTTCACCCTTTTAAACTAGCTTCATCGTTTTTTATAAATATATTTACTGTTGAAGCCAGGAGTTTCATTCTTGCTAATGAACATTTGTATGCAATCTAGATGCATACTGTACATGAGATTTAAGTATCTAAGAATGAGTGCAAGCCACAAAGTCATAGACCAGGGGTTCTCAAACTGGGGGTGGGACCTCTCAGGGGGCCACAAGGCTATTACATGGGGGGTTGTGACCTGTCAGCCTCCATCTCCAAACCCTGCTTTGCCTGCAGCATTTATAATGGTGTTAAATATATAAAAACGTGTTTTTAATTTATAAAGGGGGTCGCACTCAGAGGCTTGCTATGTGAAAGGGGTCACCAGTACAAAAGTTTGAGAACCTCTGTCATAGACCAACATTTTCAAATTAATTTCAAGGAGCATCCCTCCTCTAAGCCCCATTAATATGCTTACTGCCTGTCCCCAACACTCCCACCGCTAAGTCCACTGCCCCTCCAGTACCTCCACAGCCATCTCCTTCCCCACCCCAACTAATGTCTCATTCAAACACCCTGCTGAGTATAAAGCATTCAAAGAACATTTGTGAAGTGCTTTAAAATGAAAATCACAGTATCAATGCTAAGTATCATTATTATTATTTATATGCAAAAGGAAGGGTATGTTAGATAATATACCTGTATGCAACCTGATTTGCCAAAGACACCTCCTCAATGGTAAACAGTTGTTCTGACTGGCTTCACATATCATCCAAATTTACTCTCACTCATCTCCCTAATCTGGTGTTTTCAAAGGGGTGGTGGTGTCTGTGCCAGGGGAGACAGAGTGGCCAGAGCTGCTGTTCTCTCCCCGAACACCCCCATTCACCCCTTCCTTGCTGCAGCCAAGGCCTGGGGAAGAATGAGTCATGACCTCCTCCCTGAAATAATCACCCGCCCCCAACCTTGGACCTGCCCCTGCCTCATGCTGTCCAGGCTCTGACACACCATCAAGGCTTCACATTTCAATTCTCCCTCCTCCCTCATTATTATAAGCATAAGCAGAGCAGAGGTCACCTACAATACAAGAATCTTATGCATCACCCACACCATGAACATCAATCTCTCTCACTGAGTGGGGGTGCGGGGGAAGGGGCTGATGCGCATAAGGGAGAAAATATTATTATTAAATTGGGAGTCAGGAGTTTTGGTTGCAAATGCGAGTCTCTCTGACATATGGTGACTTGGGCTATTGTCTATACTATCGTTCGTGTTGACAAAACTTACGTTGCTCAGTGGTGTGAATATTCCATTTAGGGTGACCAGATAGCAAATGTGAAAATCGGGACAGGGGGTGGGCTGTAATAGGAGCCTATATAAGAAAAAGGCCCCAAAATCGGGACTGTCCCTATAAAACTGGTCACCATAATTCCATCTCCTTGAGCAACATAAGTTCTGCAAGCATAAGCAATAGTGTGGACAGTCCTATGTCTTCCATTGCTCGTGGGGGTGGTTTAATTTTGTTGAGGAATGAGCTCTCTCTCCTGTTGGCATAGAGCGGCTGCACAAGTGATCTTACAGTGACACAGCTGAATGGATACAGCTGTGTCACTGTAACCTCTCTACTGTAGACATAAATTCTGCACAAAGCTTGGATTTGAATCCAGGTTCCTGAAAATTTGAGGAGTGGTTCATATGCAGAGTTTTGGTGTGGTCTCATCTTTATTGAAACAACAACAAAAATAAATCATGATTTCACTTGTTTTATTTAGATTATAAATGTTTCAAGTTGTCTTTTCCCATCTTTGTAAGGTGACGTGGTAAATTGTGGTGCTTTTTAAAATAATAAATAATAAATGATAATGTAAAACAACACAGGAGCATGCGATACATTTTGTTTGTTGAGGTGATCAATTTAAAATGCGTGCAATACATTTGCTTATTTGCAAAGCCTGCTAGCTATTATACCACCTTGGTCTGTGAACTCCTTAGGTCTCAATGTAAACAAAGTCAGGATAGGTTAGCGGTTGAATGAAAGACATTCGGAGAAAACCCAGTGGGTTTTGTAAAGAAGATGGCACTCTTCAACTTGGAGTTTGTCCTGAACCAATGCCCTGACAAGGTGTTAAGGGTCACTTTGCCACCAGGTGTGCCATATTTTAAATAAGACAGACAAAAAACTCCTAACCATTTGTGCTCATTGAAGAGCCAGGTCACTTTCTGCAAGAGCAAGGAGGGATGCTAACTCTGATGTCTTCACCAGATTCCTATTTGGATAGCTACTTTCTGTCTATTGTAACTTAAAATGCCCCTTACATTTGCAATCACATGCAGTTGCCTCTATTTCTTCAATTCTTCTCTTAAATTGTTTAATGGTGTTGCACTTGTTTCACTCCAGAGGTGGCTACATTTTAATGGTGGGCAAAGTGATTCCTATATATCACTATAAAATAACTTTGTGCCATATTTCCAGATAACGATACTTTAGAAATAAAAAATTATGCACTGGGATAATACTATCCATATAAAAATCAGCATGGAGAGTTTGACTAATATTATGTACTCTGTCCTAATTCAGTCACACCCTTTCAGAAACTACTTCAATTTACAAAACATGACAGCAATATTAAACTTTGTTAGTTAAAATGAAAACATTGTCTATATAAGGAAACCATAAAATAGTAAGGGACTAGCTAGCTCTGCACACTGACAATACAAGATGGAACAATATATCTCTATGTCATTGATTATAATTTGAAACAGATCTGTAATAACTAAAAGGTCCTATATGCGGACAGCTATTGAATAGGCTTTGATAAGAGAACTAGTGGTTTCAGTTTAATTCCTAGCTGACAGATAGTTACAGCATAATTGGCATCCTTATTGGCTGACTAAAAAGCAGGCTAAGGATTGAATGGGCAAAGAGACAGTAAAATACCATCACCCTCACAGAGATGGTCCTTCTAGGACACCATTGAGGAACACTGGTTGAGCAGTGTGGGGAAGCTCACTGTTCATATCACAGTACCCAGTGCAACAGCAGCGAGGAACTCAGCAAATCATATAAAGCCATCTACAAGGGTTGGCATTAAACCACTTCCTCTCACCAAAAATAACAAAGAGATAAAAAAACATTAAAATCATATATGAATGTTTCCTATATGGTATAACTTTCCATCCTATGCTCAACCAGTGAGACTTGGGCTATAGTGGTCTGTCAGGGAGAATCAGTTTCAAAAGTTCTCAGCTGAGGAAGCCCTGCTGCTTACGAGAGTGTATAAAACCAGAAACCAACAACAACAGCCTTCCAGCAGATCTCAGCTAAAACCCCCACCATACAATCTATCCAACAGCCAGCAGGCAGATAATTTAGGGCTTCAACGATTATCACCAGCACCTTAAACTGCACTCAGAAATGAAAAGATAGCCAATGGGAAGACTTGAATAAAAAGCTGTGTCAGTAGGAGCAACTGCAGATTTACAGCTGTGAAGCAGGATTCGGAGAAAGTCAGAAGTGGTTATCTGTTCATATGCCCATCACTCCAGAGTCCAGTTATACTTCCATCAAAAACTAACGGATGGAAGACCTGGCCAGTAAGATGAATATAATGCAGTAAACTCAATGCAATTATAATAAGGGTACATCTATGCTTAATTCTGTCATGTCTCCCCATAACAAGAAATATATATTTGAAGAATAACTGGCAAAAAGAAGTATCAGAGGCGTAGCCGTGTTAGTCTGGATCTGTAAAAGCGACAAAGAGTCTTGTAGCACCTTATAGACTAACAGATCTTAGGGATCATGAGCTTTCGTTGGCTAAGACCCATTTCATCAGATGAATGTTGTGAAAGTCTCCAGAGGCAGGTATAAATATGCAGGCCAGAAAATAAGGTAAATTCAATCACTCCTCACCCCGATTGAATTTATCTTGCTTTCTTGCCTGCATATTTATACCTGCCTCTGGAGATTTCCACAACATTTATCTGATGAAGTGGGTCTTAGCCCACGAAAGCTCATGATCCCTAAGATCTGTTAGGTTATGAAGTGTTACAAGACTCTTTGTCACTTCGGCAAAAAGTACGGTAGGTTACAGTTTTGTTCCTCATATTTCCATAGTATAAAGGAGAGGGTGCATTTTAAGATTAGCTGAACATATGGTTTTAGGTACCAGAGACAGTACTGGACTACACGGCAAATTGAAAGTGTTTTGTTTTTAACTAGATGTTTTCTCATTGACTACTTTCCAGAATTACCATTAATCTAAAGGCCTATGATTCTAGCTCACGTGCTTCAGGATTCCCACCTTTACACTGTCATTGTTGTGCGATGGCAACAAAATGGAGTTTATTAAACTTGTGATCTCTGAAGAAAAGACTATGGCAGGTTTTCTGTTTTCTAATTTTTATTCATACAGGCTTCCCAGTTATTACAAATTAGGCTCTAGGTCACAACTGTTTTGAAGCTGTGTTCTTTGTAACTTGTTCTGCTTGCCAACCCATTCTATGCGATGTCCTTGTCAACCCTGGCAACAACAAGCACAAACAGAGCCAAGTGGCTGCACATTTAGCTGCTCCATCGTGCCAAGAACATACATATTTCTACTCCTGCAGCGTACTGTGTCAGGGCCCCATTAGGAATGCAGGAGAACTACTTGTGGCCCATTGACTACAGTTCAGTCACCCTTACAGAATTGGAAGTGATTACAAAGAATGGAGAGGAACAAAGGAGACACACCAGACACACAATGCTAAAGACAAGAAAGAGCACCACAAAATGCCATGAAAAAGGAAGGAAGCCAAATTCACCACTGATGAAGGTAGATCCAGCTCCACAAAAGTAAACGGAGTTGCACCCTTTTCTGCTAACACACAGCAGAGGACAACAGGGGAATGGAAGACCATGGGCAAGGATGAAGAGATATGACAGAAGTAAAGGAAGCACCAACAAAAGTTCAGATGAACAAGTCTTAACATGATCAACAGTGACAAATATACTGAGGACACAACAGATTTCCCTAAAGAGGAAGTCGAGAAAGGACTCCCACTTTCCTCCTAGCAGAAGCATTGTATTGCCTTGGTCTTCAGTTTTAATCAGTGTCATCAGTGTTATTTTCATTGTTTTTAAAAAGTGATGTCAGAAAGGGCTTGTTCACACAAGTGACTAAAAATATGATTAAAATTGCGTGGCAAGCTACTTCATTTTAAAATGAAATTACAGTCAGAGTAGCTAAAATATTCAGTGTCTTCCCCCACACTCAGAACACCAAACTCTGACAGATTTTCCATTTTCCAGCTAAAAAAATCCAACACCTATAAATATAATTTAAAAGATGCAAAGAACCAGTCCAAAGTTATACAACCCTCAAAAGCAAGGTTAATAATGAAAAGGTTTATGGATGATTTATTAATTGAGGCTTTGCCAAACAATTACATTGTAACTATAAATAGAGCAACTATGTAAAAAACCTCACAATCTTACCAACTTCTTTAAACCATTTTTTATAGTTCACCACCTTGTGAACAGAGGAAGTATGAGCAGAAAGAGCATTTTAAGTTTCATGAAGATACAGAGAGCAGACTTCAAACCAAAGTAACCTCCCCCCGCCCCATGCATGCAATATATGCATTTCAACAAATGGACATTTACTTTATAAAGATAATTGATTTTTATTGGATTTTTAGGCCCATAATAATATTCTTAGAATCCAACAAATATATTTTAAAATGTACACACAGTACCTGGACAAAAGAAAAAATATTTTAAAGTGATACATTGTACAAAGAAATAAGCTGTTATTTAAAAATAATTTTAAAATAAAAATAATAATAACATAATCGTTCTCACAATCTTACAACTCTTGGCAACAGAAACACTGGGATGAAATTACATTAACTTGATTTGGAATGGTTTCTATAGAGGCAATTCAGGCAGAAAAACCTCAAATAAGTTCTGCATAAAGCCAGATTTAAATGAGAACAAGCTTTTGTATCTTTCTGATCCAGGAAAGGATTCCTTCAGCTATTGTATATGTGAAGGGGGGAAAAGTGCATGAGTACACACAGAGACATACAGTATCTACTGTATCTCTCAAACACAAGAGGCAGGTATCATTTGCAGTTAAAATTGAATTCAGCAGGCATGCAATTTCACTGGCATCAAAATGAAGCCAATTAAAAGCTTTAACTATTTCATATATCTACATACATGCTTCTGAAGAGTACACAAAATGTTATCAATAAGAAATGATGAATAAGAATTTTTTTAAGTAAATTTAAATTAAACAGAAGAGTTTGAGTGCACATAGGAGAAAAATATTTGCAGAAACTATTACGTCAATTAAATTCCACTAGAATGTATGCTCCTTTAAAGTGATATGTACTGAAACTGATTAAGCTCTGAAACATGAATTAGTATTTTATTTCTCAATTTCTATCAGTCATACTTCAGGGTCATTATTCTGAATACAACACAGACCTAAAGAACAACAACAAGCAGTCTTGCGAATACAACTTTGCTTAGTTTGTAACTATGGCACTGACAGGAATCTGTACATATCTGCAATACTATTTTACTTATTCCTTTACCGTGGTTTGCTTAATTAAACCAGCTCATTCTGATTAAATGGCAACGCAGCAGAAGACAGAACAAGGTCAGAAAAATATTTTTATCCATTTATTCAGTACTTAGATTTGTAAAATTACTCCATCCTCTGCTAGCCCCCCAAAAGAATAAATGAACAGAATGATTTTAAATAAAAGGAGTCTGAGATTGTTATGGGAAGATTTGAACAAACAACGTAGTATTCAGCACTTGCATCATCTTCAACAAAGTTCTCTCTTTAAAGGTGTGGATAAAATTACCCCAAATATTGAACAGCTCTAGACTTAGGAAAGGTAGAAACAGAGAATAAGATGTTTTGAAGTTCTTGCTGGAGAAGAAAACAAGAGCTTGGTCTCCTCCAATGAAAGAAGTACCACAGAGAGTAGGCCGGTTGCCAGGCAAGCTCGGCAGCGTGACCACATTGCATTGAGTTTTTTTAATGAAAGCCAGGAAAGAACACATTACACAGTGTTTCTTCTGAGAGCTAGCTAGCCTCCAGTGATTGAAATCAATAAAAACAGTCGGCATGGGGCCCAGTGGGGGCAGAGAGAAATCTCTACTACAGCGTTCAGTTTGCTTTCCACTTTCTCCGTCTTCCTAAAGTTAAACTTTGAACATCAAGGCAAACTACTTCATTTTCAGCACTCAGAAGATTTTCAGAAGGGTGGGGGGAAGATAGCGTTTTAATTTTCCTTCTGCTTTCTACGCTCCCTCTGCTCTCTTACAGAGTTCAGAAAATGAAAGGGTTGTTTTTCATTTGAATCCTGCCTGGGAGAACTTCTACAGACAAGTGCATCATCCTACACTTCAGAAAAGGGATGAATTTTACTGCAAAATGATGTTAAGTGGTGAAAGAGAACAGAAAAAATGGAATCTTACTCAGCAAAAAGTACACTCACTGGATAGAACGTCAACCACTGCTGTGAAAGCTTCTGAAACTGCATTCAAAAGAGTAAGACCAGTACAATACACAGTCTAAAGCAGCTGAAACTTATAAAAATACATGCTCAACTCAAAAGACAGGATCACAAGGAAAACAGTGGGTAAGTTGGAGCTGTTTTAAACGACTCGGTCTCTCAAGTTTGAAATCAGCAATGCACTTTTCCACTATAGTTTCTATAAAAAGTTTTAAGTGTTTTCTTGTTAACTGACCTCTTTGAAGACTGAATATTTAAAGTTACATACTATTTAAGCAATTTGATTCATATTATTTTAAAATTTTGCTAGGTCACCGGTCTTCAAAGAGAATTATCAAATATTCACAGAATAGATTTCCTTGGGGTTTTTTTTGTTTAGTTTTGCTTATTGACAAGGTACAATCAGGCCATTACGCAACTCCACCCACTCCATGTTCCTGCTCTCTGAGGTCTATTTGCTATTTTAATTATGAAACACTACAGAGCCCACAAGTTGAAACTGAACTGAATTTGAGAAACTGCCAGTAATGAAGTTCTAATATGTTAGATATGTATTTGTTTGACGTATTTTACAGTGCACTTAATCACCATAGCAGCTACTCTACATATCTAAACTGAGTTCTGTGTGCTGATTTAAAACATAAATTATAGCAAATTGTATATATGTTGGTTAGTCTCAACTGACATCAAAATGTACATATAAGGTATCTTTTAAAGACATTTCTAACTTATTTTTATTAAACCCAACGTAGCTTTTTTTTGGTTGGTATATTGTTTGAAAAATGTAACACAAGAATACTCAGCACTTAAACATTCGGCCACAATAAATGACATAGCAGATACTAGCAGAAAGTGTTGCAGATAGATTACTAATGCAGCAAATCCTTCTACAAGATTTCAGTAATTTTAAATAACATTTTCATTTAGCTTATAATGAGACTACTATAAGGGATTGATCCTGACCACAGCAAGGATGAGCAAAAATGGTGAGTGTGCCTCTTCTTTTATAGTGTTCCAGCAAGGACAAGAGAGCCAGACTACCTTAATGTGGGGGTGTCCTTTCAGCAAGAGCACCATACATGCCCTCTATGATGGCTAGCACTTGCTGGTGACAGCCACATATGTGCTGACTGATTGCAGGTGGGATGGGGGAGGAACTCTAAAGTCCCCTGAGGAATGTGACTGTGTGGGCTGGTGCAATAAGTATCCGCACCTCCTAGCACAATCCTGCGTAAATTACAGAGGGAGCATGCCTGAATAATTGTAGGGGTGGAAGATGGGAAGAAGAGACTTTCTGTGCCTCCCTACTTGTGCTCTGGCAGGCTGAATTCATCCCATGGTGCCTTAAAACACACATTCAAAGCAGGGAACCTCATTTATGTCAGGGATGAATTTTAAGGAATATGATATGATGTGCAGAAGCTCACTCCAACTGTTGGAAGCAACTGAAAAATGAAAGATTGTTTTTTAAAATCCTTTTGGTTAATTTTATTAAGCTAAGGAAACTACGCTGGTGACAGTTTTGAAGAGCTGTATAACATTCTCAATTATCTTTTATAATCTTCTTACAAATACAAATGTTTGACTACTCACATTGAAGGATCATTTCTTGAGACAGAGTTAGCTCAGGTTTACATCCTGGTCATTTGTACAGTCATATTTTTTGCATGCAAATGAGGATATGTGCAGATTAGTAGGTAGGAGTGCAATTATCTGCTTTGCTTACAGAGCTGTGGGATTTTGTTGGTACAACAGGTTCATGCACATTGTGCAGGTGCACTCATTGTTCCTGCTTTGGAAATCTGGTCTTTTATGGCCACTTTACTGTTTCCATTACTTGGAAATACAAAAGACATTCAATCTTGCAAGTTACCAGATTAACAACAGAATTTGGTTAAAGTCTCCATAACTGAACTGAGGAACTGTTAGTTTTGCACAAGTATCCATTTAAATATTTTTAAAGCACATTTTTTTCAATCAAATGTTGGAAATAGCTTAGGTAATGATATCTGAGGTAGCAACACATTTTAAATATTATTTCCATCATTCCAATATTCAGCACCATATACAAAAAGAATAAGATACATGGCAGAGAAGCTGGTCAACATATAATCAAGAAACAGCCATTAAAAATAAAAGAACAAGGCAACATACAATTCATGATAGCGACAATATTGCTAGTTTTTGACATATGCCCAGCTACCCCAAATTCCACTCTTTCCCCTAACCATTCATCCAAAAATGCTTTATTTGTTTTGTCCTTTGCCTCCATAGGCCACCCCGAGCAAATGACAACACTTAAGGTTAGGGAATGTTGACAGTCACTCCCACAACAAATGGACTAGCGCTTTTTCTACTACTATTACAGAAAAATACATACCTATGCAGAGGGGCCTATGTCCCACGTAAGTCCCATGCAAGCCTTCAAAATAGAATTTAAATGTGACTTAAGTAATACAAATGGCTTATACTGGCCTTCTGTTTGAGGTGAATTTCACATACCCCTCACCACTCTCCTCTAAAGTAGAAGGAAAAACAAGGCCTCTAGCTCTCTGAGAAGTCTAAGGCCTGGTCTACACTACTGAGTTAGGTTGACATAAGGCAGCCTACATTGGCTTAATTATGTCAGTATACACACAACAGCCTTGCTCCCACCAGTGTAAGTGCCCTACTACACCGACATCATAACTCCGCCTCCACGAGAGGTGTATGGCTTATGTCAGTGTAGTTAGGGCAACGAAGGGTCCATGTAGACAATGTGGGTTATTCACATCAGCTGTTGACTGTCATTCTTGGGAACTGACAAGAAAGCTGCTCACAGCTCGGGCTGTCATCCCAGGGCAGGTGGGGGGCTCCAGCAAGAGCCTGGCTGCCCCCAGGGCTTCCCTCTCTGAGCCAGTCTCTGCCCCCAGGGTCCCGGCACCCCGCACGGAGCCAGGCATCTGCCAGGAGCTTGGGTGGCTGCTGAGTTCCTGGTGGGGAGCCAAAAGCCTAGGTGGCTGCCATGCTGCCAGCAGGGAATGGGGGGTCTGGGAGGCAACTGGGCTCCTGGCAGGGAGCTGCAAATGGAGTTGAGAACCCAGGTTCTCCCACACCACCCCTCTGATGTCACTGGAAACACTCTTAGTGAGGACATGCACCACCAACAGAAGGATGGTAGTGTGGACATGAACCACCGCAGTAATTACCTACCCATTTAAAGAGGTAGGTAAATAGGCCTGGCTGAAACATTATATCTGTCTATACTGAGTGGAAACAGAATGTTTTAGTCTCTTTCAAATGAACATGATCCGACACTTCTTGAATATCATAAAATATCTGGACATCTTGGCTCAGATCCTCCAAGGTATTCTGGCATCCAGTTGAGATTTATTTGAATGGGAGGCTCTGAAATACTTTTGAGGATCTGTGCCCTCCTATTTATACTGGCTCATGCTGATGGCATTAGATCAGAGGTGGGCAAACTATGGCCTGCGAGCCACATCCATCCTGCAGGACCGTTCTGCTCAGCCATTGAGCTCTTTGCTGGGGAGGCTAGCCCTTGGCCCCTCCCCTGTTGTCCCCCCTCCACTACCTCCTCATCTCGCCATACCACCAGCACTCTGGGTGGCAGGGCTGCGAGTTCCTGCCAGGCAGCATGGCTTGCTCCAGTTGGGTGGTATGGCTGCCAGTCCTGCTGCTCTGAGCAGCATGGTAAAGGGGTGCGGGGGGGAGAGGAGGTTGGATAAGGGGCAGGAGGTCTTGGGGGCAGTCAGGGACAGGGAGCAGGGGGCAGCTGAATGGGGTGGAGGTTTGAGGGGATGGGAAACAGGAGGGGTTGGATAGGCATGGGAGTCTTAGGGGGGGCCTGTCAGGGGGTAGGGGTGTGTATATGGGTCAGGGCATTCAGGGGACAGGAAGCAGGAGGGAGTTGGATAGGGGATGGGGTCCCAGGCAGTGATTAGGAGCGGGGATCCCAGCAGAGGGTGGTCAGGGGACAAGGGGTGGGGGAGGTTGGATGGGTTGGGTGTTCCGAGGGCGTAGTCAGGGGGCGGGAAGTAGGAGGGTGCGGATAGGGAGCAAGGGCCAGGCTGTGTGGGGAGGCACAGCCTTTTCTACCCGGACCTCCATTTGCCTATCCCTGCAGTAGATGGATTCAACAGAGCACTTTCAGTTTGTCCAGTGATGTCATTACACAGCGGAGGGACTCTTGAACTGATTGGTTTTCTGTGTTAAAAAAATGGTTAGAGAGGGCACAATTTTCTTCTACATACTGAAAAGTTAATGAAGGCATGAGACTGTAATTATTAAATGAAAGATGATGGGCACTTTTCTCTAGGCAAGATAGTTTTCTGCAACTGCTGAATACGGAGTCCTGATATTTCACTTAGGAAGAAATGAATTGTTGTTGTAAAAGGTAATGAGTTTCACATTTTTGCATACTTTTAAAAAAGTATCTACTTAATTATTAATCTGTCATCATTAGTCTCAGCTCCAGAATTCAACAGAATATGTAACTAGGAGAAATTAGTATTCTGGGATTCATTCTCTGCCTTTATCGCTCTAACTGTACATCTTTCCACCTAAATTAAGAGAAAGGATTACATTTGGAGAATGACAAATTAGTGATTTTAGAGAACCAGGACCTCTATTATTTGATTTATTAGGGACCTTTAAATAATTAAATATTCTATCATTTATTGTTTATAATTACTATACTTATGTGTACTTCTATTTGCCAAATATCAGACAAAGAACCAAAATGGACTAAAAAACAAATAATATGGGCAACTTTACATTATGGGAATTCATTTTTTAGCACAATTAACTTGTTCTATAACCTCCCAATTCACTATTCTACATCTCTGATGTAAATGTCTCACAATAATAGCTAGAGTACTGACAAAGAGTCCTGTGGCACCTTAAAGACTAACTAAAGTATTGAAGCATAAGCTTTCGTGGGCTAATACCCACTTTGTCGGATGCATGCAGTGGAACTATCCAGGGGCAGGTATAAATAGGTAGGCAAGAACCAAGTTAGAGATAACAGGGTTAGTCCAATGAGGCTGAACCAGCTTGTTATCTCTAATCAGGGAGGGTGAGGTATTCCTCTAGCAGCTGAACTGGAGGTGTGAACAGCGAGAGAAGAGAAACTGCTCTTGTAGTTAGCTAGCCACTCATAATCCCTATTCAGTCCTGAGTTGATTGGGTCACGTTTGCAAATAAATAGCAGCTCTGCAGTTTCTCTTTGCAGTCTGGTCTTGAAGGTTTTTTGCTGCAATATGGTGACTTTGAAATCTGTAATTGTGTGTGCAGGGAAATTGAAGTGTTCTCCTACAGGTTTTTGTATATTGCCTTTCCTGATATCTGATTTGTGTCCATTTATCCTTTTTCGTAGGGACTGTCCAGTTTGGCCGATGTACATAGCAGAGGGACATTGCTGGCACATAATGGCATATATTACATTGGTAGACATGCAGGTGAATGAACCAGTGATGGCGTGGCTGATCTGGTTAGGTCCTGTGATGGTGTTGCTGGTGTAGATTTGTGGGCAGAGTTGGCATCGAAGTTTGTTGCATGGATAGGTTCCTGAGTTAGAGTTATTATGGGGCGGTGTGCTGTTGCTGGTGAGAATATGCTTGAGGTTGGCGGGTTGTCTGTGAGCCAGGACTGGCCTGCCTTCCAAGGCCTGTGAAAGTGAGGGATTGTTGTCCAGGATGGGTTGTAGATCACTGATGATGCGTTGGAGAGGCTTTAACTGAGGATTGTAGGTAATGGCCAGTGGTGTTCTGTTGTTTTCTTTCTTGGGCTTGTCTTGCAGCAGCAGGCTTCTGGGTACACGTCTGGCTCTGTTGATCTGTGTCCTTATTTCCTTGTGCGGGTATTGTAGTTTTGAGAAAGCTTGGTGAAGATCTTGTAGGTGTTGGTCTTTGTCTGAGGGGCTAGAGCAAATACGATTGTACCTCAGTGCTTGGCTGTAGACAATGGATCGTGTGGTGTGTCCGGGATGGAAGCTGGTGGCATGAAGGTAGGCATAGCTGTCGGTAGGTTTTCAGTATAAGGTGATGTTAATGTGGCCGTCATTAATTTGTACTGTGGTGTTTAGGAAGTGGACCTCCCGTGTAGACTGGTCCAGGCTGAGGTGGATGATGGGGTGGAAGCTGTTGAAATCATGGTGGAATTCTTCCAGAGTTTCTTTCCCATGGGTCCCGATGATGAAGATGTCATCAATGTAGCGTAGATAGAGAAGGAGCGTGAGTGGACAAGAGTTGAGGGAGCATTGTTCCAGGTCAGCTATAAAGATGTTGGCATCCTGGGGGCCGTGCGGGTGGCCATAGTGGTGCCACTGGTCTGAAGGTATATATTGTCACCAAATTTGAAATAATTGCGTGTGAGGATAAAGTCACAGAGCTCAGCAACCACTTGTGCTGTGGCATCATCAGGGATACTATTCCTGACAGCTTGTATTCCATCTCTGTGTGGGATATTTGTGTAGAGAGCCTCTACATCCATGGTGGCTAGGATGGTGTTTTCTGGAAGATCACCAATGCATTGTAGTTTTCTCAGGAAGGTGGTGTCACGGAGATAGCTGGGAGTGCTGGTGGTGTAGGGTCTGAGTACAGAGTCCACATATCCAGACAGTCCTTCAGTGAGAGTGCCAATGCCCGAGATGATGGGGCGTCCAGGATTTCCAGGTTTGTGGATCTTGGGTAATAGATAGAATAACCCCGGTCGGGGCTCTAAGGGTATGTTAATTTGTTCCTGTGCTAGTGTAGGGAGTGGCCTGAGCAGATGGTGCAGTTTTTTAGTATATTCCTCAGTGGGATCTGAGGGAAGTGGCCTGTAGAAATTGGTGTTGGAGAGTTGTCTGGTAGCCTCCTTTTGGTAGTCAGACCTGTCCATGATGACAACAGCACTTCCTTTATCAGCCTCTTTGATTATGATGTCAGGGTTGTTTCTGAGGCTGTGGGTAGCACTGCGTTCTGCACGACTTAGGTTGTGAGGCAGGCGATGTTGTTTTTCCACAATTTCTGCCTGTGCATGTCGGCGAAAGCATTCTATGTATAGGTCCAGACTGTCATTTCGACCCTCAGGAGGAATCCAGGTGGAGTTTTTCTTCTTGTGCTGCTGGTGGGATGGTGTCTGTGTATCAGTGCGTTGTTCCATGTTGTCTTGAAAGTATTCTTTGAGTTGGAGACGGCAAAAGTAGGCTTCCAGATCACTGCAGAATTGTATCATGTTTGTGGGGGTGGTGGGGCAGAATGAGAGTCCTCAAGATAGGACAGACTGCAATTCATTTGTAAATTTGACACAATCAACTCAGGACTGAATAGGGATTATGAGTGGCTAGCTAACTACAAGAGCAGTTTCTCTTCTCTCGCTGTTCACATCTCCAGTTCAGTTGCTAAAGTAATACCTCACCCTCCCTGATTAGAGATAACAAGCTGGTTCAGCCTCATTGGACTAACCCTGTTATCGCTAACCTGGTTCTTGCCTACCTATTTATACCTGCCCCTGGATAGTTCCACTGCATGCATCCGAAGAAGTGGGTATTAGCCCACAAAAGCTTATGCCTCAATACTTTAGTTAGTCTTTAAGGTGCCACAGGACTCTTTGTCACTTCTGCAATTCCAGACCAACACAGCTACCTCTCTGAAGCTAGAGTACTATAGACCTGAAAGTCCACTGCCCAGCACATTCAGACCAGTGCAAACTGCACAAAAAATCCTACCACTGTGAACTGTACCATTCAGAACTACCATACTCACCTCGCACACACTTTACAACAGAATAAGTGCCTGCCTGTGGTCCAGCGAGATGGAGAATTGTGGGACAATTTTAATCAAAAGAAGGAACTATTGTGGGAGCATGTTCCAGCATTTACATTTGATTTTGAATATGTCTAATAATAACTGGATACAAGTGATTCAGCCTCTCTCTGCTAATTTTTCTGTGGACATGTTCTGTGCTTAAACCTATGTGGTTTCCATGGACTTCAATGTGAACCTTATAAGCACACCTGACACCTTGAAAATTTAAACTCTAGAAAACAAACACAGCAAAAGCTTCTGCTTATGGCTCATGCACTGAGAAAGATTTTTAAGGGTCTATACTAAAGTTTCTTAGATTTTCTAGCTTCCTCTGGATCTGTTACTCACTCATCCAATCCAAAATTATCAACTCCAGATGGTTATATCTTATTAAAAGAATGATTGGTGACAACCCTATAGCTAACGTAGACTCTGAATACTAGTCTGCATTGGTTTCAAAAAGAGATTCCTAGACTTTTCAGGACCTGAGTAAAAGCTCCATCTCAGAACAGAGATACAGTTCCTGCCTCCTTCCACCATAAGAAAATTTTCTCTTTGAGGAACCTTCATATGAAGCTGCTTTAAAAACATCAGGACAGCAAGAGAAGAATTATCTTCATATACAGTTAGAACAGATTATGTAGTTCTGTAGTGCACTCATAAGCTATGAGAGAAGGTCTTCTTGAAGGCCCTCAGGAAAAATATACCCATTATATTCTGTATTTGAAGATGCATTAGAATTAAAGTGTAATCTGTTCCCAAAATACCAGATTTCTCTCAAGTCTTTACATGTTTTCTGCTCTTGCTAGCTCTCTGATAACTGTCTATGACACTAACCTGAAAACTCTCCACTTTTACTACATAGTACTAGAACACTAAAATGACATCTGTTTTTCATAGCATCAGGTGTGTACCTTCATTATGTTTCTGTGAGGCAGAGCAGAAAATTGAAAACCAATTATGATTTAAGACCCCAAATTAAAACCTGTCGACTGTTTAGTAAAAATACTCAATAAAACTTGTTTGCCTTTCAACAGACATATTGAAGTAGTTTGCAGTGTTGTTTTAGCCGTGCTGGTCTCAGGACACTAAAGAGACAAGGTGGGTATCTTTTATTAGAAGAAGAGCTCTGTGTAGATCGAAACTTGTCTCTTTCAGCAACAGTAGTTGGCCCAATAAAAGATATCGCTTCATCCGTCTTGCCTCTCTACTGTCTCTAACGTAGATATCATTTTAAATGCAACTAGTATAAAAAGTATGGATTTATAAAAACAGAAACAAAACAAAAAACAAATCTAAAAACTAAAACCACTTTTAGACTTTCACCACAAACCACAGAACCAAAAAGAGTCAGTCTTTTTCAGTTATGCTAAAATTTATTTTATCCTCAAACGTCTTCTATCTTGCTACAGTACATTTTTAATTATAAAAATAAATTAACAACTGTTTAATTCACAAGTACGGAAGTTATGTCCTGATTTCAGTTTAGAACATCCTGTTTCTGAAAATTAATCTTTACACCTTTGTGGTACAGGAATTCGCATTGTTTTCTTCCAACTCATAGCTCATATTAGCTACAGTATCAAACAAATTCCTGAATGAATTCTTACTACGCAAGGGGAAGAAATATATATTGTAGTAATTTTATATATTTTTATTACTTATTATTTGTATTGTGGTAGAATGTATGAGTCATAGAGCAGGGCCCCACTGTACTAGGCCATGTACAAACAGAGAAGAAAAAGATGGTCAATGCCCAGAGAATTTAAAGTCAAATAATTAAACAAGAGGCAACAAGTGGATACAGACAGAAAGATGGAGGAACACATGGAAAGAATGAGACAAAGCTGATCAGCATGGTAGGCACACCAGCTCCCTATTTGTTGTTAAGTTTTTTGTAGGCATCACAGCAGAGTTTAATGAGGAATTTGAAGGAGGTTACTTTGCAGATGTTTATGGGTAGCTCCTCTCATGTATGAGCAGCAGCAGGAGAGGGAGGAGGAAGCACATAGGTGCTTCTTAGAAAATTTAAGCAGTGGGTGCGGAGGCTGGCATTATGGCATCAGTAGAGGCAAGAGAGTTGACATTTTGATAGTGAATGAAAGCTGAGAAAAGCTGTATGTTGTGCAGAAAAAATAAGCAAGAGTTAGAGGTAGCATGGATGTGAAGACCTAGAAGGAGGCCTGAGTCAAAGATGATGCCCAGGTTACAGGTCTGAGTGACAGGCAGGATAGTGGTGTTGACCACACTAACAGAGAAAGGAGGTAATGGGGAGGGCTTGGGAGAGATTAGGAGCTCTGTTTTGACCATGTCGTGCTTGAGCTGATGGCTAGACATCCAACAGGAAATGTCAGACACAGGCATAGATTGTAGTTTGAACAGAAGGAAACAGGTCTGGAGTACACAGGTAGATCTGTGAGTCGTCAGCGTACAGATGGTAGTTGAATTTGTGTTTGTGGATGAGATTACCCAGAAATGAGGTGTGGGGGAAGATTAGAAAGGAACCAAAGGCAGAGCCCTATGTAACCCCCAGAGAAAGTTGGAGGACAGAACTCACTGAAAGAGTGATTAGAGAGGTAGGAGGAGAATCAGGAGAGGCCAGAGTCTCTGAAGTGAAGGGACTACATGATTCAAGAAGAGCATGGCTGATGGTGGCAAAGGCAGGGACCAGTTAAGGAAGATGGGAATGGAGTACTGGCTCCAAGAATAGCAAGAGCACATTAGAGCCTTTGGTGAGAGCAGTTTCAGTGAGTGCAAGCGGCAGAAACTAGAACGGAACTGGAGGAGAGGAACTCCAGACAGTGATTGCTGACACCATGTTCAAAGAGTTCAGAGAGGAAAGGGAGAAGAGAGATGGAGCAATAGTTGAAGACAAGCTCAAAGGAGAGTGAAAGACATTTTGTCAATTTACTCTTGGAAGAAATTGGCAAGATAGTGCACAGAGAGAGAAGTGGCGGCAAAAGGAAGGCAGGGTTTGAGGAGTAAGTAAAGACTGGAATGGTGAGCGTGGGGTTAAGCTGGAGAAGTAGAGTTAGCAAGTAGAGTTTAGCAAGGAATGTGGCATAGAGAAGTGGCAGGAACAGGAAAGAAGAATCCCAATAACCCTACCAACATCTGATCCATGGAGGGACATGTGAGAAAAGGAGAGACCTCCACAAGAGAAGGCAGACGCAGATGCAGTGTCTGATAAAGGGATTCAGGTCTCTGTGAGAGCCGGGAGAGAGATAGAAAGTGGATGACTGAAATCATCTGAGAGACCGAAAGGGCATTTCAGATATAGCAAGAAGGGTGGTGGGGGAGAGAGAGAGGGCGGGAGGAAAGAAAGGAGGATGGGGATATGCGTGATGTTAGGAATAGTGGCAGGAGAGGGGCAGAGCTGGTGGCAGAGACAGGTGTGGGAGGTGGAGATGGAGGGAGAACCACAGTTGGGGCAAATGTCATCAGAAGTCAGCAGGCAGCAGAGGTTGTGCATGAGGGGTCTGCATTTGTGCTGGTGGGAGAAGGGGAAAGAGAGCAAGAGGGAACTGCTGGTAGTAAGAGGGATGGGGAATGGAACCAGTAGGTGGTAGGAAGAGGGAAGGATCTATGATGCAGAAGAGGGGTGTGGTAAGAGTCACGGGGGAGTGAACAGATGGACAAAAAGGAAAATAACAGAAGAATATTAGGATAGTAATGCTAGAACAACTGTCCTTCAGGTAGCTGGGGATGTGTTGCCTCTTCCTGCTAAGGAGGGAGGAAAAACAAGCAGGGCTGCACCACTGGGAAGTCTGAGGGGAGGGGAATGATGGGAAGTGGAGCAGCTCACTGCTGCACAAGTTAGAGCAGTTTTCATACCATATAAACCTCACGTTTTCAACAACATTACATAAACATTTCTTTTTACACTAAGGAGACAAACAAATTATTTCTGGATCATATCTATTTGGTCTTAAGTGATTTGTTTGTCCAATTCTTTTCTTCCTTTAGATGATGTCCTTTGGCAGCTGTAGCTATTATTTCCTGGATCACAGGGTTTAACTATTCAGCAAATGCATTGACTTCCTGCCCAAAGAGAACTGCAAAGCAAATCCAGGAAACACAAACACTAGCAGCCAGGGAAATAACTAGAATCCAAGTGGAATTCTAAGCTTTTTTAGTTGTGTCAATTTCTCTCTGTATTGGCAAGATGCTGGTTTGTTTTCTGTATTTTAAAATGGGGTTGTGATCAATAAAACCTCCACCCCCAGCCCCTTCAATTTCTGCTCTATGTAGTCAGCAGATTAAACAAAAGGAAAGCACCCATCAGAAACAATCACTTCTGTTCATTTTTTAAAAAGGATTCACACTCTTGCTTGCTACTTTTGGGAGGGTAGCTGTACAACGGTTGTTAAACTGCAGAGTACTGCAGTATTCTAATAATTAAAACAGACTATAACTGGATTCAAAGAAAATTTGACTTTTATTATGAGAGGGTAACATTACCAAAATAAACTAAGGTTTTTCATTGATAGACTTCCTTTCTTCCTGCAATTTAGAAGAGCACGATTATACTAAACTGATGAATATATTAAACTAAATTCAATCCTTAAGTATTTTTGGTGAGCAAAATGTTTTTAATTGATTCTTCAGATCTAGGGTTCTTTTTTAACATCACCGATGGCTTAATTATAATAAAATATGATATAATTAAGCCCAATTTAGAGATACTTTGATATTTACACACACTAAAATACAACAGTATATGGGTAGTGTGATTAAAGTAGTTAAAGTTGCTCTGTTCTCCATTTGCCATCTGTTGCCTCTTTTGCCTTTTCCTTTGTGCTTTTCTTCTCATCTCATTCCCGCTTAGTGCAGGTCTACACTACTGGTTACGTCAATCTAATTTATGTCACTTAGAGGTGTGAAAAAGCACCGCCCCCCAATCAACACAAGTTTCATGCTGTTCACATCAGCACTATGTTGGTGGGAGATGCTCTCCTGCCAACATAGCTTATGTTTTTCACCAAGATGGAGTAATTATGCCAACGGTAGAGCGCTGCTTCAGTGCAGGTGCGCCAATGTAGACTTAGAATCATAGAAACATAGAAAATTAGGGTTGGAAGAGAGCTCAGGAGGTCATCTAGTCCAATCTCCTGCTCAAAGCAGGACCAACCCCAACTAAAGCATCCCAGCCAGGTCTTTGTCAAGCTGGGCCCTAAAAACCTCTAAGGATGGAGATTCCACCACCTCCGTGGGTAACCCATTCCACTGCTTCACTACCCTCCTGGTGAAATAGCTTTTCCTAATATCCAACCTAGACCTATACTTATTATTAACTGAACATGGACAATGTGCCTTGTGCTGTACAAAACAGAATAAGATAGTCCTAAGTACCATCAGAATTTGAAACATTTTACCAGGGGGGCTGGAACAATTTGTATAGTGGAGGTACTGAGAGCCATTGAACCAACCCTTTATATGACGCAAACCACTTCAAGCCGGGGATCCCAGTACTCCTACTTCCAGAAACTATGGATGTTACCCATATGAAATGTATTTTATATACATATATATATATCTGTTTTTTCCATGCTATAAGCTGCTCATTGTCTTTTGAAACTCATCATGCTAACCTGAGGAAAAGGCGTTCATTCGTGGTTTCCCCTTAAACAACATGAAACAAATGAGAGGAGGACTACATCTATCCCTTCTCAAATCTGTATAATGTTCTTGAGAGATCTTCATTCAACTATCCAGTGACTAGAGATTTTAGGACATTGCTGCATGTTAGTTATTCCTCTAAAGGAATGAAATAATATTTTCACCTTTAGCTGTTTTGTAATTAAGTCACTGTCAGGATGATAGAATACGAAGTAGTGGTGCACTGTGCTTAGATGGCCTTTCTGGTTAAAATGCACTCATCTGGAGACATGTTGCCACAAAATGAAATGATGTACAGCTTCCTGAAATGCCTCTTTTTATCTGCCGTGCAGCCAAAAAATCTTTAATAAGAGTCATTTATATATCTTAGGGGAGGGAGAGGAATACAGGGAAAAAAGATAAAGTGGAATAAATACTTTCAAAGTTTATTGGACATAATAGTTCATGCAGAAAAATTTGTATTTTCTTCAGTAAATAAGATAGCCTAGTAATTGAATTTTGTTGTATTAACTTAGCTCTGACTTATAAATGTCTTTTTTCATTTAAACATATTACATTAGGCATATGCAACCTATTTAATATAACTTGGGTTAATTAATGGAAAATTGTAATTGTAGCAATCCTTTATACTTCCAATTCCTTTAGAAAAAAATTACATTTTTGGTATTAAAAGGGTACTGTAATGTTATCAGGCTTCTCTTTCACAATCCAGTAAAAATGTGAAACATTTAAATATATTATTTTTAAAATATATGCATCCAGTAATGGGCATTATTAAAAATTGCACACATACATTTATAAAATTGATCTTCATAATGAGGAACTTATGTTTTGTACAAAGTGCTTAGACAAATTAGTATAGACCTAATTATCAAGAACAGAAAAGTGTTCATGTTCAAATTCTCCAATTCCTCAAATGTTAGACTAACTTTTTTCTTCTAACATTAAATCAATATTTGAACAGTGGAGCAAATATTTGAAATGCAGCTAGTTAGTTACCTATTACAGAGAACAAATTGAACTTAAATGATTTCTTTCCTGACAAACTCTGAACAAAATCTGGATTTAGTTCACAATATTTCAGGGGCGACAAAGAGTCTTATAGCACCTTACAGACTAACAGATTCTAGGGATCATGAGCTTTCATGAGCTAAGACCCACTTCATCAGATGAATATTTCAGGGAATTTATATATTTTACTTTACCCTCAAAATTAGAACCCTTCTAAGATATTATTGTTATAACACCATTGGTGTACAGGATGCTTAATCAAGAAGGAAGACATTTCGTTCCCTGATGATCTTAGTCTAATTCGGACATTCACATTACAAACCTTGCTACTGCAAAGTGCTCTTCACTTAGCAGGATCAAATGAGTAAGCAGCAGCAGAGCCAGTTCAGACAACATTGCCAGACCAGTAGCCATAGACAGCCACTGGCTCATGAGTGCACTATCCTACCAGGGACAGGCTGAAATGTTAGTCAGATATTTCCTACTCATGCTCCAGTGCTGTATGTTGTGGAGTACAAGCTGGTCTGTGATGATGAAGCTCTGCAGTGTTCATAACTTAACCTTCTGGGGATCACAATGTCCCCCTTTTTATCATGACCTGGCTAGGTCACACTGACACTGTCCTAATTCCCCCATCTTTCTGTTTAACAGGAATCCTCCATCCACTATTTCCCCAGTTCCTCCCTTCCACAAACACACAAAACATTTCCGGATACATTCCAAATTCTCTCCATCTTGTGGAGCTGATACACTCCCATAGTTGCCAGGCACAGAAGTTTAATACAGGTGAGGTGGAGATCACACAATGAATGCTAGACTGTTCATCTGGGAGCATAATTATATGACATAACTAGATTTACTTGTGCCAGTGGTGAGAATCAGACTCAAGAGCAACAGCAGATAGCACTAAAAGGCATCATTATTTGAACCAAGGCAAAAGAAGTGGGCTTAAGTTTGAAAGAGAAGAGGACACATATTTCAGACATTTGTTATCAAAATATATCAAAGGCTAATCCTCTGGATAAAATAGATAACTGGTATCTGGTCCAAGTATAAAAGGAATTACACCTGAGATTACAATACTTGCAACTGACAGCATCAGCTTAATTTATAGTATTTATTCAACAGCTAAGACAAGAAAATACTAGTATAACAAAGGATGCCCACAGTCAAATAGTTTTAAACTGTATAATGCTTGACTAGAAAATTGGTCATGTTAAAGATGCAAATTAAAACTGCAGTTTACGTACAGTTGATACATTATGTAAGTTTAACTCCATTAAATTCAAAAATTACAAAGAAAGAACAGAGAAACTTTTCATTGGTGAAATGTTATATAACTTTGTTTTGTTTTGTTTGCTTGTTTTTAAAGGGGGAGGCAAACATTGATTGCAAAATAAAATGAAAGCAGAAACGTTCGTACTAAAATCTTAACAAAATATGAAAGATAGACAGAAAAGAGATAAAACAAGTTAAAAGTGTAATCACCTCAAATACAGTTTAGCTCCAGTTTAAGGCAGCACAACCACAAGGGAGGAAAACTATCATCTTGTTGATTCTGAATGAACAGTGGACTTGAAACACCTTCTAAATTAAACTATTAGGATTTGGTTATTAGAAATCTAAAGGACGGAAGGGCAGAACTCAACCTTTTCCAGGAAGGTCTCAGATTACCCTTACAATCTCAAAGTCAAGGTTACTTGTGCACCCTTAATTTACTCAAGGAGGTACAGTACCGCCGCAACTGGTATTTTGTTTAATCCATTTGTTCATCTTTTCTTTTAAATAAAAACAATGATTAAAATCTGACATGGAGAGTTTGCAGAAACAAAAACAGGTTCAAAATTGCATCCAGCCCCTTCTCTTTTAGGCAGTCAGATAACTCCTTATTACTTCCTTGATAGCCTCATCACTTCCCTTGCAGCTTTGTAAAGTTTTCATTCTCAGATTGAAACAAGAACATAGTGTTTCCAGTATCATAAATCTTGCAAATATTTAGAATTTTTCATAACCCTGATTGATAAGTGAAGAGAGAACTTGTAAATATTTAGCGAATCTCTTGTATCTTAAAGTAACTGGGGACTTTCTCCAGTTATATTAGTCAAGCACTAAGTTCCTAATTGCATTCTGTTAGCTACCATGAATTTCAGGGCAGTTGGTTGTCATTTAAGGTCTGATTCGACAAACTCTTTCTGATAGAAGAATTATTCAAATAGTTACAGTATGGAATCTAATTATTCTGCAGTGCTGATTAGAATTACTTATATAAGTATGGGTTTGCAGACTGGGCCTTTATTTTGCCACTACCAGTAGTTCATCTATTATAAATAAGGTTACCTTTTTTTCAAGAAAATGTTAATAAATGTCCCTCCAGAGGTGTGGGAAAACGAGGTTGTGTCACAGAAGGAGGGTGACGTGGGGACCCATCGGAGAGAGACATGCTTGACTGCAAGCCCATCGGTACTCACCCCAGAGCAGCGGCTCCTATCCCGGAGGGCTGGGCCCAGCTCCCCTCTTCAGGAGTTGCAAGCTTGCACATGTGATTGAAGTGCCACTCAAATTTAGTGTGTCCACCTCTTCACAGATGAAGAGGGAGGGGCAGAGGGTGAACTCCGATTGGTGTTACGATCATGTAGGCCAGCTTGCAATGCCAACCAAATTTGGCCCTTCATCTCTTCCTCTCCATCAGTGTGTGTGTGGGGGGGGGGGGGGGGGCCCAGGTGCACCAAACCTGAGTGCTTCAACACATGGGCCAAGTTGCAACACCCAGAGAGGAAAGAAGATCTTAATGTGGGGGGTCACAGAGTTTATTCAAATTCACCATTACCATGAATACCATGACCTTCATGCCAAAATCATAGACTTAATTATGAACTCTAAGTTAAGTCAAGTGGTATGTCGAGTCTGTAAAGCTAATTATTAAAGACACAGTTCATTAAATTAAATGGCAACATACACTCTGAATAGGTTAAATTTATTTGAAAGTAGAGGCATAAAAAGATATTATAAACGCAAGTTTGCTTTTGCCAATTAGTAATCAATGCTGAAAATATGAAACCACAAAACCCACAGTAATTATTACAGACAGAAAGTCATGCAGCATTTCTATGGCACTTTCCACTGACTGCTCACCAAAACTAAAGAAACGAGAGGAAAAAAGTTTACTTACCCTACAGTAACTAGTGGCTCTCCAAGATGTGCTGTCCACAGGTTTTCCACTCCGGTGTGCATATGCCCCATAAACACAACATCAGAATCTTTTTGGATAGTAGCGTTCATGGGGTCACACCTGTAGGCTGTATGACAGCTAGCAACCTGTAGCCAAGGGCATAAAGGGCAAAATAGCTGGAAACTCCCTTTAGTTCCTTCACTAAAACAGAATCCATTTGACCCAGGACTCTGCAGGAGGGAGAAGGAGTGCAGATTGTGAAATACATGTGGACAACACACCCCAAATAACAACAGTTATTGTGGGCTAAGTAATTGTTCTTTCTTCTTCAAGTGGTATTTATAATCTATTGAAGCAACAACTGTAAGACCACTCTGCCAAAGTGGGTGACAGATCTCGAGTCTTCTGTCAAGGAGTAGCACAGGCTGGAAGTGAGAACTGAATTCATGAACACCTCTGTCCACCTCAGAAGTAGTTTTAAGCTACAATTGGATCAACTTAATATGGGTTCTTGGGTAGCTGAGAAGGAAAATAAAGGATGCAGAAATGATTCTTTCTCCCCTAAATCAAGTTAGATTATAGTCAAGTGAAAACTTCAACAGGAAAAAAAACACTCCGATTTGTTATCCCAAGAATTTGCATAGATAAAAATTGCTGTAGTACTTTTATTTTGTTTGTATATATTACTTATGCAGTTCACAGGGAACTGTATGTAGTAAAATATAATTTAAAATTGTATGTCAAGAAGCAAGAACCATTTGTACGCAAAAGCACATTTGTAACCATTGTTTCAGTTTATAACACTGTGAGATAAGCCCCTAAACTTTCACATTTTCTCACATTATTTCTCCAGGTTTCCCTGTACACATTGCTTCTTTGTTAACTTGCTGATGATGATAATGTACAAGACTAGAAGCAAACAAAAAACTCTTATAACTCTAGGATCATTTGCATGTTCAGTAATACACAGCTAGATAACCATTTAATATATAGGAAGAACTGTTATCCTACTGTATTTAGCTTGGATATCAAAATTTTATTTATTACACCGTGGCTACAAAACTGTAACAATTTATATGAAAGAATTCATTCATTCCACAAAGAGTATCACTGAGGCCCAGTTTTTCCCTGTGGCAGTATCAAAGACCATTCTAGTTAGCAAGTTGAGAAAGAGAAAGGAAACCTTAGCAATTTTCTACTGTAAGTGACGAAAGCAAAAATGCATTGAATACTTCTTGGTTTTCAAACAACTTAAAGCAACCCCTCACTGAAACTGTTAGCCCTTGATTATTTAAGCACTGGGATATTAATGCATGAAGAAAATATACTGAGACAACATGTAATTTATTTCCACTGTCCCCAATGATGAATTATTAGTTAAATGCGAAAACAAACTGAACAGCTGTTTATGGAACCAAATCTTATTTTGTCTGTTTCTAATTTTCAAAGTTATTCCAGATGTTCACTTATATTTTGTAGGATCCACTTTGATCCCCGTGTTGGGTATCTTCAAATACAAAAATCCTAGAAAAGACATAGAGGTGAACTATGTTTTTATCATTTAGCCCAGAGTTTCCCAAACTTTTTTGGCTACGGAACACTTTTTAGCCCGGCATATATTTACGGAACACTTATAATATTATTTTGTAGTCGTTTGGTTTTCAAATAAAAATTGCATTATTTATGCTCAAATATATTTAATTTTATAAAACAAAGTAAAAATACAAATTTAAAATAACTTGAACTAACAATTTCTGACTGGAAAGTGCGTATAAAGTAGTACAAAAATCAAGTGCAAGAGTCAAAATTCTCTTTATGCCATGATATTCAATACGAGATCTATCAATTACCAGAAAAAGAGTTTTATGTTAAATTATAGTCATTCAAAAAGAGCTGTAAACTATGCTTCAAATATACCAAATTTAAAATTTAAAAAAATTTAAAGACTTTTTTTTTAATTAAGATTCTTTCATGGAACACCTATTCACATCGTGTGGAACACTAGTGTTCCACGGAACACAGTTTGGGAAACACTGATTTAGCCCATTTTTGCCAGATTGTTCCCATAGAATATATTTGATTGTATTTTGCCATACCTATATTTAAGTGTTCTGAGTGTGGGTATTCCAGCATTCTCTTTAGAACACTTTTCTACAGTCAACATATATCTAAAGATTGCAGGACTGATCAATATTCTGCCCTTTTAACATCTAAAATCAAATGCACCATCATTTTATGGAACCTGGGAAGGAATTAACATCACACATGCATTTTAAATACATATTACACAAATGGCCATGGGGGAAAACACTCCACAAATGAGGTCAAGACACTTGCATAATATACTTCACGTGGTGCATTACCTTTTGTAAGTGGAATTTGTGTTTTTAGGCAGCGCCTTTTGCTGCAGAATCTGGGTGCTGTAACAACTATAACAAACAGTTTCTCAATCAGAGACAACCATTTTATCTTCATAAACTATAGAGTTTGCCACAACATTTAAAAGACAAAATAAACAAATATGCCTCCTGCTTTCTCTAAAGCTTGGTTTCGCATGGGCTTGTGTGAATTACCGTGTTGGGGGATGCAACAGATGTGGGCTCTGAAATGAGAAAGCTCTGTCAATAGTTTTGGACAAGAAAACTACAGGAACAAACAGCAAAAATAGCCCAGCATGACCACCAACTTGGGGCATTATGGCCCTACAAATGCACGTAGAGCAGTGGTGTGCAACCTGTGGCCCGCATGCAGCCCATCAGGGTAATCTGACTGTGAGATGCGAGACATTTTGCTGACGTTGACTGTCCGCAGGCACAGCTTCCTGGTTGCCCACCACTGTTACAGAGTGTCTCATCAAAGGCTAAAATGTTTATCCATCCAAAAGTATATAATTAAGTATATAATTACTTGAAATGTTACATGTGTATTCTGAAACATCCAATGATCAGAATCAGATTTCACGCAGAAATACAGAATTATGAGGAAAATGATTGTGACTGATCTTGATACTGCATAGTCAGTAATGAAAATTCTGCTATAAATGTGCAACAAATGATTGACAATATGGACTAAGTTATATCAATGGTATGATTTGAAAAAGAGTGAAGGGTCTTCCATTTATTACAGTATGTGTTTGTACGTAGCACTATGGGGCCCAACCTGGTTGTGGCCTTTTGGTACTGCTGCAATAAAAATATTGATTGGGCTGGCTCCTTTGCTGGTATAAATCAATGAAGATCCATTGACCTCACTGGAGCTACGCTGATTTATGCCAGTAGAGGAGTTGATCCATTATCTTGACTCCTGTCTATGCCTTAATATATGTGATAGACCCTTTTATGAGTTTATAAAACATATCCAGCATTATTTATTCATTCTGCTTATATAAGAAACCTGGTGATTGCAATTTTGGTAGTTTTGTATTATCATTTCACAGGGTTTAAAAAGGGTTTGTCTAGGTTTGTAACAAAGAGTGGCATATAGAAAGTTTTAGTGAAATCACATCACAGTACAGAAGCCTCTTGATTTCATATAATTTGAAAACCCTCAGAGACAGAATAGGGCCAGTTTAACGTATCATCCTGAATCAGCTTTATTTATCAACATAACACTGCCTATAATTCAGTTCTGGTGGTACACTATCTAGTGATTTTATAATCTAGAATACTTCTGCTAGGCAAATGCTACAAATTAGAGGCAGTATTGCATTCTGTATTGTCAAACAACCTAATGGGAAATGTCATAGTTATGATTTCTAGGCACAAGTGATCATTGAATTGAAAGGAAAAGTTCAAGAAAACAGTAATGCTCTTGTGTATTAACAGAAGGCCTGTTCTACTCTGCAGCTTGCTAGCCAAGTCCATTTCCTTCCTTAATATTAAAATTCTAATCAGCCTTCATTTCATCTGCAGAAATGTATGACTTAATGTAAATCCTGCATTTAGCTTTTCAAACAACAACCTGGAATATCAGACTGCTGCAGAGCATAAACAGATTTCAAATTAAATCAAAATATCAAAACTGCATGTACACAAGTACAGAATATTTTGAAAATATCAAGTGTCTTTTGAACAACTGACTGTGTAGCATAGTGATATTATAAAGGACTCAAAAGTTTGAATCTAGGTTTAACCATTTTAATGAAGGAGACTTGGAGTTTTAATATCACAGAAATAAAATAAAATACAAACCTAAAAATGAGATTAGATACACTACACACCAGATATGAATAGATACTTTAGGAGTTTACAACATGGAGAAATGTATCAGCCTCAGTCAGTCTGTGGCTTGTAGGATGTATCTCATTAAACAATAAAGAATGCTATAAAATTCAAGCTACTCAAAGGAGGAGCACCCCAAAAACGAAAAACTCCAGTAGGTGGGAGAGTCTTTAAGATCTAGTACTTTGGAAGAATAACAGAATAATGAGGCTGAAGCAGAAAACGCTGCTTAGAACCTGAATACAGAAGTCTGCTGCAGTGACCTGGAAATAACATTTTAAAAAACCCCAAAGCAAATACCAATAAATGGAACATCAACTTTCAAATGTAAAAGGCAAGAAACAAATGCAAAGCTCTAAGGAAAATATTCTATTAGCCTCAAACAACCATGCCTAAGCACCACGGCAAATTCCATAGCTTGTGGAGGTGGGGGAGAGTTGAGGGAAAGTGCTGTACACTCAAGGAAGGCTCTGCAGAACTAGAGCATTCAGACGTGATGAGACTCTGAAATGGTGTGTCAAAGTATGAAAGCAAAGGATCAAAAGACCAGAGAAAGGGCCAGGCCTCGAGTCTCAAAGCAATGTGCTCAGTCCCCAAAGGGTTGAGACTTTTGGTGGCGAGAAGGAAGAGCCACAAAGCCAAGCCTTGAACAAAATGCTAAAACATCGAGATCATGCTCAAAAGAGTAGTAAGGAACCATTGCACCTGCAGGGCCAGAGGCCAATGTCCAGCCAACAGTCTTCTGTTCAGTACATGTAGCGATCACAGTCTGCTAACTTTAATTTAAACAATCTGCCTGGAAGATAGGGACATTAAACAAAGACGACAAACTGGAATGCTTCAACAAACTACCATGGTGAAGAAGGAACTGACTCGAATATTCAAGTGACTGAAGGTCCAGAGAGCATGAGACTATTGTTGGGGGAATACAGCTTATGTTCCTGGCCACTAGTTTTGCCCTTAGAGACCAAAATAAGTTTCAGAGATTGGGGAGTTCTACCAGTCTCATACTAGGAAGCACGTTGACATCAAATTGAATTGTTTATTTAAAACGTTTAAAGTAAAACATATCCCATAGTTACTATTGGGTTTTCAGTATCTGAATGCAAACTTGATTCCTCATGCTGTAAGTTTCCTTTCACATTCAGCAGTAATTTTCCACACATACCATGCCTTGTCAGTCTGCAGACTAACAGAACAAAAATCAGATTTCTGATGTGCCCCCTTTAAAAAAAAAATTATACCTACTGTACTAGCAGGTACTGCTCAAGAAATTTAGCTTTCAGTCTGTAAAGGCAGTTTGACTGATTAGCCAACAGCCTTAAGCGATACTTTGAAAAGTAATATTTCAACACTTGTCCGTTTCGTAAAACTTCTCATTTTTATCAGAAAATAAAAACCATTGTATCTGCAGAAGTATAGTTACACAATGATGATTACACAACATTGTATCTGGGTTTCAAATGTTTGAAGTCTAACTTAATTATAGAAGGACTTCTACAAATCAGGGTCTGAAAAGTGGTTTATCCATTTATGCAGGTAGCAATAACAACAAAGAAGTCTTTAGACATACAGGAGTGATGGTTCAGGCTGCTGTACATGCTATTACATACACATTGATGAATGGCTCACTAACCCATACACAGGTGTGGAAGGATTAGATTTTTATTGGTAAATGTCAATAAATGTCAATTTCACTATATACAGACAAACTCATGAAAAAATATTTCCATCTTTAATAATGAAATCTATAGAGAGGCAAAGTAAGCAAAATGCTGCTTGAGAAATTATTAAAGTTTGATTTAAGAATATTTACTTTGTATATTTTGACATGTGATGTTGACAAGTTTTAAGTTATACGCTTTAACTTTTTGAATCTCAGCAATTACTGTCACTAAGTAATTAGTGTCTGACCCCCGCTACTGATGGATCCCCTTCAGAATTTCCTGCAAGAAAATTTAAAATAGATAAAACCAAAAAAAGTTTAAATATCCATTGAAATTATCTAATCTATCTATCTAATCAAATTCTGCAAAGCCTACTCATATAGTAATGGATGAGTACTAAATTTTCCATTTTTCTGCAACATCCCTGCTTTTGCTAATTTTGTAAGACCACTTCTCTTATGAACAATAATTCTGTATTGGGGATTTTCTTTTACTTTTGTGTGTGTGCTGTTGTTGCCAATACACGCTATCCTATTTCAACACTTTGCTTCAATCAATCTCCTTTGGGCGGCTAGCATGTATGCTATTTGTGTTGGAGAGAGATAGGCCCAAAAAAATCCTCCCCCTGATACCTGCTTGGCCTTCAGCCAGCATCAAGAGATCTGTGGAAGGAGAATTCCTGTATTTTTCAAGGGACTGCTTACTGATAAGAATGAGGTAGTCAGGAAGAGCTGACATACATTATGTCACGCACATCCACAATTTCAGAGAAAGCCAGCACCCTGGGAAAGTTGGTCATCAGAGATGTTAGGATTTCAGCAGTACCGTAAATTAAATTTGAAGCCATTCAACTCTGACAGTGATGTATCTGCTGAATTTTTATCTATGTAGAACAGACACAACATGGCCAGCAACACAATAGCAAACATCTGCAGCAGCAGCAGCTGCCAGTTTCTTATTGGCCAGATTAAACACTACTTACTGTCTGTCCAATTCTATGTACAGAATAAAAAGTTAAATTCTAACTTAGACTTGTCAGACCTCATATTTTATTTGGTTGAACAGGGCCAGAGAATCAGAACTCTACAGCTCAATGGATTCCACTTCAACCCAAAAGTTTGTTTCTAACCTACACAAGTACTGTATCAAAAGTGAAAAATATTAGCCTTATTACACTGTGGAAAATGCACAGAAACCCACAGTGGTTCCAAAGGCAAACTAGCTACACCATCTTCCATTATCAGTCTTGTCTGCAGCAATACTCGTTTGTTTAGCTTATTGACTTTCACTGAAATAGTGTAATTTGGTTTTGATGAGAAAGAACTTTCCTTCAAAGCGACCCTTTCCTTATTGACAGTTTATTATTTTTTATTTATAAAAATGTGATGTCCTATATTTAACAATATGCTTGAGGTTTATGTTAACAGAGAATTTTCAGTGGGGTGAATGAGTTGAAAACTGCTTCCGCTTTGGTAGCAGATGATTGTTTTTGCAAGTTGGGAGGTACTCTCCCTTTATCTGCCTAAACCAGAACCCAGAGTAAATAATATATTCAAAAGAAATGCATCAGGTTAAAATGAGGAGTCTGATGGCTCAGCTGAATCCTACGGTTTACACGTTTCGGATCCTGGCTAAGGAAAAAGGGGTTGTGACACACTGCAAGCTGGAAGAAATGGTGTTCATAAAGTGTGATGTTAAATCAAGTCCAGTCTGCCAGCTCTGGCAGTTGCTCATGTCGAAGTTAAAGATCCCATGAGAGCATTAAAAAAAGGGAACACTTTGGTATCCTTGCCAAACTTCCTTCTCTCACTTAATGTCACCACAGATTTAACTGCTTCCAGAGCAAACACTCATGGAATGTTGCAGCCACATAATGGCTGCCAATTTATTTACATCCAATCACACAGAGCAGGAATTAAATACTTTGTAAAGCACATCGGAAATCTGATTACATAGGATCTTGGAATTTTTCATATAAATGCCAAATATCTCAGCTTCTGGATATTTTGAACAAACAAAGTGGCACAGATCAGGTCTTACTGACATTGTTACTCTGCTTTAGAATTCTTCAACCTACAATTTGGTAACATTTTTCTTGGAGCATCTACAAAACTTTTTTATTGATACAATAAGCACCGACAAAAAATACTAAATGGGGTTGGGATTTTCAAATGAAACCGCTTGGTACAAGAAGTTTTACACTCAGACATCTAGTAGTGGGATAACGCTAACCAGCAAAAGTGGAGGGAGCATTCTTTGCTCCCAGGAATCTCTGGGAGGATGCCAAAAGATAACCATTCATATTGACAGGAGGCACTATGAAGCTGTCAATGTCATATTTTGTGCAAACAGGTTGATCCATTAGACAATGGTTGGGAGTGGTGAATTCTAAACTCGATCTAGTGATACGATTCACATTGTGAGAAAAATGGGACAAAAACTACCTCTAAGAATCAGGAAGGCTCTTCAGATCCATTATTGAAAAAACAGATGGATTAAGCTTCCCATTAACTGGATGGCCTTGACATTCCATCATCTGGAATGCCCTAGGAGTTTTGTCAAATAAGAAATCAGAGACTCTCTCTTATTCATGGATCAATTGGCTCTCAGAGTATTAAATGAATCTTTAAAAGTTACTCTAATTTGAGAGGGCATATATGATCTCCCTTTGTGAATATATTTCTCACAGTCAGAATAATCTGTCACTCTCCGACATGAAACAACTCTCTCACTATTCAGAGAGATCACCCAAATTATTGTACCTGGCATACCAGAAAGATAAATACATAACAGCTGTTTATATAGCCCACTACATGTTTAAAGCATGATACAATTATTACCTAATTAACCAATTAAAAAACATATTTTTTTATTTAGCCTCCAACTGTGCCAGATAGGCAAAAACGCAAAACATAAAACAAACAAAAAAATATTCCCATCCAATAGGGATTTAAAGGGAAGAAGCTTCCAAAGTCTTCCAGGATAAACTGAGGACCCTATTCTGGCCCCTGCTCTGGCAGCATTAAGTAGCCAGAAAGCCATCTTGAGAGCCTACCTGAAGACACTCTTCTCTGTAGGAGAAATCTCCAGGAGTCATAGGTTATGGCTCCTATGCCACTTCTCTTCAAGTTCACAGCATGGGGTTCAGCTAGACAGCTGCTGCAACTGGCTGAATTCCAGCTGCTCCAACTGCTCTGGAGTCCTGTGGCCAGCCAGGCATTCATCAAAATAGCCCAAAGAATGCTCAGCCTCACACTAGAGACTCCCCCTTTGCTAGCCTTGGCATTAGAGAGAGCGTAATGGTGTCCTAAAGCCACCTTTCCATCCACACGCAGCACAGCCTGACCAGATTATGAAAGCTGGTTCTGAGTGCCCAGTGCAAAGCCAAGAGCTACATATTCTTTTTGCTTCTTAATGCTATGAACTAGATGCTTCACCAAATCAAGAAGAAACAACAGAAGTTAGGGATCTTGGTGGGGAAAGAAGATCAAACTGGGACCTTTAGTCCAAAAATGAAAAAATCTGTGAGCGTTGGAACAATGACTGGAAAGGAACTATATAGGTGGATTGTTCATTTTTATTGAATACAATTGTGTGAGCATTCCTTTACTTTGTGGGTGATTCTCAAGCTATAAACTGATCCATTTTACATCCACTCAAGCCCAGAAACCAGATAGAATATTGTTTTCCTTTAGTTTGAGCTGGGAATATCCAGGTATTGTTCTCTGTTTAACAATGGATATTTGCCACTGACCGGCTGAAAATTAACTCCTCCTTTGGCTGTACAGTTGTTTCACTTTAAATTCTTGCTCTTATGCTGTTAAAAAGGATATTCTGTAATTCAATGTCTAAACTTGTGAAATGCTCAGAATCTTCAACTCACATAGATATATGTGGGAAAGGACGAGGGTGCTTAACACAACTTAACTTTGGGCCCTTTGTATTACCCTAATGCATGCTGGGTCATATCTTATTCAAGTATACTGCAACATACCTTCCAAAACACAACAGATTATTATTTTTTATAAAATCTTAGTTTAGGGTCATTGCAAAGAAGTTTTAGAAAGAAAATTTTGATAACATACAATTTAAAATTTTGTCATGTCCCAACATGGAATATTTAAAAAGCTTTCACAAGAATCACACACTACCTAGCATTTGTTTCTTTAATATGTACTATATTCTTCTTGGCAGATACACATTTTATGCACCAGTTGAAAATGTAGTTGTAGCACTTACAAACTGAATAACGTGGTTTTTGGTTCATGAAAATTGCTTATGTGAAACATCTCACAAAAGGGCTACTTGGCTTCAATAAAGCTTCTGAAATCAGTTTATAAGTATCTAGACTGTAAAATTCATTATTTGTCTCTACCAGTTTAAAGAAATGAAGAACAGTATGAAGCTCAGAATTTCAGTTATCCATATTTAGCACTTTTGCTAAAAATTTTCTAAACTATTAAGTCTACTTAATAAAGAAACTTTATTCCTTCAACCAAAAGATGTCTGATTTACAATGTAAGCAAATCAAAACAGCCTCAGTATGGGTGACTTCATCACTCAGGGGAACTGGTAATCAGATGAACATTCATCAGTCTGAATCTAGTTTAGGCCCATAATTACAGAAAGTTACTATCTGATGGCTGCTCACTTGTTAATATGAGATGAGCTGGTGTTCTCAGTCCTAATGAATTGTGTGCACATAATAAAATCACTGGTTAAACAATGTAATACATAAATAATATATTGCATTTCTATGGTGCCTTTCACCTGAGAGCCTGAAAGTACTTTTTGAACACTATTTTAGTTTTACAAACCCATTTTACAGATAGGGAAATTAAGGGTAGGTCTTCACTACCCGCCGGATTGGCGGGTAGCAATGGATCTTTTGGTGATTGATTTATTGTGTCTCGTTAATAAGCGATAAATGGATCACCAACAGCGCCCCCGTTGACTCAAACTCCAGCTTGCCACGAGGCGCAAGCTGGAGTCGACAGGGGAGCGTGCCGCCGACCGCCGCTGCCATGAGGATGGCAGGTAAGTCGGCTGAAGATACGCCAACTTCAGCTACGTGATTCACGTAGCTGAAGTCGCGTATCTTCAGTCAATCTCTCCCTCTCCTATCCAGTGTAGGCCAGCCCTAAGGAATAAAAATATGTCCAAGAAGACAGAGCAATTGAATGGCAGAGCTGGAAAAAAAACCCAGAAGTCCTGACTGTCAGTCTAGTATTCTAACCACTAGACTACACTGTCTCTTTTTACCTCTGATTCCTATTACAGAGAAAGAATACACACTATCACAAAAGGAAACATTATATTTTTAAAATTTATTTCCAACCAATGATTGTGAAAGAGGAGCCTAATGTTTATAGATGTTCATGTCAATTTACAATAGGGCCTCCTTAGCCACATGCTTATAGCAAGGGGCCCCAAGGCATATTTGGGAATGGAAACATTCTGAATTCAGCTCTTATCAAATTTCCAGCCCACACTATGTTTTTCATTAGTATACATGGTGTTATAATAAATTACGCACTTCCTTTTTCACTTTATGCTTTTAACATGTGACAATACTTCTACGAATGTTTTGTGTTACTGAACCACACTAAATCTGAGAAACTATTTTATGATGAAAAGAGAAAAAGACAGATTGAAAACTGAGCGACGCTGAAACAAATTTCTAGTTTAAATTCTCCACTGGGGGCCAACCCATTGCCAGTGCCAGCTCCCAGGGGACCCAAACTGATGAGGACTATACTAACAAAAGGCCATCAACAAGCACATATTTGAGAAACCTATTCCCAGAGCTTACAGAGAAGATGACTACCAGTTTACTCCATACATAGCTAGTCTAAAAGAATTCTGCTTTCAAGACAACCTCCAAGTCATGCACCTGCAACCCACTCAGCTGCCAGACCCTTTAACCCCACTGTGCAAATGTGTAGCGTCTGGAAATCTGCCTAAGGCTCCACACATCTGATTTTCACAAGGGTCTTTCTGCACAAAGGCCAGACCAATTCAACTTTTGTGTCAACATTCTAGTAAATATGAATAGTGGAAAAAATATCAAGGAAGCACAGAAGGAAAGACGTTTAAGAGCAATTCAGGGCTCTGAGGGTTTACTAAATGTATCAGGCATTACAAAATGCTACAGTGTTACCTCATTATTCTCACACTTGCATCTCTATACTAATCTCAAGATAAACAGTAAGATAAATGCTACTTTCTTTCTTCTGTTAAATATGGATGTGGTCATATTAAAAGGGGATCGAACTGATGTTTTGCTCCCTACAAATACACCAGATTCTAAAAATCATTTGTATCATAAGAGACAGAGCAGTCTGGTACGAGGATGTAGACCCTCAGGCAGAATGATAAGATCCCATGACAATTTTTTATGCACCAGTTTATTTCCCACAAGATTATCCCTCCACACGAATCTCCCAAGTCTTGAAGAGTCAGAAAAGTCAGCAGGGAAGCGGCTGCATCAAAGGACATTCACTACACTTCCTCCTGGCAAACATTACTGTAGCCCAGCTGCCAAGGGACAAAGGGAAAGGGGTAAACAAATTGTCCCAGGGCTACAGGGCCTCGGTGCACATTGCTTTGGCATCTGCAGATCTTGAGGAATCTGTAGACTTTGGAGGTTAAATTGCAATCATTCTGTGAGGGGCTCAGAAGGGGCACAACTTTCCTCTACTTCCAGTGAAAAAAACACAGAAAAACCGCACAAAGATGTCCTGGTAGCGTTTTTCCTCCTCCATTTCCACATCCTCTGGGTTTTTCCACAGAGGGGGATGGTTGGGTCCTATACAGTCAAGCAGGTTACCACAGCTCCCAAAATAATTGCACTTAGGCTATAAAGAATAATTGCACCATCTATTCTCAGACCATATTTTCTGGTGTAGTCTGAACTGGAATGTTTATACTGACCGACATACAGAAGTAAAACCATTCTTCTTTTGCTTCATAAGCTGACAGAATCAAATCTCTGCGTTCTGTGGTCAAAACTGAATAGGGATACCAATGGTGGCTACATTTTAAATTAAATTAATTCTATCCAGAACATTTAAGGTTTTAATAAGAGAAAAGAGATGAGACTCAAATGAAATGTTCAGAGTTGACTCAGGGGCCCTCTAATTTTTGTTACTATTTATTATAACACAGACATGTTGTTTTACTAATATTGTGGTAAAATAAATTAAACAAATTATCATAGAAAATAGCTGTGGATAACGCATAACCCAAGCCAACACCTCTCTTACTAAAATCTTCCATTGACGGCTATAACTGCTAATCAAAGTGATTTAAATTATCAATTTTAATCATGATTTATATGAGCAAGCAGGAACCTTGATTTAAATCATGGTTTTGAATCTTGTTTTGCATTTATACTTTCCAGTTATTTTCCTAAAAACATGTTGATTCTCATTGGTTTGTAACCATTAAAACATGTTGATTTGAAACTAAATGTAGACCAAATCTGGTGCTTCTTTTTGCTAACCAGATTATATATATAAAACTGCTTATACATATACACATATATACATGTTTAAGCAGTTATATAGCTTATTTTACATTTATTCAGATTCTTAGTTTTTTATACTTTTTGTTATGCTACAAAATGGTGAATGATGCATTTCTTATTTACTAGACAATGTTTTCTTTTAAATTGTGATTTGTGTCAAGTTCTAGTTGGATAAAAATTCAAATTCAATTAAAACGCACAAAAATATCATTTAAATGTTTTTTTATTAAACAAAAGTACCTTAAAATGCTGTATACGTAAGAAGAAAGTTTATAAAAAGTTTGCATTTAAAACTAACAGATTTATTAAACACAGGCAGTATTATCTGAAGTTAGAGAACTGATTGTTTCTGATGACTACATCCCTCTCTCGCACCTGGTTTTTATTGATAGATTGGGCAGAGGCAAATAAGCTTTTGCGGCTTATTTAACTCCTAATTGGTTTCTTAACTTTGAATGAACTAGTCACTGAACTGAACTAGTTGAGTAAACTGAAATGATGAAAATATTCTCTGCACCTGCAGGAGAGGCTTACTGCTGTCAAAATTTGATTTGGCACTTCAACAGACTCTGGTTCCAGGTGCTTAGCCAGCAGCTTCTATCAGTTCAGTAGTTTGACTTTCTGTAAAATTTAGATGCCAGCATGTGCTGCTCTTTTTTTAATTTAGTTGAAATGATTCTAATAATTATATTAAGTTTATAATAACTTAACATTGGTTATCATAATGTCAAATTTAATGCTATTTTTTTAAACTAAACCTATATTTAAATTTTAAAAAATCCTTTTTTTTAAAAAAAAACCCCATTTCATTGTTATCCACCATAGAGCTACTTCAGACAACTGCTGTAGCAAATATCAGAGAGGTAGCTGTGTTAGTCTATCCACAAAAACAATGAGGAGTCCAGTGGCACCTTAAAGACTAACAGATTTATTTGGGCATAAGCTTTCCTGGGTAAAAAACCTACTTCTTCAGATGCATGGAGTGAAAATTGTAGAAACAGGCATAAATATATATTAGTACTGTAGCAAAGAAGAGTGAACATAAGGATCTACCTTAATGAACTTCACATGTGCTAAGGACATCAGCTACTGTTAAATTGCAGTGCATAATGAAATACGTGTCATGACTAAAGCGCTAGCTGTACCTCTGATCCATCTGCCGGTTGTTAGGCCTCATGTACTTATATGTTCTGGGGTTGAATCCTACAATTAACCAATACGTAAACCAGGTCCTAGGCTACAGTACCCTGCATATTTATCATGCTTACCAAGCAGGTCCAGTTGGGTACCCTTGTTTCTTTCCTTTGGGAATGTATGAGCAATGGATTACAGTAACCCAATCAATTTCTTAACTTTGAATGAACTATTGAACTGAGCTAGTTGAATAAAATGAAACAACTTTGCACTTGCAGAAGAGGCTATAACTGTCAAATGCTGATTTGTCACTTCAACAAACTTTGGTCCAAATGACCCAAAACAGCCTTCTTAAAGGTATTATTTGACCTTAACAGTAGGAAAACAGCATAGTATAAAAGACAAAAGGATTTGAGAACAGCAAGAGGAGTCCATGCATGTCTATCTTAGGGCATGGTTACACTTACAAGATTATAGCGCTATTGGTTATAGCGGTCCCCTTATACAGTAATATGAATAGCGCTATTGTATGTCCACACTGAGATGCTCCAGCGTTATAGCATGGCCACATTTTCGGCATTTAATGCGGCATTAAGAGCAGCGCATTAGGGCATGTATCCCACAGTACACCTCTTCTCGATCTGGCGCAATGCCTTGTGGTAGGGGGGGCGTCACTTGCGGGGCATTCTGTATCCTGTTTCAACTACCCATGATGCTTTTTGGCATATCCCAGCAATCCCTGTGTTTCCTTCCACCTCCGGCGCCATCTTTCAACGGTTTCAGCAAGGCGCGCTCCGTCTTCCATTGTCGTGTGCCGCAATGAATCCAGAACTGCTGAGGAACATGCTGACGACTGTCGCCAGCACATCTCTGTGTGCAGTGGAGTTAATCCTTGACATGCAGGATGACAGTGATGAGTCTGAAGACGAGATCGAAGTGGTGAATGCGTTTGACACGAAGCTTCTTGTCTCATTAACGGACATGCTCATGGCTGTTGAACGCCGCTTCTGGGCACGGGAAACGAGCACTGAGTGGTGGGATTGCATCGTCATGCAAGTCTGGGACGACGAGCAGTGGCTGCAAAACTTTCGAATGAGAAAAGCCACTTTCATGGGACTGTGTGCTCAACTCGCCCCCGCCCTGCGGCACAAGGACACCAGATTGAGAGCTGCCCTCCCGGTGGAGAAGCGGGTGGCTATTGCGATCTGGAAGCTGGCTACCCCAGACAGCTACCGATCGGTGGCCAACCAGTTTGGGGTTGGAAAGTCGACCGTTGGAGTTGTGCTGATGCAAGTGTGCACGGCCATTAATCGCATCCTGCTACGAAAAATCGTGACTCTGGATAACGTGCATAACATTGTTGCTGGCTTTGAAGAAATGGGTTTCCCTAACTGCGGAGGGGCGATAGATGGGACCCATATACCTATTCTGGCGCCCGCCCACCTAGCAGATGAGTACGTTAACCGAAAGGGGTACTTCTCCATGGTTCTCCAGGCGCTTGTGGATCACCGTGGGCGTTTTACTGACATTAACGCTGGCTGGTCTGGAAAGGTGCATGACGCACGCATCTTCCGCAACACCAGCCTGTTCATGAAGCTGCAAGCCGGGACTTTTTTCCCAGACCAGAGGATCCCCGTGAGGGAAGTGGAAATGCCTATAGTGATTCTTGGCGACCCTGCTTACCCTTTAATGCCCTGGCTCATGAAACCCTACACAGGGAGCCTGGACAGCAGTCAGGAAAGGTTCAACTACAGGCTTAGCCGGTGTCAATGACTGTGGAGTGTGCTTTTGGGCGTCTCAAGGCGCGCTGGCGCTGTCTTTATGGGAGGCTAGACTTGGCCGAGGGTAGTATCTCCGCGGTTATTTCCGCATGCTGTGCCCTACATAATCTTTGTGAGTGGAAGGGCGAAGGCTTCACTCAGGCATGGTCCTCGGAGGTTCAACGCCTGGAGGCCACATACGCCCAGCCAGAGAGCAGGGTTCTTGGAGGGGACCAGCGCGAGGCTGTTAGGATCAGGGAAGCCTTGAGGGAGCATTTTGAGGCTGAAAGCCAGTTCTAAAGTGAGGTGCAGACGGAGGGAGGGAGCATTCTTTTAATAGGAACAGGCATTTGCTTTTCTGTAGCCTGTAATAATCTATGTACACTTAATAAAGAAACCAATTTATTAAGAAGACAATTCATTTATTGAACAGGTACTTCGGTTGCTGAAAGAAAATATTGTGATGAGTGTGAGGGGGAAGCCGGGGAAGGTGCAATGGGGGTGGCATGGGGTCAGTCAGAGATCGGAATATGTCTGGGTCTCTGAGTCTCCAGTGCCCTCACAGTGGCCATGTCCCCCGAACCCCATTTGCGGAGGGCAGTAAGGCATGTTATTAGGGGTTGACTGCAGTGGATAATTGTCCGGGGTTTGGGGGTTGTTCGGTGAAGACAGAGGGGTTGGAGGCAGCTGTGGATGGTGATAACCATATAGCTGATGATAGTGGCCTGGAGGGTACTGAGGCACAGAAGGGGAAGGGATTTGGGGCAAATGATAATTGGGGTGGTGAGCGCGGTGCTTCTCCTCCTGAAGGGTGACAATCCGCTGCATAGTCTCCAATTGAAGCTGCAGTAATGAGAACAGCTTATCGGTGCTTTTCCGGCAGTGAATCGCATTCTCCTTCCGCGCCTTCTCCCTCAACTTGCCCTCGTTCTCCCTCCACCTCTGCGCAACTCAATTCTCCGTTACAGCCTGTTGCATTACTTGCTGTACAAGATCCTCTTTGCTCCTTCGTGGCCGCTTCCTCAGTCGCCTCAGCCTCTCAGCTGTTGATAAGAGCGATGGCGCAGGGCTCAAGGACGACCCTTCTAAAATAAAAAGATACATTTAACAGTGGTTCCCTTGTAAAGAGCAGACATGCCTATGATTCCCCCGCACTCCCCGTTTGCCTGTCCCGCAGAGAGCACAGATACAGCAACGGAGCCCCTGCCATGGTGAGTGCACTCCAGAGGCAAGGGAAATGATTTTTTCCCTGCCCCAGAAAAGCTGTGCCGGGGGAGGGGGTGGGGAGTGCCGGTAAGTTGCAGGAGCCCCACTCTGAGCAGCAGGCAGGGGGAAGGATTTCTTCCCTGCCCTGAAAAGCTGTGGCGGGGGTGGGGGCGGGGTGGAGTGCCGGGAAGTGGCAGGATCCCTACTCTGAACACTGTTCCAACATTCTCCGTAGGTGTTTGTCCTGGAAGATATCTCGTTGCTTCGAGTCACTGAGGAGCAAAGGGAAGGGATTTTATTAAGATGCGGCTTCCGCCCAGGGCCATATGCAGCGTGCCTATGTGCAGCAATGCTCCTCCCACCCATTGTAGCACAGTGGCAGGGACTAGTGACTGTGACCGGGACGGGGACCACGCTGGCTCTCCCGGGAAACCTGCGCAGGCACATTGCAAGTGCTCTTTTTGAGACCTTTGAAGAGATTACTGATGATGACTACCGCGAGGTGATAGACTACATCAATGCACTATTCCACATGTAGGCAAGCATGCAAGCATCCCCTTCCACCCCAAGCTGCCTGCCTTCCCCATAGAAAAGCAGCTTTACCGCCGCAATGCACTGCTGAGCTGGCCCCTGCAACTGCCGGACGCTGTGGCTGTCCGCCCTCCTCCTGGCTTTAGAGGAGAGCTCCTGGCTGCATGCCCCCCTGCCCTCCTCCTGGCTTGAACAGAGCACCAGGTGGAATGCCCCCCTCATCCCTTTCCACCCCAAGCTGCCAGCCTTCCCCATAGAAAAGCAGCTTTACCTCCGCAATCCGCTGCTGAGCTGGCCCCTGCAACCGCCGGACGCTGTGGCTGGCTGCCCTCCTGGGTTGAGAAGAGCTCCTGGCTGCATGCGTCCAGGGACTCCTCCGTGCCCTGGGTCGCCGCTGCCTCGTCCTCATCCTCCTCTTCATCCTCCTGCTCTTCGTCCTCCTCCTCACCCACCCCTTCACTGGTGGGCTGGGAAGTGTCCACGGTGGTCGATGGAGTGACCGTGGGATCACCGCCAAGTATCGCGTGCAGCTCCTTATAAAATCTGCAAGTTACTGAGGCTGCCCCGGAGCGGCTGTTTGCCTCGCGGGCTTTGCGATACGCATTCCTAAGCTCCTTTACCTTAACACGGCACTGCAGAGTGTCCCGCTCATGGCCTCTTTCCGCCAACGCCCGTGATATCTGCCCATAGGTGTCAAAATTCCTGCGGCTAGACTGCAGCTGAGACTGAACAGCCTCTTTCCCCCGACAGCTGATGAGGTCCAGCACCTCGCTATTGCTCCATGCTGGGGATCGCCTATTGCGAGGAGGCATGGCACGTGGAGTCATGATGATCAATC
>ML677381.1:11365699-11382196 GCA_007922305.1 Dermatemys mawii | reverse complement strand
TGCTTGGCTGGAGCAAACAGGAAGGGGATTTTCAAATTTCCCTGGAACTTTAAAGGGCGGGTCTGACGTGTGGTCACCTGAGGACAGGACAAAAGAGTTTGCAAGTGATGACCAGAGTGGCTCGAACAGGAATTATGGGACGGGCTGGAGGCCAATTAATGCGCAGTGGGTGTCCACATTCTTGCTGTAGCGCTACAGCAGCTGCGCTACAGCCCTTATTCCCCATGAGGAGGTGGATTAACAATAGCGCTATAACTCTGCGGTTATAGCGCTCTACGTGCCTTGCCAGTGTGGACAGGGAGGAGGTTATAGCGCTCGTGGGGGCTTTATAGCGCTATAAAGTGCCAGTATAACCAAGCCCTTACCCTACAGCCTGGCTGGGGTCTAAGTCTCACCACAGTAACCTGTTTGCCCCTTTTGAAGGAGTGCATGTCTCTTTAAATCCAGCCAAAGTTTTTTGTTCCAGGGGCTCACAAGCTTAGACCTGCTTCCCAAACAAGTTTGGCAAGCTCCGTAGGGGGTCTGAGCCAGAGAATCAAAATGAATGCCTCATGCATTGTCTTCTCAGGTGTTTGCCATGAGAAGCAGACCAGGAAACACTCCCCTTCCTGGATGCATTTCCTATCATTCTTGCTACTGAATTAACTCAGTATATGCATACCGTAGACATCACAATAGCCCAGTTAGGATACAGTGTTCATAAATTATTACAAGAAGCTCCAAATCCACCACACCATATATGATAAGTTGTGAGTACGCCTTGTAATCTATCTATAAACTTTATCAGTTTGCATGTCTTGTTTCTTTGTCTGTGTGCCTTCTCACTTCCTGTGCCATTACCCACTTGCCTCTGATATTAAAAACCCCTGGCTCCACAATTAATTGTTGAAGAGCAGCAGCCAAGCGAGTGGGAAAAGAAAAGAAGAATAAAATGTTTATTAAAAGTTAAAAGAAAGATAAGGTTAAAGATGAACTCCCCTTGCCTCAGGAAAATACACACTTGATAGAAATATCTTCTGGTAAAATTCTCTTTGATCTTATGGGCTTTGTTCAATAGGAAGTACCAATGGTGTTTCTCCTAAGAGCCTTCCCAAATGACAGATATGTACCTTCTCAGCAAGAGGGAAATATATTCATTTCATCTCATAGATCAAATTTCATTCCATCTACAAGTATAAAAAGATGTTTTCTAATTGGCAACCCCACGAATTCCCCCTTGGCCCTTTTCATCTCATGCATCATCACCAGTCACAGACTGCTGGCTAAATAACACCCATACAACTCCATTGTCTTCTGATCATGCCTTCGGTGATACCTGTGTAACCCAATTAACCTTAAATGAGTTTGCACAGGTGTGACTGCTGGCATCCTCTGAAAACAATGGCATTGCACAGCAGTAAAGGAAGGTATAATTTGGAGTACAGGACCAATAGTTTGGTAGTTGAATGAGAAGTGGTAGAGCCACGATTAGAATTAGGGAGATGATTTTACATGTGGGGGATATGGTTGGGGAAGAGGCTTTGGGGAGCTGTCTGCCCAGTCTCAGCCTGGCTAAGAGGCTGATGGAGGCATATTGTAGAAGGTATAGGTAAAAAGCACAGTCTGATGGATGACCAGCCCAGACCTTAAATGGCTTAAGGAAGCCCTAGTATGGAGGTAATGGCAAATTTAAACAATGTAGGATGTTACAGTGGATGACTAATTGTGCATTAACTGGTGGACAAAACCAACTGAGCATAGCATAGATGAAGCCTCTGTTTTTCCCTTTTATTTTCCTATACCTTTCTCCCTCTCTGTCATTAGCCGCAGTCTTGTTTTACATAGACAGGAGATGCAAAATGAAAATTGATATAGGCCAACATCTAGTCTACATTCAGTAATGCTGGTGTAAATCTGGAGTAACCCAATGACTTCAATCACAGACTTATACCAGTGTAATTGGGAGCAGCATTTGTCCCTAAAATTCTAATCAGTTTCTATTTGCAGACTATGTGTAAAGATTGACCCTTAGCCACAAATGGAACATTACTAGGATTAGTTAGGCTTTGTTTATACTACACATGGACATGTCCTGTCGCTCAAAGTCGAGCAGTGTAAATGCTATTTGTTGGCACTTTTGCGCACAAAATACTTCCACACCCTTCTACCCCATTTGCCACGTTAAAACTTTTGTCTTTCTGGGGCAGAGGGAAAGCCTTTTTTAAGCACTTGTGAACGATAGAAGTTTTGACGTTCAATCGGCAGTGTACACAAAGCCTTAGTATTGTATTTACAGTCAAGTGGATAGTAAGGAAAAATTACTATTATTAGTCTGACTTGCAGGTAGCTGGTTGTTCAAAGGCTAATATGAACAGAAACTGACTAATCCTAGTTGGTTTCCTTCTGCCCGTACTTTATACAAGAGGTGCAAAAGGAATCCGACTGGAATGCTAAGCAGTTTCCTCTCTGTTATTCCTCTGGGTATTTCCTTTTGAAGTGTAGCCCTAGGTGGCTGCTTATGCACAACTTTTCAGGTCACCTTTAAAGTGACCCCTCCCCATCTTTGTGCTTGCTGAGTATGGAAACAAACAATTCATTAATTAAAACAAGTCAGTTGTATACCATTTCAGGCCTTCCTATTTCTGTTCAAATATTTTTTTGTGAACTTAAGATGTGTAGGTATTCTTTGCTCTAGGTTTTCAGACTACACTGTAGAAAATGCCAAAATTTCATAGACTGAACTGAGGTAAGACGATTTGTATAACATATGAACAAGCCATGTGTGAAAAAGCCATTTACCTTTATCTTAAAGGAAAATGCATTTTACAATCTAGAAGCAAAAATTCAAACTCTAGACTAGGTACAACTAGTTTCTAACATTTTCCTACTATAGTTAGCTGATAAGTTAACAACCCCCTTCACTCCATCAGACATACACAATAAGATTTTTCACAGCCACATTTCTTCTTCAAAGATGTAAATCCATATGTAAAGTTCATATGGACTTATTCACACTAGTCTAACTTGCAGATAGAAAGATGAGCCACTTTTATGCCAAAGCACTTTAATATAACAGTATTAAACCATCAAATACTGCCAGAAACAGACAGGAGTAGAGGAGCTTTGTCGCTGCACTAAATGCCAGAGGCGTAATAGGAACATGATGGTGATGAAACCATCAAACCACATGCCCCTGTCTTCCAAACCTAACACATAAATGGTGAGTACACAAGTATCGTATTGGTGGTTCTCAAACTTTTTCATGTTGTGGACCACTTCTTAAGACAAAACCTCTTGTGGACAGCTCTCCAGATCTCCCAACTACCCTCAACATATGATGCTTGATTACCAATCCCATTAATTAATATTAAGATTGTAAGGAGAAATAATTAAAATAAGGTTGCTTTAACATGATGGCCGTGGATTCTTGGTTAGATTTTCCCATTCCCACTTTGCATATGTGCTATTTATTTTCTTTCCGTAGCTAAACGACTTTACTGTCACAATCACTGAACTTCTTCTTACTGCAAATAGTCTAATTTTAATCCACACAGGTTCAATTTGCAGTTTTGTTCCATTCTCCCATTTTTCCTTCCTCTCAAATTTTGGTGCTAACGAGTGTAATCACGGTTGAAATTAAACCACAGAGACATCTGTCAGAGAGAGAGAGAGACATTCACAGACTGAATTTCCTGTTCATCAGCAGTCCTAAGTAGCAACTGTATAATTTTTTGGATGACTTGTTTGAGAATTGCAGCTTTAACTCTATATTTCTTAGGTTTCTTTAACATCCTTGAAAAGGAATATGTACTCCTACCACTGAAACCTTAACATCTTCTTAAGACGATTTCTGTGTGGAAATTTTCTGAAAAATTAGGAGACTACAAGGGGGAGGCTCAATCCTACATATTTTTAGGAAGTAGAGGGAGGAAAGACACTTGGGTCTGTTGGTCATGAAATCCTACTAGCTAACCATAATCTTCAACCCACTGTCCTCATGCCACAGACTTCTTATGGTCCATAAAAAGGACTCCTCCCACTCATCTCTGTGGGTGCCGCTACACTCCAGGACTTATAAAGGGAGATGACAGCAATGAGAAGCCTCTCTCTTCTCCCCCAGCTTCAAGCACTTCTCCTTTCCCATCCTTCCTCCTGCCCCAGGATCCTGTGAAGAGAATTCTAGTGATTGAAGGCTCCCTCCACTGGAGTCTCCTCCTGCAATGTTCTCCCATTAGGCAGATATTAAAAAAAGTTACCTTAGCAGAGGGGTAAATGTTGTAAGCACCTAGAGGATAACAGCTTATAAGAAATAGCCAATATGGATTAGTTAAGAACAAATCATGCCAAACCAACCCAATTTCCTTCTTTGACATGGATACTGGCCTAGTGGAAAGCAGTAGATGCGATATATCTTGATTTCAGTAGGATTTTGACACAGTCCTACGTAACTTTCTCATAAGCAAACTAGGGAAATGTGGTCTAGATGAAATTACTATAAAGTGGATGCAGAAGTGGTTGAAAGACTATACTCAAAGAGTAGTTATCAATGGTTCACTGTCAAACAGAGTGGGATGCATCTAGTAGGGTATGTGCAGGGTCCAGTACTATTTTAATTAATGACTTGTATAATGGAGTAGAGAGTATGATTACAACACTTGCAGATGACACCAAGCCCAGAGAGGTTGCAAGCATCTTGGAGGAGAGCAAAAAAATTATAATTCAAAATGATCTTGACAAACTGGAGAATTGGTCTGAAATCAACAAGATGAAATTCAATAAAGGCAAGTGCAAAGTACTTCACTTAGGAAGCAAAAATCAAATGTACAGCTAATGAAATGGGGAATTTTTGGCTAAGCAGTAGTACTGAAGAAAAGGATTTGGAGGTTACAATGCATCATAAATTGATTATAAGCCAACACTGGGATGCAGTTGCAAAAAAGGCTAGTATTATGGGGTGTATTAACTGAAGTGTTGCATATAAGACATGGGAGGTAACTGTCCTGTTCTACCTGGCACTGGTGAAGCCTCAGCTGGAGTACTGTGTCTAATTATGGGTGCTACATTTTAGGAAAGATGTGGATAAGTTGGAGAAAATCCAGAGGAGAGCAATAAAAATCATTAAAGGTTTAGAAAACATGACCTTTGGGAAAAGGTTAAAAAAATCTGGGCATGTTTAGTCTTGAGAAAAGATGACTGAGGGGGAACCTGATAACGGTGTTCAAATATTTTAAGGATTGTTATAAAGGGGACTGTGATCAATTGCTCTCCATGTCAACTGAAGGCAGGACAAGGAATAAAAGGCACAATTGGCAGCAAGGAAGATTTAGATTAGATATAGGGGAAAATATTTTCTAACTTGAAGGGTAGTTAAGCACTGGCATAGGTTTCCAAGGGAGGCTGAGGAATCCCTCCCCCACTGGAGGCTTTTAAAAGCAGGTTACACGACACTTGTCAGGGATAGTGCAGGTATACTTGGTCCAGCTTCAGTATAGGGCCTGCTTCAGCATAGGGGCTGGACTTGATGACCTCTTGCGGTCCTTTTCTGCCCTACATTTCTGACTCTATGATCTTGAGCCTTTGGAGGCTTGTGCCTTCCCACTCTAGAGTCTTAAGATGTTCATCTGAACTACCAACATTCCTTAAGAAACACACTAAGGCGGTGAGGTGCACCAGAGCTTTAGTAGGTTAGTCCCAAATAAGGCAAATCAGTCTCATTAGGCCTCTGCTGAACCAAAACAAGTTTAATTAGGCCCTAAAAAGTCTCAGAGGGGATGACTGGCCCCTAAGTTCATGAGAGGGACCAATGAGCACTAAGGGTTTTCCCTCAAAGACTCTGTCTCCTGGCAGTCACCTCTCCATGCCCAGATCTCCTAATATCTGCAGGAGCAGGACTCTCTTCCTACAATATTCAGGAAGTACACAAGGCGGGAAGATAAGAGGAGAAGAGAAAGGAGATTGGTTGAGTACATCCCCTCTACATAGTAAGGTGCCGCCTCTCACCTTGTACAGGTTGGTTCGAGCAAAACAAGTCTATTCATCATATTACCCTTTTGCCCCTGTCTTTAGGATGGGTCAGCTTGTTCCTTGTTATCTGTATGGAATGTACCAGTGTCTTGGTACCTCTTAGATCTGTGTACTTTTGCAACATCAGCCCTTTCCTTGCCAACTTCTGTGAGCAGGGCCTGCCTCTAGCTCACATCTTAGCTTTGCTTTATGTTAGCAAAGCTTGACCATTACTTTAACTCAGGCCTTAGGCCTCATATCGGGCCTCTGATACAAGGGTTTATGTTTCAGGGCCTCATCTTACTACAATTATCACTACAAAAGTTTTTTTTCTCCTGCTGATAATAGCTAGCCTTAATTGATTAGTCTCAAAGTTGGTATGGCAACTCCCATCTTTTCATGTTCTCTGTGTGTGTATCTATCTATCTTCCTACTGTACGTTCCACTCTATGCATCTGATGAAGTGGGTTTTAGCCCACAAAAGCTTATGCCCAAATAAACTTGTTAGTCTCTAAGATACCACAAGTACTCCTCGTTCTTTTTGAGAAAAGAACCCTGTTGGCTACTGCTTTACTAAAAAGGACCAGTGTATTACATATGTGTTGGAATTAGCCCAGAATAGTTAAATAAACTGATTTAACTTTTAATGACATTTTAAAACAAAAGCTAATATAATTACTGAAAGTATGCAAAAACAAAGAAGGAAACTGAAGCACCACTGTAGTCTCCAAATACATCTACACCAGGAGTGACCGAACAGTGAACTTTAGTAGATCTCTTTTAACCACTCAGATTAGAGATCAATGCAAATAAGCCTATGTATAAGTTTTCTAAGTACAAGAGACAGAGATATTCATGTCTCTGGCCATTAGCACCACATTCACTTGTATGGAATGCAATAGGATCTTATCAGCTGCCACTCCAGCATAACTGGAGATTGAGGGTTTCAAATTCTTTTAGGGATACAACAAAGGGTAAGGAAAATCTCACGCTTTTAAGAATTATGCAGAAACATATTGTTGGTTATATATTAAATAACACTATTACTTAATCCTCCGCATAGAGGTATTTTATCTTTATATGAACCTGTCAAATGTATTAAAGTGAATTCAAATTGTTTGCATACGCTGACAGAGACTATAGATCTGTTCCTGAATTTTAAATTAATACTGGAATAGTTTGCAGAATTATAAACTCTGTCAGCCCTGCCTTTCACATTTACCTTAAGCACACATACTCATGTTTAGCAATCAGAACGAAATTGCCAAATTCAAAACCAGGCTTATTTCCATCGCTGTAGTTAGCAATACAAGGTGACAAAGAGTCCTGTGGCATCTTAAAGACTAACTAAAGCTTTCGTGGGCTTATGCTCTAATACTTTAGTTAGTCTTTAAAATGCCACAGGACTCTGTTACTTCTGCAATTCCAGACTAACATGGCTAATCCCTCTGATTCAATACAAGGTGTTGTCTTTTTAGTAGTAATACGAGTGAGGAATGTGGTGTTTTATGAGTAATATAAAACCATGTCAAGGTGCAGTTTTGCATACTCTGGATTATTTGCATTCCATAACTATGAAATCCTTATCTTGCACAGACTGAAGGGTGGTACTTTTTAAAATACATATATATGCGATTTTCACCAGTTGTTTATGCACATCAAGAGAAGATTGTTTTTGCAGTTACAAACATGAAAAGGCTAATATAGTTTTTTCTGTGTATTTGGGAAAACATTAAAGAGATAGAGGTTTGCTTTTAGTAGCATTTGAAAGCTCTCCAGATAAGAAAACTAAAATATGGAGACGGATCTAGATTAGCACTGTTATTTTAATATGTGAGAACTATCAAATATGAAATCTGATGTCAGTCACAAAATGTTGATGCACGCACAACAAAAATGATCATATCTATTTTAATGTAACTCCAATTAGGTTTTCCCATGTTAGGGTGTCCTTGTCTGAGCATCCTAAATTGTTTTTCCAGTTAAAAACTTTTAGAAGACGCTTTCTGCTTCAAAAGTTAAGAGTATAGCACTTTATTTTGGGCCTGATGCAACACTCAGGGAAATCAATGCGAGTATTTCCACTGATTTCAGAGAGAACTGGACTGGGTCTTATATTGCAGAATCATGCAACACCTCTTCATATCAGAGATAGACGCGAAAAGATTTCAATTACCAAGCAAACTGATTTAACTCCTCTAAATAGAATGGGGTTTTATGTTTAATTCTCTCCCTTCCTTTTCGGAGCTGTGTGTGTGGACCAATGGATGGGGAAGGGGAGTGTTACTTACTGAAGGTTTCTATGTTGGGCCAAATCCTACTCCCCTTACTCATGAAAACTACCAATAAGTGTGAATTTTGCATGAGTGAGAATAGCTGGATTTTGTCCATTGTTGGTAAAGAGCAAAATATTTGTGTATAGCACAGACTTTTCTAATAGAACCTCACTTATCCATCCTCCTCACTCCTGTTATCTAAATACATGATCATGTCTCTCAAGTATGTCAGGAAGCTGACTAGCAAGCTTCAAAAGTTTGCTAGTCTGCTTCCCAAGTTAGCTGGCTCAACAGGACTGAGGGGTCTCACACTATCAACAGGGCAACTGGCTGGGTTTCTAGAGTAGAGGTGTAGAGCCTAAGGCCTTGAGATATTTAGATAGTCAAAGTTGCTATGTATGTTGTTGGGGTGGTGGTTTTTGAGTTTTATAACAATTTTAATTGTTCGGTAGTTGGAAAAATAAACAAAGAGCCTCAAATATACTAGATTATAAACATGTAGGAAAACAATTCCTGCTCTTAAGACCTCACAATCTAAAACTTGCAAATTAGTCTCACTCATGAGAGCCAGTTTGCAATCTCAGTTTTTCTTAAATTAATTACCAAATTCACTATATGGATATTGTATGACTGAATACTGATTAATATTTTGAATACTCACATACCTAATACAAATTAATTAATCAGAACTCAATAGATCCAATTACTATATTATTTCTCTTATGCTTTAACAATTATACTGATAGATATTATATTGAAAAAAGTAGATAAATATCATCTAAGAGCATGAACACTACTGGGAAGTATCTCCATTCAGGTTTCCATATGTGTCAATAACTCCCATTGATGTTTGTAAATGTTATACACATATAGCAATGACACTATTGTATATTCACTAACGTTACATGGGTAAATGAAAATGTCATGTATTTCAACATTATTGTATTAGCAGCCACCACAAAAATATGAAACAACTAAGCCATCGTTTTTCTTTAATCTGCTGATGAATTCAACTGATTTTGTAATTTTTAACCTAACTCAGCAGATATAGGCTATTTTATTATATATATAGTATTAAACATTCCTTAAAAACCTAATGTTTGAAGTTTATCATCATACTTGCATGATGTCCATATCAGATTGCTTTTATTATTTAACATTTGTATACAGAATAAATATCTGACTTTTCCACTATTTGTATCAGGTCTACTAATACTCCAGATGTGACTTCATTTGATCCATTACAATACACTTAGTAGTCAAGGTTCTGCTCTAATCAAATAAGACTTTTATGCTATTCACATTACTTCTAACTAGAAACCTGCAATAGCTTTATGGAATTGTCAAAGGGGACTATACCAACGGCACTGTTATATCTCATACTGCATATTACTTAAGCGAACATCAACAAAATTGTACATTTGACTCATAGAATTTCTAGAAATTAAGGGTGAAATTTATGCTGAAATGGTCTGAATTTCAACAATAAAGCATATTTCATATTACATTTTATAATCCCTACAACCATCATGGGTGTTTTCTCAACTGTAAATCACAACAGATCAATGTTTTGTGTGTTTTAAAATACAAAATAAATAAAATCCTATCCCATAATGGTCTAACTGCCAAAAGTGTAACTAATGTAGAAATATAAAATTGTATAAGCCATTTTAACAATAGAAAAATCATCATCCAGAGCTGTCGAACCTTTCTTACTCCATATAAATACAACTCTGGGGGAAAAAATGTGCATCTTATCTAACAACTTAACAGCCAACTAACAATAGAGCATATAATGGAAATGCTGACAGACATAACTACAGCAGAGCTCCCAGAGCCACTATACTATTATATAGATTATAAATAAAAAATGATGGAGTCATTCTTTTACCTTTTCTAGTGTCTAGTCTCCACAATAAGCCACATCATCATTTAATTAGGCAATTGTGGTTTACCTGTAAATACTGCTAAACAATATACGGTGCTGCTTTTCAATTGTTCACTCTAGGTTGATTTAAATGTCTTTTGTATTGTGAAGATTTATCTTACAAGATAGTTTAAGAATAAAAATAAGCAACTAATGGTTTCAAGAGCTAAAAAAATACATTTTGGGTTCAATCTTACTCCCACTGACATCAATGACAAATTTCTCATTGACTTCAATGGGAGGAGAATCACTCCTTTCTTCTGTTAATAAAAAGTTGTGTTACACATTGCTGATTATTGCTTGGGGGAGGAAGGAGAACCTACATAAATTAAATTGCTCATTATGTTCTGAAGTAGAGGCAAATTATTTCAGGGTCATCTGAATCCAAGCTAAGTAACTGGAATCAATGTACAATACACTCTTTATTCAAATGCAACTAATTTAGATACTTAAAATCTCATTAGCTTAAAATAAAAATTGTTTATAACATTGAATGAGGAATTGATACAGTCTTCCTTAGCGATATCTTATTATTAAAATCATGTCATGTTCTTGTTGAATGACTGAAAATATTCCTAGAACATGTCCCCTATTACACTAGTATAAATCACTGTAAGCATGTTTTAAAGCCTGCACTAAATTAGAATGGCTCTGATTTGCAGCCTTAACCTTAGTTATGCTCTGGATCCATTTAGTATTTGCTTTATGTTATGTAACTGTGTTATCGGTCTAACAGTTCTCAAACCAGGATAATGCTTTTTTAATGTGCGCTTTAAAAAAAAACACAACAGTGTTCATGAGTTTGCACACTGTTACACAGAATAGGCCTCAGAGTAGAGATCAGACCCCATGATTAATGCCCCTTAACCCTCCTGACTTAATCACTTAGAGATATCACAGTGGAGGGGTTGTTTTTGTAATAGACCTCTCAGCCAATCAGAGCATGCAGCTGAAGCTTAAAGGATTATATGTGTGTGTATGTGTGGGGGGAAGTCACATGTATATACAGAGTTCAGTAACACTAACAAGAGTGGTGCAGTGGAGTCAGCGTTCTTTTTCTAAGCTCTGCTATTGTTTATTCTTAATAGAGAAATGAGACATCGGAGGTTCTGCTGAACAACTTATTCTGAAAAAGGTTCCAATACCAGCAAAATGTTTCTGCCTGAGATCAAGAAATCCATTTGCCACAGCCTCAAACAGCAGGGTCGTGCTTACCGGGTGAGTTTTTGACAAGTTCACACGGTAGCTTGCTCTCATTTTTCAAGACGCCTGCATAATAATTTAGGTATCGTACACAAACACCAACTCGGTGAAGCTGAATAGTTTCTTCTTCAGAAGACAATATGCAGTTTATACAGTGCACGTCTAGAAAGAGATACCATATTTTAAAAATCTGTGCATGTTACTGCTTTTATTATAGACTGTTCAAAGGAAAATGTGACAGTAGACTCTCTTGTGAGCACATTAATTCTCATTTGTTTCCAAGATATTAACCTTGATTTTTCAACTATTGTTTCTTTTCATTTTTGTACGATTTTAAAAGATAAAATTCATTATATACTTATTTTTTACCCCTTGTTGTTTATTTTAAATATGGAATTATGCCAGCAAAGAATTTAGTCTTTGTTCTTTTAACAAAACAGAAAAAAACCCTCCCCTGAAAAACCAGCATACTTACTGAAAAAAATAACGTTCTTTCTTTACATATTTTATTCACAACTACAATAGCGAAAACTACAGTAAACTCTACTGTGAAATAAAATTGGAAAGTAGTTAAAAGACATTGCAATATACTAGTCAGAAACAAAACTAACTAGCCACCAAACCAATTATTAACCTGCTTTTTCATTTAGTCTTTATTACAACTAAAAGTAAGCCAGACTGAAATTTCATCATGATACAGATTTGCTTAGTACTTTTAGTGCTCGCAAATATAAACTATTTCAGATATTGACTGTCATTTTTTTTAGCTGATTAGGTATTTATACTATGCTTATCACTATGTGCATTTTCTTACTGCACCTATCAGAAATTAGGACCCATATATACTAGGTCTTTAACTGTCAGTTGAACTTTAGGGTTCTCTTTGTAAATAAAAAAAACAGGAAAAAAGGGAAAAAATGCTATTTCCGTTGTCACCATAACATTCTTGTGATGCACTCTACTGGCCCAATTCAATTCACATTAGAATCAAAAGAAAAGTCTCCCACTGAAATCAATGGAAGTTGGACTGGTCCCCAAATTAGCCAAAGAAAATGGCAATCAAACATTTTGAATAAGATAAGTCCTTTGAATTTCTGTTCTTGATCTATACTAATGACCTTCAAGGAAAAGAGAAATGTATATATTTTGCAAAAGCTAAACATAGGTCCCAATCCTGCATATGCTTACATTTATGTTCTAGTAGTCCCAACCTCTGTGTTGGTAATGGTGGTTCACCACTGATATACATTTTACATCAATGGGCTGTGTAAAAACAATTTGTCATCCACTGCAAAAAACCTGGCTGTGTGATAAATCATTTACTAGTCAATCTAAAGACTACAGTGTAATTGTAAGTACTGGTATTTATTTCACTGCTGACCATTTCATTATTATATATTTGTATTGTGGTAGTATGTAGAAGCATCAGTCAGGGTTTATGGCCCCTTTGTGCTAGGCACTGTAAACAAACAACAGAAGAGTCCCTGCCCCAAAATCTTGCAGTTTAAATATGATGAGAGACAAATAAAATATACAACAGACAGATGGAGAGAGAACAAGGTAACGGTGAGACAAATATAATAAGTAGTGGTCATAGCATGGCAACTGCCTAGCCATTATCAAATGTTTTGTAGCCATCCCAGTACAGACGAGTTTTTCAGAGAGATTTGAAAGAGAATAACGTAGTGGCTTTCTGGATTTTTATGGAGAGCTTTTTCCACGCATATGGGGTGGCATTCAAGAAAGCACAAAAATACTTATGGGAAAATTTGACTAGTCTCTAACCTGTACAGCAGTTTGCCCAATACAACTTCTGGTATAGTGTGATTTTTAGTTTGGTGTAGAGACCTTTGTTTGACCAGATGTTGCCCATCCTTCCAAACTGGTGTTTGCTTTTTCTAATCTCATATGAATATATTTATTACAAACACCTTCAAGTGTCACCACATTCCTCAGATAGCAGAATTCTTCTCTCTGTTTGATTTTTCTTCCAGCCACATACATCTTTCCTTCTGTGGTCCAATTTCCTACCTTCATAAGCTTGGTTTTTCTCAGCTTTTCCTTTCAATCCAATTTTTGCTGCTTCCTGTTCTACCTCTGATGTAAGGGCCCTATATCGTTCCATGTCATACTTAGTAAAGCAATACTGTCAGCAAAGTCAAGGTTGTGTAACTCATCTTTGCTAACCCATCTGACACTGTCCACAATGCCTTTTGTTGACCACTTGATCACCGAGTCTATTGTTAACGCCAAGAGCACTGTTGATAACAAACACTCTTGTCTAACTCCAGTGAGAATATCAAACCACTCACCCAGGCCTATATCTGATTTTACTGTGCATCTACTTCCATCATATATACTCATTATGTTGATCAGTTTGTCTTGTGTCCCATAGCTTCTAGCAATATTCCACAGGGTCTTTCCGTGGACACTAATGAATAGTTTCTTAAAATCTATAAAGTTGATTAAAATGGTGTGATGAACTGGGTTTCTGTCTGTTCCCCTTTTAATTACTGATGATTTTCTGACATTATAATATGGAAAGTACAGCTGTCAAGCGATTAAAAAATTAATTGCACTGTTAAACAATAACAGAATACCATTTATTGAAATATTTTGGATGTTTTCTACATTTTCAAATATATTGATTTCAATTACAACACAGAATACAAAATATACAGTACTCACTTTCATATTTATTTTTGATTACAAGTATTTGCACTGTAAAAAACCAAAAGAAATAGTATTTTTCAATTCACCTAATACAAGTACTGTAGAGCAATCTCTTTATCATGAAAGTTGAACTTACAAATGTAGAATTATGTACAAAAAATGCATTCAAAAATAAAACTATAAAATTTTAGAGCCTGCAAGTCCACTCAGTCCTACCTCTTGTTCAGTCAATAAAGTTTGTTCACATTTGCAGGAGATAATACTGCCCACTTCTTGTTTACAATGTCACCTGAAAGTGAGAACAGGCATTCACAAGCATTGTTGTAGCCAGTGTCGCCAGATATTTACATGCCAGGTGTGCTAAAGATTCATATCATAGAATCATATAATTCTGAAAGCATGCTGCACACCTCATCCCTCTCAGATTTTGGAAGGCACTTTAGATTCTTAAACCTTGGGTCGAGTGCTGTAGCTATCTTTAGAGATCTCACCTTGGTACCTGCTTTGAATTTTGTGAAATCTGCAGTGAAAGTGAACAACATATGCTGGGTCAACATCTGAGACTGCTATAACATGAAATATATGGCAGAATGCAGGTAAAACACGGTAGGGGACATACAATTCTCCCCCAAGTTCTTCAGTCACAAATGGAATTAACATTTTTTTTTAACGAGTGTCATCAGCATGGAAGCAGGTCTTCTGGAATGGTGGCCAAAGCATGAAGAGCCATACGAATGTTTAGCATATCTGATTCGTAAATACCTTACAATGCAAACTACAAAAGTGCCATGCAAATACCTGTTCTCACTTTCTGGTGACATTGTAACTTGTTTGTCTTAGCGATTGGCTGAACAATAAGTAGAACTGAGTGGACTTGTATAGGCTCTGAAGTTTCTACATTGTTTTGTTTTTGAGTGCAGTTATGTAACAAACTCCGCCCCCCACATTTGTAAGTTACACTTTTATGACAAAGACATTGCAGTATAGTACTTGTATGAGGTGAACTGAAAAATACTATTTCTTTTGTTTATCATTTTTACAGTGCAAATATTTGTAATAAAAATAATATACACTTTAATTTCAATTACAACACAGAATACAATATATATGAAAATGTAGAAAAACAGCCAAAATATTTAATAAATATTAATTGATATTCTATTGATTAATAGTGCAATTAAAACTGCAATTAATCGCGATTAATTTTTTTGAGTTAATTGTATGCGTTAACTGAGATTAATAGACAGCCCTAATGGAAAGCCTATAAGTACGTGGATCCTCCAGGAGTCAGCAGAGTTGTGTCATCTCTGTGCCAGGCCCAGAGACAATGGTGAGTGATCAGCACTCAGTGATGGGCTATTCAAAGTTAAACACCTTCAGACAATGGGTTTGCTCTAGCTGGGAAAAGACACATCCTCCTCTTGCCTGAAAGGAGAGGGGGCTTGAGAGCAATGGAAAATTACCAAAATTCACAATAGAAGCAGGTAACCCCAGCAGCAGTGTATAAAAGCACAGCACTGGAGCGAAGGCCATTTTTCAATTGATTAAGATGAAGGAGGCTGCTTGCAGGGGGCTCGGTAGGCAAAGGAGTGGAGGACCCTGCTTGCCTGCCTGCAGAAATACAGATGATCCCCCCAAGGACTCCCAAGGGAAGGGTAAGCTAATGAGAACATTGCGTACAAGATGTTTTTATTGTTTTGTCTGATCTATACTCTTCTGAGCTTTACATGATAAAATATAAGAGAACATAAATATGTTAGACTGTACAAATTGATTGATTGTGTGTGTGGTGTGTATGTGTGTGTGTATGTGTGCACACGCGTGCTGCTTCAGAACTACTGCATGGCCCTGAGAGAGTTATATTGTAAACTAGAATTTTCACACCTCTGCAGTGGAGTTCTGGGAGGACAGTGTGTCTGAAGGGTTAGTGCTGTGCTCAGAGAGGCTAGGTGGTTGCACAGGTGGTTCCAACACTCAAGAATGATGCCAGATAGAAGGACTGCGCTCTGAGGCCATGGTTACACTGGCACTTTATAGCGCTATAAAGCCCCTACGAGCGCTATAACCTACTCTCCGTCCACACTGGCAAGGCACTAATAGCGCTATAACCGCGGAGTTATAGCGCTATTATAAATCCACCTCCTCATGGGGAATAAGGGCTGTAGCGCACCTGCTGTAGCGCTACAGGAAGAATGTGGACACCCACTGCGTATTAATTGGCCTCCAGCCTGTCCCATAATTCCCGTTCGAGCCACTCTGGTCATCACTTGCAAACTCTTTTGTCCTGTCCTCAGGTGACCACACGTCAGACCCGCCCTTTAAAGTTCCAGGGAAATTTGAAAATCCCCTTCCTGTTTGCTCCAGCCAAGCGTGGCGTGCTCTCAGGGAACCCTTGCAAGTGATCATTCTCATTGATCAGACTGATTGCGTGGCGTG
>ML677381.1:11321070-11365689 GCA_007922305.1 Dermatemys mawii | reverse complement strand
GATTGATCATCATGACTCCACGTGCCATGCCTCCTCGCAATAGGCGATCCCCAGCATGGAGCAATAGTGAAGTGCTGGACCTCATCAGCTGCTGGGGGGAAGAGGCTGTTCAGTCTCAGCTGCGGTCTAGCCGCAGGAATTTTGACACCTATGGGCAGATATCACGGGCCTTGGCAGAAAGAGGCCATGAGCGGGACACTCTGCAGTGCCGTGTTAAGGTAAAGGAGCTTAGGAATGCGTATCGCAAAGCCCGCGAGGCAAACGGCCGCTCTGGGGCAGCCCCGGTGACTTGCAGATTTTATAAGGAGCTGCACGCGATACTTGGTGGTGATCCCACGGTCACTCCATCGACCACCACGGACACTTCCCAGCCCACCAGTGAAGGGGGGGGTGAGGAGGAGGACGAAGAGCAGGAGGGTGAAGAAGAGGAGGAGGATGAGGACGAGGCAGCAGCGATCCAGGGCACGGAGGAGTCCCTGGACGCATGCAGCCAGGAGCTCTTCTCAACCCAGGAGGGCAGCCAGCCACAGCGTCCGGCGGTTGCAGGGGCCAGCTCAGCAGCGGATTGCGGAGGTAAAGCTGCTTTTCTATGGGGAAGGCAGGCAGCTTGGAGTGGAAAGGGATGCAGGGGGCATTCCACCTGGAGCTCTTCTCAAGCCAGGAGGGGGGCATGCAGCCAGGAGCTCTCCTCTAAAGCCAGGAGGAGGGCGGCCAGCCACAGCGTCCGGCGGTTGCAGGGGCCAGCTCAGCAGCGGATTGCGGAGGTAAAGCTGCTTTTCTATGGGGAAGGCAGGCAGCTTGGGGTGGAAAGGGATGCTTGCAAGCTTGCCTACATGTGGAATAGAGCATTGATGTAGTCTATCACCTCGCGGTAGTCATCATCAGTAGTCTCTTCAAAGGTCTCAATAAGAGCACTTGCAATGTGCCTGCGCAGGTTTCCCGGGAGAGCCAGCGTGGTCCCCGTCCCGGTCACGGTCACTAGTCCCCGCCACTGTGCTATAATGGGTTGGGGGAGCATTGCTGCACATAGGCAAGCTGCATATGGCCCTGGGCGGAAGCCGCATCTCATTAAAATCCCTTCCCTTTGTTCCTCAGTGACTCGAAGCAACAAGATATCTTCCAGGACAAACACCTACGGAGAATGTTGGAACAGTGTTCAGAGTAGGGATCCTGCCACTTCCCGGCACTCCACCCCGCCCCCACCCCCGCCACAGCTTTTCAGGGCAGGGAAGAAATCCTTCCCCCTGCCTGCTGCTCACACTGTGGCTCCTGCAACGTACCGGCACTCCCCACCCCCTCCCCCGCCACAGCTTCTCAGGGCAGGGAAAAAATCATTTCCCTTGCCTCTCGAGTCCACTCACCATGGCAGGGGCTCCGTTGCTGTATCTGTGCTGTCTGCGGGACAGGCAAACGGGTAATGCGGGGGAATGATAGGCATGTCTGCTCTTTACAAGGGAACCACTGTGAAATGTATCTTTTTATTTTAGAAGGGTCGTCCTTCACCCCTTCGCCATTGCTCTTATCAACAGCTGAGAGGCTGAGGCGACTGAGGAAGCGGCCACGAAGGAGCAAAGAGGATCTTGTACAGCAAGTAATGCAACAGGCTGTAACGGAGAATCGAGTTGCACAGAGGTGGAGGGAGAATGAGAGCAAGTTGAGGGAGAAGGCGCGGAAGGAGAACGCGATTCACCGCCGGAAAAGCACCGACAAGCTGCTCTCATTACTGCAGCTTCAATTGCAGACTATGCAGCAGCTTGTCACCCTTCAGGAGCAGAAGCTCCGCACCCACCACCCCAATTATCGTTTGCCCCAACTCCCTTCCCCTTCCTTGCCTCTGTACCCTCCAGGCCAGTATCATCAGCCAAATGGTTATCACCATCCACAGCTGCCTCCAACCCCTCTGTCTTCACCGGACTACCCCCAGACCCCAGACCATTATCCACTGCAGTCTACCCCTAATAACATGCCTTACTGGCCACCGCAAATGGGGTTCGGGGGACATGGCCACTTTGAGGGCACTGGAGACTCAGAGACCCGGACATACTCCGATCTCTGACTGACCCCACGACACCCCCATTGCACCTCCCCTGCCTTCCCCCTCACATGCATCACAATATTTTCTTTCAGCAACCGAAATACCTGTTCAATAAATGAATTGTCTTCTTAATAAATGGGTTTTTTTATTAAGTGTACATACATTATTACAGGCTACAGAAAAGCAAATGCCTGTTCCTGTTAAAAGAATGCTCCCTCCCGTCCTTCCTCCCTCCCTCCATCTGCACCTCACTTCAGAACTGGCTTTCAGCCTCAAAATGCTCCCTCAAGGCTTCCCTGATCCTAACAGCCTCGCGCTGGTCCCCTCCATGAACCCTGCTCTCTGGCTGGGCATATGTGGCCTCCAGGCGTTGAACCTCAGAGGACCATGCCTGAGTGAAGCCTTCGCCCTTCCGCTCACAAAGATTATGTAGGGCACAGCATGCGGAAATAACCGCGGAGATACTACCCTCGGCCAAATCTAGCCTCCCATAAAGACAACGCCAGCGCGCCTTCAGACGCCCAAAAGCACACTCCACAGTCATTCGACAACGGCTAAGCCTGTAGTTGAACCTTTCCTGACTGCTGTCCAGGCTCCCTGTGTACGGTTTCATGAGCCAGGGCATTAAAGGGTAAGCAGGGTCACCAAGAATCACTATGGGCATTTCCACTTCCCCCACGGGGATCCTCTGGTCTGGAAAGGTGCATGACGCACGCATCTTCCGCAACACCGGCCTGTTCATGAAGCTGCAAGCCGGGACTTTTTTCCCAGACCAGCCAGCGTTAATGTCAGTAAAACGCCCACGGTGATCCACAAGCGCCTGGAGAACCATGGAGAAGTACCCCTTTCGGTTAACGTACTCCTCAGCTAGGTGGGCGGGCGCGAGAATGGGTATATGGGTCCCATCTATCGCCCCACCACAGTTAGGGAAACCCATTTCTTCAAAGCCAGCCACGATGTCATGCACGTTATCCAGAGTCACGATTTTTCGTAGCAGGATGCGATTGATGGCCCTGCACACTTGCATCAGCACAACTCCAACGGTCGACTTTCCAACCCCAAACTGGTTGGCCACCGATCGGTAGCTGTCTGGGGTAGCCAGCTTCCAGATCGCGATAGCCACCCGCTTCTCCACCGGGAGGGCAGCTCTCAGTCTGGTGTCCTTGCGCCACAGGGCAGGGGCGAGTTCAGCACACAGTCCCATGAAAGTGGCTTTTCTCATTCGAAAGTTTTGCAGCCACTGCTCGTCGTCCCAGACTTGCATGACGATGCGATCCCACCACTCTGTGCTTGTTTCCCGTGCCCAGAAGCGGCGTTCAACAGCCATGAGCATGTCCGTTAATGAGACAAGCAGCTTTGTGTCGAATGCATTCACCGCTTCGATCTCGTCTTCAGAATCATCACTGTCATCCTGCATGTCAAGGAATAACTCCACTGCACACAGAGATGTGCTGGCGACAGTCGTCAGCATGTCCCTCAGCAGTTCTGGATTCATTGCAGCACTCGACAATGGAAGACGGAGCGTGCCTTGCTGAAACCCTTGAAAGATGGCGCCGGAGGTGGAAGGAAACACAGGGATTGCTGGGATATGCCAAAAAGCATCATGGGTAGTTCAAACAGGATATAGAATGCCCCGCAAGTGACGCCCCCCCTACCACAAGCCATTGCGCCAGATCAGGAAGAGGTGTACTGTGGGATACCTGCCCTAATGCGCTGCTCTTAATGCCGTATTAACTGCCGCAAATGTGGCCATGCTATAGCGCTGGAGCAGCTCAGTGTGGACATACAATAGCGCTATTATTATTGCTGTATAAGGCGAGCGCTATAAGCAATAGCGCTATAATTTTGTAAGTGTAACCATACCCTGAGATTGTGTTTAGGGACCCTGACATTGGAGCAGTGGCAGGACTCTGTTCAGGATGCAGGAGCTTGAAATATCCTGGGGATTCGGAATGACAGAGGATTGGATTCCCCTCTCCTGAATGTTCAGGAAGGGGGCAATCTGTAGGATCTGCGACAGATGGGATTTTGAGAAGCCATAGCTTTTTTGATGATCTATCAAAGAGTAAATATCTGTTCGCTGTTAGCTACCTACCATCATGCCAAATAGAATAAAGGTAGCAGTGGATGAAATATTACAAGAACAGGCTGGATTCCATCCAGGCAGATGGAGACATATAGAGCCTCATCTAAAGCTTACTGACATCAGTAAGAGTCCTCCCACTGAATTCAAAGGGTTTTGGATCAAACAACAGTCCCTCGCCCAAAATAGTTTACTGTCTAATTAAATGGCTATTTTTGCATGTGCACTAAAATGTTACCCTGTTCCCAAAATAGTCAAATGAAATGCACTAAAATAGTATTCAATCCCAGCTGGAATTATAACGTGAAATACATACATTCACAACTGACCTCATAATGGCAACCAATTATATCTATATTCTAGATCCCTGGAAAAATTAAAGGTCATTCAGTGTCCAAAAACAAAAACAATAAACAAAACACTCAGAATTTCTCTGACAACTTACAGGACAATAATTTTATATAGAACAGACATGGTAAGTTTTAGCGTCATTCCATTATTGGTATTATACTACTTCAGCCAGCAGCTGAATTTTCCTTCCCGACCTTAAACCAAATCAAACCGGTTACCTACCAATTTCTATACCCATTATGTAGAAAACAAATACTGTTTGTATTGGTGCATTTCCTGGAAACCTTTATTCAATACTGTGTCCCTGCAGGCTGAGGGTGGAGAATGATTCTGTTTCACAACAGGAGTCTCCTATGGGGCCAGTGTAATGCACTGATAAGTCACCAGGTCAGCTTTCACTTACTTTATTGATAGGAAGTGGCACAATATAATGGTTTTCAGGAAAACCGCCATCTGCACCTCCTGTCAGTTTTTGCAACTGGCAGCAGAACATCTACTGGGAATGGCTTAATAATGCCAAGTTTCTTCAGTGTTTCCTGTCACAAATTCTAAGCACGGGTGAATGTAACGAAATGGAGATTGTATTAAGAAAGAACTGTTGTTTCCATCATGCCAAGTCACAGGGCTAAATTTAATTCTGGTGTAATTTCAACAGAGTCATTGGACCTGCTGCTTTTCATATTAGGGTTGAATTTGGCCCATGCTGTCCAGGATAGAAGTCATTTTTGTCAACTTTGATTGCAAGGGGTTTAGCTGCTTTAATGCAGCAATGTTGATTTAAATGGGCCAGAAGGATATTGCGAAGTTAACATATGCTCCATACAGCTGGGATCTTCAAGAAACTCTGAAGTATGAGGGAGATTCTGAAATCCGGCTACGGGTGCTGCTCCATAAAAGAAGGTGTGAATGGTATATTTTACATGGACAGGATTCCATTAGCTTCCTTTCACAGATGAAATGAAAACATTTCAGGGCTTTAATCATGAAATGTCTTGTGACTTTCTGTGCTTTCACAAATAGTACCTTAGTATTTCTTTGTATCTTGTGACCCATTCCCATTCTTATTTTGATTTTGGCTTCATAAAATGCAAAATATTTTCTCTTTAAGGCAATCACAACTGCTCTATGCACTGGTATACTGTGGTTTGCAAGAGTTTGCAAGACAAGATGAAAACTGTGTTAGTTTAAATGTCCATCAGATAACAAATGGTCCCAATGACTGATACATAGAATATTCTGTTTTTTGTTATGTAGTGACCCAAATGGTGCATTATTTTCAAGAAGTCAGAATCAACTGTTTGACTTCCATTACATATAATAGGCCAAATTCATCAACAGGCTTAAATCTGTTGAAGTTATTGCTAAACACATCATTATAGAACAAATTCTCCTCAAAGTTACGTATCTTTGGTTCTTTATTAAGTCTATAGGTTCACAATATTTCATATTAATAGAAACTTCAGTTTATGTTCAGCTTTGAGATTCTTGTGCATGTATTTTAAGGTCGAAGGTGTGGAGTGCTCCACAGCAAACAGTTTACGTGACATACTGGTGTAGCACACAAGAAATTCTGCAGTGGGTTCATTTAAATTTAAAAATCGTAGTTTTTACTGATCCAATATGAAAATGAACACTGCATGATATACAGCAACCTTTGTGTTATTCCCCATTTATTTTATGCTGCCTCAACTTCTTAGTGTTCAATGTACTGCAGAATTTTGGACTGACAGCGAGTAACTGCATTGGAGAAATAGTTTGGGGAAAAAGCTGCACCCGAAAAGGCATGGCAGGTGGATTAGGATGGTAGTATAATGACAATGACTGGCTATTCATGTTAAATGATCAAGAGTGAAGCAGTCAACAATGTTGACATTTAAATTGTCACTTCTTGTGTTCCACATGTTCCTATTTTGGAAAAGGCTATTGTGTAAATCATCATCATGTGAAGTTTGTTTAGTTTTCTTGCTCTACATTGCTTCTAGTCATTATTACTATTTAAGATATAAATTATGCTGGACTATGCAGTGTGGAAGTAAGTACTACCGAAGTGACAGATACTTTACAATACTTTGTTTTCCTTAAGACAGTTTTGAAAATAAAATCCAATGAATCTTTGAGAATAATACAAAATATTTTTCCATTTCCACATACTAAGCAAGTTCAGACTTGTTGGATGAGTATCTGTATTCACTGTGCAAAGATCGCTTACTTCAATGAATATGGGTTTTGTTTAACATGTATTACTTATGTTATTTCTTTAGATTTGTACAAAAATAAACCCTAAGGATCTCCAGGTTTGCTGCAAAAAATGGTTATGTCACAAAAATGTCATGGTGCATATCAGGCATTCAAGTCTGTGCTCTTTTCTGCAGGGGGGTGGGTTAGGGGGACACCTCTCAGATATTCTGAATGGGAGAAGAGGGGCAGTCACCTCCGCACATTGAGGCTCCATTGAGTTTTGGTGTTAAATCCAAATCAGAAAGGTATAGATGACTGGTACCCTGCCATAAACATCTGATTATGTGCAAATGACAATAATGCAGTGTTGTAGGCTTGAAAATGACAATAATGCAGAGGCATGAAGAGTTGCAGACCACCAATTCAGGTCCATTTGACCATGCAGTATTCTGTAGCTGAAGACCAACTTTGATGTAGTGGACAGACTGAGCCTGTTCCTCAATTTTGAATGGATATATCCAAAGTTCGACAGATTCATTCTGTGCTTGCAGAACTTGCTGGACACTGATGCAATTATTTTTCAGTTTCCTGGTTTAAGCTGATATTTACCAGCACCATGTCCTAAACTAGTTTTTCCTGGGAAATTGCCAACTCTGCTTAGTTCTCAAGATTTTCCAGATTACGTGTTTGCTACCACATTGCCAGTTAGTCCTAGAAATAATGCAGTTTAATCAGCAAAATGCCTTTTGGCAGTTGTTATTGTGGTTTCCAAACTAATCAATCCTTTTGTCTTTCTCTCTGTAAGCAATCTTCCATTTTATTGAGCTCATCTGAAACATTCTCACATTTTAGTTTAAAAGAATGGGGGGTGGAGGGAGTGAGGAGAGAGAAAACAGATCAAAGAAAGAATAAAAGAGAGAAAGAAGAAAGTGAATATACCCTCTGATGAGTATTCATTTATGAATAAAACAAACTCTGATATATGTTTCATCATTTGGGAGTTAGACACACTGCAGTGTTTATATAACACTCAGCAGGAATGCTCACCTTGAAAAACTCTTATCGTTTATAGATTGTGGTTTTTCTCTCTACCCAAATAGTTATAGGAATATCTTCACAAGACCCAGTCATGACTGGAGCCTCATTTGCCTAGCTCTATTCATATATAAACTCCCAGAGAGCTGACAATCTAAATAAGGACAAGGAGGCACAACACAACTGGGGGAGAAGAGACAAATGTCATGGTAACAGACACAAAAGGTTGCAAATATTAGCTATATGTACAATTTGGAAGCTTTTTTTTTTTTTTAAAAAAAAAGCATCATGGAAGTCAGTCTCATAGGCCTTGGTTACACTGGCACTTTATAGCACTGTAAAGCCTCCAGGAGCACTATAATTTACTACCCGTCCAGACTGGCGAGGCATGTAGAGCGCTATAAACCCACAGTTATAGCGCTGCTGGTAATCCTCCCTTCCCAGAGGATTAACAGCTATTGCATATTCCATGTTCCGTCTTATCTCAAGTGTGAATGAGTATTAACACAGATAGCGCAACAAGTGATTTCTGGGGACGCCCCGAGCCATTTAAGGCAATTGACGTCTCTTCCCTTTGTTTTGAACTCCGGCAGGAGGAATGCGGAAGTATGTTTTCAGAGTCTCTCTCTTACCTCGAAAGATAAGAAGTGCAAATATTTAAGGAGGGAGCCTGTCTGAAATACAAAGCCTGCCTAGTCTTCTCTGTCAAAGAACGTTTACTGACAGGCTCTCAGAATGACGAACTCTCTCCCTCCGCATACATACAACACGTTCCCCCTCACCCTCCTTGTTTGAAAAGCACGTTGCACCCAGCTGAATGCTGGGATAGCTGCCCATAATGCACCACTCCTGTGCCGCTGCAAGTGCCGGAAATGTGGCCACGCTACACCGCTGGCAGGTATCAGTGTGGCCACGTTATAGCGCTATCCCTATAGCTGTATATGAAGACATCTATAACCAATACCGCTATAAACCTGTAAGTGTAACCATGCCCTTAGTTTACAGCCAGAAGGGGACCACCAAATCACTTAGTTTGACCTTCTGTATATCACAGACCACCAACACCCCCCAGCATCCACACATGAAACACAACATATACAGTACAGATCCATTTATGTGCAGATGTCGGGAGTCAAGCTGTCATGATTGCATGTTAACGGACCGCAAGTTAAGAGGGCCATTTTGAAACATCTTAAGATATTTAAGGTAGTATATATAACTACTATATATTTTATATATTTCTAGCATGACAATAACTAAACATGTGTGATACATCTTTACCATGGGTGAAAGTAACTATAGGCACTTACTGGTACGGGGCTGGGCTAGGACCAGCTCTGGCCCCCAGAAGGAGTGGGGCCTCGGGTGGAAGGGGCAGGGCTAGGGGGGTCAGAGCCATATGGGAAAGGGGCAGGGATATTAAAGTGCTCCTGCAGGGTCCTTTAAGGATCCTTTGCCACGGCAGCGCTTTAACGTTGCTGTGCCTCCCTACCGGCAGGGCTGCTTTAACAGCAGCACTTTAACGTCCCTGCCCCTTTTGCTTCCCCTGTCAGGTGCCCTGCCTGTACAGTCCCTACCATCAGGGTCGCTGACTGTGCACTTTAATGTGGGATGAATAGGGATGGTACAGTTCTTACCGGTACACCATACCGGCCTGTACCTGCCCACTTTCACCCCTGGTCTTCACCAATATCAGCACACAAATGGAAGAGGAAATGCCAGTAGGCCTACAACATATTTCTACTCCGCACTTTCTGTCGATTTCTATGTCAGTGAGTTCGTTAGCAAATCTGTAGTGCTACATAGCAAGTTCCTGTACCGCGTGTTAACGAGTCCCACATGTTAAGTAGGTAGCACTGGGAGGCATGGCACTACCGCGCATTAAGCAGATTCGCACGTAAACGGGTCTGTACTGTATTTGACCAATCAAGTACAGCCCACAGGAGACTAGACTATTCTGTGCCACAGGACTGAGGTGCACCAGACCCTGAGGACCCCACAATGGCTGGGATATGATTAAGTGAGATATATCCAGATAATCTTGGCAAGTGACCTGCACCCTCATGCTGCAAAGGAAGGTGAGAAAAAAAACAAACAAACAAGGTAACTGCTAATCTGACCTAGAGGAAAATTCCTTCCCGATTACACATTTGGCTATCAGACACTGAGCTTGTGAGCAAGAACCAGCCAAAGAGAATGCTTAGTGCTATCTCAGAGCCCTGGTCCACCCTGACCAATGTCCCATCTCTAGCGGTGGCCAACCCTGATGCTTCAGAAGAAGGAGATTTAAAAACAAACATGCATGCATGGTGGAAGAAGTGGGAATCTCTTCCTGACCCCTATAGGTGGCCTGCTGTATCCCTAAATCATGAGCATTTAGAAACTTAAAACAAATGGGAAGTGAATCCAAAGGCTACTGAGTCCTACCCCCTTACATCACAAGCAACTCCACCATACAATCACACTCATAAATTTTTCCAGCTCTCTTTAAATTAGTTAAGTTGTTTTCCTCCACAACTCCCATTGAGAGGCTGTTCCAGAATCTCACTCCTCTGATGGTTAGAAACCTTCTAATTTCCAGCCTGAACTTCTTCATGGTCACTTTATATCCATTTATTCTTGTGCCAACATTTGTCCTTTAGCTTAAACAGCTCTTCACCCTCCCAGGATATTTCCTCCCTCCCCCTAAGGTATTTATAAAGAGCAATAATATCCCCTCACAGTCTTAATTTTGCTAGGCTAAACAAAACAAGCTCTTCCAGTCTCCTCTCGTAGGATAGGCCATCCTATTCCCTTAATCATCCTACTAACTCTGCACCTGTTCCAATTTAATTTGGTCTTTCTTGAACATAGCTGAGCAAAACTGTACAAATTATTCCAAATTAGGTTTTATCAGTGAATTGAAGGTGCTCAGCATTTCACAAGATTGGGCCAAAATAAGTTATGATTGCAAGAACCATGGAGAAATTAGTCAGTTCCACCTTGCGGCCAACTCTGGCCTTTTCGCTTGTATTTTTGAAACCTATTGCTAGATTCAATAGTATTTTGTGAACGAGTCACTAGTTCTTTGCTTCTCTCATACTGCAATCAATTCACTACCTTACACCACCAGTCTTATATCATACAAATAATTACAAGTACCTCACGAGTCAAACTGGTCACCAGCTGCATCATATAATCATAAATCACAGGGTTGGAAGAGACCTCTTGGATTACTCAGCCCAACACTCTGCATCAAGCAGCATTTTCCTTTGCACTAATGCAAAAGGAATTTATCTGTGATTCTTCTAGGGCAGGGGTAGGCAACCTATGGTATGGGTGCTGAAGGCGGCACACAAGCTGATTTTCAGTGGCACTTGCACTGCCTGGGTCCTGGTCACCAGTCTGTGGGGCTCTGTATTTGAATTTAATTTTAAATGAAACTTCTTAAACATTTTAAAAATCTTTATTTACTTTACACACAACAATAGCCTAGTTATATATTAAAGACTTATAGAAAGAGACCTTCTAAAAACATTAATGTATTACTGGCACGCAAAACCTTTAATTAGAGTGAATAAATGAAGACTCAGCACACCACTTCTGAAAGGTTGCCAACCCCTGTTCTAGGGCCTCCATGCCCTTACTATTACAAAGTGTTTTATCGAGTATAGATATTTCCATATAGTTTTAATCCATTCTGTTTTATACATCCATCCAACTATTATTCTGTTAATCCCTATGGCACGAGTATAAAATAAACACTCAAGAGATTCCCGGTTATCAGCTTGGTGATAGTGGCACCCAAGGTAGTCACTGTCTTCTCTGATAGTCCTACCTTTCCCAATTAGTAGCAAGGAGTCTGTTCCTTCTGGGGTAAAACTATTATTTTCAAAAGTAAAAGTGACTAGTGAAGCGTTGTCCAGCTGTGAATCATGTCCCCAGCAGAGGTTATGAAAGAGTGCCAGGAAGATCAGGAGACTGTCCCGCTTTGACCAACAAAACACCGTTCCCGTTGAAGCAGCTCCTGTCCCATGTGACTGGCTGAGCTCGGCTCCCTCTTTGGCCCTTGGTGCACAGGAGTTGCGGCGCTGCTCAGGTTTCACCCAGCCACCTGAGAGGAGTTGGCTACTCCCTCCCCTGGACTCATACCCCTCCCGGGCAGCATTCAATCCGCTACCCTCCTCAGCTCAAAGAGTGGTGTGGCATGAAATGTTTGGGTACCACAGGATTAGTGACTGGTAATTCTGGGGGAAAAGGACCATAATTACAATAAATAATACTTAGCATTTACATTCTCAAAGTACTATACAAATACTTGATTAACTATAAAGCTACGGTTACAGTATCATTACTTATCACACTTCTTTTCCAGTTATCTATCAAGCCTGATCTGGAGAAATTCTATCCAGCCCAGTAAGGTGCTATGCACCTGCACTCCCATTATACAATATTGTTCTTTTCAATCTCTATAAAGCCAACAGGAGTTTAGAGACCTCCAAATAATGCAGGATCAGGTTGTAATGTGCAAGAGTCCTAGACGTAAAAGTTCAAGTGATTAATTTACTGGTTAGATATGACTGACAGTCAATATTTTTAACTTGTGAGTATGAGTTATCAAAGCTCATACAGCCTGGTTTACTTAGCTATTTCACACATAGATGATAAATCTATAGTTTAAGCCAGGAGTAGGCAACCTATGGCACAGGTGCTGAAGGTGGCACGCGAACTGATTTTCAGTGGCACTGACACTGCCTGGGTCCTGGCCACCGGGCTAAGGGGCTCTGCATTTTCATTTAATTTTAAATGAAGCTTCTTAAACATTTTAAAAACCTTATTTACTTTATATACAACAATAGCCTAGTTATATATTAAAAACTTACAGAAAGAGACCTTCTAAAAACGTTAAAATGCATTACTGGCACGCGAAACCTTAAATTAGAGTGAATAAATGAAGACTCGGCACACCACTTCTGAAAGGTTGCCAACCCCTGTTCTAGGGCCTCCGTGCCCTTACTATTACAAAGTGTTTTATCTAGTATAGATATTTCCATATAGTTTTAATCCATTCTTTTTTATACATCCATCCAACTATTATTCTGTTAATCCCTATGGCACGAGTATAAAATAAACACTCAAGAGATTCCCGGTTATCAGCTTGGTGATAGTGGCACCCAAGGTAGTCACTGTCTTTTCTGATAGTCCTACCTTTTCCAATTAGTTGTTTAGACTGGTTTAAGCAAAAGATTCTTTTCTAGACAAAAGGTTCCGAGTTTACACAGCAAAAATTCCAGGGTCTCATGGCTGAAGCTTTATTTTTCTTTACATCAAATGAAAAATAATCAAAATTTAAAATATTGCTGTTTAAAACTCTGTTAATCTATCTAGCTTAGAGAGAATCTATACAGATGAATACATCCCTAACAACATGAGGGAAACCAAAGTATTTGCAGCACAGCTATAAAGTAAGTGGAGGCAAAAAGTAAAGCAATATTTTGCTTTTGGTTGATACTGTCAATTAAAATGTACATTGAAAATCAAGTAATAGCTTCTTTTTTGCAGTAAATCCTTCTGTTTTGCTTCATCTGGGAAAAGTATTTTAATAGACTGAGCAGCTTCTATACAAATAAAGTATAGCTAGAGTAAAAATGAAGTACAAAATAAATTGTTAAACCATAGATCAGCCAGCATAATTCAGCTCTTAGAAATGCTCAGTTTTAAGGAAAATCTGTGTCTGTCTGTCTGTCTGTCCATCCATCCATCCATCCACAAGCTTGTTTCTCTTTCCAACAGATGGGGAAACAACAAATTTTTTACCTCACCAACCTTGTCTGTACACACACACACACTTGGAGGTGAATTAAAAGTGCTTTGAGAGCGTGAATGTTTCCATTTCCTGATTTTTTAAATTAGAATGTAAATACCAGCACAAAACCAATTGCAACATGCAGTTATATATTCACTAAGATACATTAACATGTCACTACAGTGCCTTATACATTTTCCATCTCTAAACTGAAAGTAAATTTTCTGAGTTTGTTCCTTTTAACTCATAATACATACTAGTTCTTATGTAAGTAATAGGGACACTTCGATATCTTGTAATTTGTATTTAGATATGTTGTACTATCTAGGATGCATCTCCTACAAAAATAAAACCTTAAACTGAATTTCTCAGTTATAGTTTCCAAAGTCAAACACTGCATAGATCCTTGAACAATTGCTGCCAGACGAGTTAAATCTTCCATTTAATGAGAAAGAAGTAAGTTCTCAAATGGAGAGAAAAAATGAAAATACAACTGTCTGAATACCAAACAAACCGGAGTGCAACAGGAGCCGATATGCTTTAGCAGTAGACTTGAAGCCCTAAAATTTAGCAGTTTAAACCAACAGTCCACTCCCCTCTGAGCACAGCTTCTCATTTCTTGAAAATGGCTGTGAACAGAGAAAGGGAGGAGCTACAGTAGCTTGCCAAGTGAAGCAGAAACTTTGTGAGTAATTTACTAGAGGAAAAACAAGTGCAGCACACACACACACAGAAAATACCATGCTGTATGTGTTCTGCTGATAGGAGATCACAATGTTTTCACAGAGGAACAAGACAGCCCTTTTCAGTCTGTTTCCTTCCTTTGAAATGTTACTTACCAACTGTGTTTGGACCTTGAAGTACAAAGGAGTGTGTAACATGAACTGAAGGTAAGAGTTTAAAAGGTTTTACAACAAAGCTAATGAAATAAAGTAGGGGCCAAGAGAAAGTGAAAGACAAGCAGATATTTAGGTGTAGAGGGCAAGGAGTTGTTTTACAAAATCAGAAGTGGGCATTAAATTTAAATATAGTACTAGTGTGAAAAAGGGAAGCTGGAGAGGACAGCATTTGGGGAAGACAGTCAAAATACAACGTATGGGGGAACTACAGAATTTACTTATGCATGAGACTTGATCTAAAACTGAATAACTGCTTCAGATTTAGCAATTGAGACAACTCGATTTAAAGCATCCTAAAGACCCAATCCTACAGTCTTTACTCGGGCAAAACTCCTTTTGAAATGATCAGGAGGTTTGGCTGAATAAGGAATGCAGGACTGGACATTATAGTTGTATATCCAATAAGTGCAGTAGTTTCTTATGTGAATAACAAGCATGCTTAAAAACCAGGAGCTTTTATTTCAAAAAAGTAGTTTTTCTAGTATTTTAGACACCTTTTAACTATATATTTCCCCAGAAAGTATGCTTATTATGGATTTTAGAATCAGTTCATTTATGTTCATTTCTAATGAGAGTTTTGTAATTTCACAAGAAAATTACTGGACTAAAAAAATCACCTACAGTTCCTATGATAGAATTATGGCATTAAAATTTTACTTAATTTAAAAGATATAAACATAATGGTGTTAATCTTTAAACATTTGCAGAACCAAACATTAAATACACAGATAAAAATGGCATTTTTTTCAGTATGAGACAATAGAAAGAGAAGTATTTTGTGTCTGATGTAATTTAATCTGGAATAATGACTGTTAGCCAATTAGGGTTAGGTCCTACAAAATGGATTTTCCTGGGAAAACCCGCGACTCTACATAGCTCCACTGTGGTCAGTGGGGCTCCACATGGGTGCGTGGGTAGACTTGGGTGGATCCATTTGCAGTGTCTCACACTCAGCCTGCAAAATTAGTCAAACCAACTCACTGAAAATGTAATGAGTTGACTTCTGGTTGCTGTCACCAGCAATTTTTTCAAAATATTTAAAATAGTGTACACTTCCTGTACGAGAAACTAGACTGCTTTAGATTGTCAAAGATAATATCAAGCTTTAAGAGACCACTTAAACCTAAGATACTGTATAGCATTGTAATGCTGTAGCTTATGAACACCCTAAAGAAAAAACATACAATCAGCTAGGAAAATAAAACTACTTTAAAACAATGAATAAGGAATACTAGGATTTAACAATTATTAAACATTTACCTTGTACTTCTGCTGAAAAAAAAACGATTTTCTGAGAAAAGTGAGTTCTTAAAAGTGAGTTCAGAGCGGGGTAGGCAACCTATGGCACACGTGCCAAAGCTGATTTTCAGTGGTTCTTGCACTGTCTGGGTCCTGGCCACCAGTCTGAGGGGCTCTGCATTTTAATTTAATTGTAAATGAAGCTTCTGAAACATTTTAAAAACCTTATTTACTTTACATACAACAATAGTTTATTTATATATTACAGAATTATAGAAAGAGACCTTCTAAAAACATTAAAATGTATTACTGGCATGCGAAACCTTTAATTAGAGTGAATAAATGAAGATGCGGCACACCACTTCTGAAAGGTTGCCGACCCCTGGTTTAGAGAGTCATTTTCCCAACTGAAAAGATTTTATTTTTGGATTGATTCTTGCTGCAGGAAGGTGATGGATACAGGTAATGGGAAATACAAACACACACACTAACCAGCAGCAATAGGTATGGGGATTAAACCTTACAGACTCAGAGTCAAATTCTGTGCAATTCCTTTGACACTTCAATTGAACTACACTTGTGAAGCTGAGAGCCAAATGTGGCCCTACTGTGTTTACAAAACTCATATTGTGTAATTCAGTCCAAGGCAGTTCATTGAGTTAAACATGCTGTCTAGTGACACTCATTTCAATTGTGAAATATTTATTACTCATTTGATTAATCTTATCTCCCTTTTATTTATTTTAATAAAGTGTGCTTATGTGTCCCCACACACTCCCTCTCATACATTAAAAACAAAAGTGACAAAGAGTCCTGTGGCACCTTAAAGACTAACTAAAATTTTTTTAGAGCATCAGCTTTCGTGGGCTAATACCCACTTCGTTGGATGCAATTCCAGACTAACACGGCTACCCCGCTGATTCTATTAAAAACAAAGAATTTAAACTAATGCTGAGCATCTAACTATCGCTCTATGTGTTTGACATATAAGATCATCCCCATATAGATCAACATTGTGAGACAGACGTCAGTAATCTTTAAACAGAACTCCCCATATACTTCAATGGGGAGTTCTGCTTAAAAATTGATGGTACAATATAGTACTGGGGAATACCAGTGCTTATACCACAGCCATGGTTATTTTCATTTTTACAGTGTTAGAGGGAGATTATTTCCATACTTTGGCAAACTCAGAGCTTCCGTCTAGGTTTGTTTTTAGATTAAAACTGGTAGAAAAGTTATCCTATGTTTATTAAGCATGGAGTAGCTGGACAGACTAGTATACAGGGTTCCTTTTAATGAGTTCAAGCAACTGAGGAAGAGGAAGGGTGAATAATTCTCACCTTTCTGGAACGAAGTGAAATTGTACAGATACCCGGCTTTTATAACATTATAATGTGTATTTACTGTCGTATACATTCCTTCATTTTATTTGAAGTGCTGACTTCATTATTTTCTTTATGCTGGAAATAATAAGGACCTTTTATGTATGTTCTGTATGAATTAGAATCAGAGAGGTAGCTGTGTTAGTCTGGAATTGCAGAAGTGACAAAGAGTCCTGTGGCACCTTAAAGACTAACTAAAGTATTAGAGCTTAAGCTTTCGTGGGCTAATACTCACTTCGTCGGATGCATGCAATGGAATTATGAATTAGGAAAAGTAGAGACTTAAAACATGCATCTAAGAGATGTCTTTCAAGTTGCTGGACACCAAACCTTTCTGAATGCCTCACTATCCTCCTATTAGGCTTATCATGGTAAGCTAACAATCTTTAATTAATATTGTGGAGAAGGCATTACTCCCTCCATAATTTATAAGAAATGAATTCCTTTTTTGAAATATATATCATAAATGTGATATAGTGCAATATTTGACACACAATGTGGAAAAGTAGCCATTTCTCTTATTAAACTGCAGATTTCAATGTTAATAATAGGGGCAAAACTCTAACTAAATCATGCTAAATGTGGAAATTGAGAAAGGAATATTTTAAAATGCTATTGCAAAAAAACTTACTTATATTTTCTGAAATTATTCTCTATGTAAAGAAAGTAACAATTAATATATTGGGCCCCAATCCTCCAAACACTGAACTACATATATAATTTTACTTATATGTATAGTCCCACTGAAATCGATGGGTAAAGTGTCCAAGTGTTGATAGATTTGAGGCCTTAATTTAGAAACAACACTAGAAATACATTTTGTTTTCAAAGTTCTTTGTGGCCTTGGTCCACCATACCAGTGCAGTAATAGCCATCTGCTCCCATCTCCCATTCTGATTTATCTTCACCTCATATCTATTCCCTTCTTACCATTCTCTTCTAGGAAAATCACTCTCTTATTTATGCTGACTCCATCATACAGAATTCTGCAGTCCATTCTCCATGTCACTTCTATTTTTTTAAATTCATCTTAAAACCTTCCATTTTCTCCAGCTTCTTACTGGTTCCCTTTGTAACATGTTTGTTTATTAAGAGTGCTGTGTAATAGTAGTCAAATGCATTGTACTATATATCTGTTGGAGTTTATTTTTGAGAGATATACCATATGTGTTAACTTCTGTTGCGTGCACTATAACAAACTATCCGTTATTTCAGGATATTAAGAATTCAGCACATGTACTAACATTCCTCAAACATAATTTTGGGCCATAAACAATCTTCTAGACTAACAAGAGCCCAGGCATTTTAGTAATTTATAGCACATAAAATGATCATGTATTGTATGTCTGAGATGTTTTCTTCATGCTTGGGATTCTATTTATATAGAATTTAAAACATGAACAATTTATTTACATTTGCTATTTTTCTCCCTTCAGAAAAGCTGGTAACGAGAAGAGAAGATACAAAAGTTAATATCACTATGTGGAGCTGTGAAGCTTTCAATGGTACCAAGAACAGCGAGAACCAGCATCTCTGCCATGACTTCCATCTGGTTCTTTTCATCTTTTCCCTACTCTACCTCATCATTTGTTTTCCAGTTGGCCTTTGTTACAATGCCCTGCTGGTCCTAGTTAATCTCTGTAACAAAGCAACTATGACAATGCCGGATGTTTACTTTGTCAATATTGCAATTGCTGGCCTCATCATCAGTGCCATGGCACCAATGTATCTTCTAGGATCTGCCAATACAAAATGGGCCATCTGGAATTTTAACAGTGAAGTTTATATTACATTACTCATTTTATTCAATGTTTCATCTTTAGTTATCATGTACTCTACTACATTGCTCAGCCTTGACTACTACATTGAACGTGCTTTACCAAGAACTTACATGTCAAGTGTGTACAACACAAAACATGTCTGTGGGTTCATCTGGGGAGGAGCTATGCTTACAAGTTTTTCATCTCTCTTATTCTACGTCTGCAATCATGTATCCACTAAAATAATTGAATGTTCCAAGATGCAAAACAAAGAAGCAGCAGATGTCATTATGGTTTTTATTGGGTATATTGTACCAGCTATTGCTGTACTGTATGCATTTGTGTTAATTTTGCGAATACGTAATGAGGCTACGCCACTGGATCAAGACACTGGAAGATTAGATCCTTCAGTGCACAGGCTTTTGATTGCTACAGTCTGTACACAGTTTACATTATGGACACCCTACTATGTAACTCTTTTGGTAAACACATTTATTAATGCGCAAGGAAAACTTACAGATGAGACCATTATCAAGGGTTTATCAAAATTGTTGGCTTTCTCAAGTAGCTTTGTGATGCCGCTACTCTACCGATATATTAACAAAAACTTTCCCCACAAGTTACGACGACTGCTTAAAAGAATACACTGTGGAAATCAAGGATGTTCTCATGAACGCACAGTAGTACAGCAAGTTATGACGTAGGTATGAAAGAATCTCATGGTGCTTAATTACTGCAGTACTTTCTATACTATACTTAGTATGTGACAATGTTTTGCTGATTCTTAAAGATCATTTATATGGGAGCACCTATCAAGAAAGCTTGAAAAGAGCTTCCATTATAACTAAATGATTTACAGTTTAAACCTACAGTTAGTAAAAATGGTTGCAAAAAATCTCTTAGGAGTCTGTCTACATGTTATAATACCTGTGTTTTCCAGTATTTTCAATGCACTGAGTCAGTTAAAAAGCATAAGCTTTGTCTTTACAGTTCTAATAATCCTGTCTGAAGAAATTGCTAAGGGGTTAAATGAAACCTTGATTGAATATATCGTTTGAGCACTTTGTTATCTTATACAGGAAAAAGTATTTTACTCTCCATATAAAGGAAGACAATTGTTTTAATTTTAAAAGTAGAGCTATTCTTGGTGGTGGTGAAGACAGCATCTTTTCAGTGAAGATGATCTCTGTTAAAGATCAGACTGTTCAGCTATATAAGTTTTAATAGAAGTGTTAATTATAAGTTACTTTAGTATTTAATTAATTTGCTTCTTCTCCCTTCCCCAATGAAGGGAAGAGGAATCTAAAATGCAATTCTAAGAAAGCATATTCTCATGCAGACTTAGCTACATTTTAGTATCTTTGACGAATCAAATTTTCCTAGATGGAACAATTAACAAACATGCATTTAAATCTTCATTGCTCTCTCTCTATCATGAAAACATTTCAGTGATTTAGAAATATTTATTAACTATTTTAAGGGAATGAAGATACATTTGTTCTGCATATTAAAATGAAGGATACAATGGTTCATGAAGTTAGAGTGAAAGTAAAATGTACATGGTTGAAGAATGTTTGGCTTAGTGTTATGGTCCACTAAAGTTCATGTAACTAGAGTGAATTATTTTAAACAAATAAATATATTTCTAATGAATATTTTGCATTTTTAAGGGATAGGCTTGTGACGGTAATAAAATGAAGTCTCTTTGATCATGGGACATTATTAAACTTTTGTGGGGGAAGAGCTTTCAATCCGGGTATTGTTTTAAAATGGGCGAGGACCTGGAGCCCTTTATAAGTCTCATAAGTTACTATTTTCCTTGAACAGAACAACGTGTTGCTTCCTTTAAAATGTGTCAGTGTCTGAGTAATCTTTCTTAAGCTAGGCTTAGTTATCACTATCTTACTTCTTAAGTATCAAAATTCAAGCACTTGAAGTGACAGGAAATGGAAAATAATGCAAAATGAACAGAAAAAAACTATAGTTTCTAGCATTATTAAACATACATTTTTAGCATCTAAATGTAACCAGTTGAAATTGCTTAGTTTTACATAAGCAAGAATAATTTGTATTTTATTTAATATAGAATCAGCCACGTTATACATAAAAGAAATAAGAAAATGAATTCACAATAGAAATAATATTTAAAATGAATATTTATTAATTCAAACCAGCATTAGTTATTTGCTAAACATTTAGAATTGGAACTCCTTGCAGCGTGACTCCAGAATGCACTGTACGAATTGAATTTTTCAAATTCACAATAGTGATGAAGAAATTCAGTGCAGACTGACAAATTTTACAGTTGAGTATGTTTTTCAAATACAGAGTGTTTGAAAAACAGAGATGCTGCAAACACAAACAGTGGAACCTCATTGACCGGCATGAACAGGGGAGTGCAAATTAGAGAGATTTGGGGGCTAGAAAATGTTCTGGGAGAGCACCAGATCCAATGGCTAACTGTAAGTGCCCTCATGCACAGACAGCTAAGAAACCAGAAGATGAACTGGTACTCTTCTATTGGCTTTTGGGGAAAATGACATCATCTACACTGGCTCTGTCTCAACACAGTAGCGGAATTCCATTGGTCTAGAAGTTAAATAGCAAAACCAAAATTCTACATTAGTGTGTATTTACAGTTTACCAAAGTGCAAGTTAGCAAGATTCTGCTGCAGAAGAAATGAGGAGAAAAAAAATAACTTTAAACCCCTTTTAGTTATTAATAGTACCATTTCACCATATTTTCTGTCTCAGGTTATTTGTCTCTTTCTGTATAGACTACAAACTATATGAACCAGGAAGAGCAAGCTCACAATCCATTTACCACTTCTTTTCCTTCCTCCCCTTCAGTACTATTCCACTCAACTGTCTCTGCTTTTCCTCTCTGAGTAGTAATTTATTCATCACTCCCATGCGCATGTTGATTATCCTCTACTGTTCTTTTTGGTATCTTCTTCTATATTTTTAATACTTATTTTAATGAAGACTTTGCCCAAAATAATTTTACTCTTAATTCCCTGTATATTAAACCACCTGAAGGAACATTCAACTCAATTATATTGATCCCTTCAATGGGCTCAGTGTGTTGGTTTGCTCACAAATATCTCCCTCATGACAACTGATGGGAATGAGCCTGACCTTTCCCTGTTACCGTGTCTGATTTACATTTCACCTCATTTTGAGCCGCCCCTTTCACCCACATGATCATTCATGCTCTTCATATAGCGTGGGCCTTGCATCTCACTAAATATAATCTACTGTAATAAACAGAATACTGTAATCAGTCATCTCTCAAATCTCTTCTGACCAACAGATTAGATAGCTGTTAAATTTTGCTCATGTTCAGTATCTGCCTTTATGTTTTCTAGTATTACAGAGCCTCTCATGCCATAGCATCAAAAATCTTGCCTTTATTATCAAACTGTTTTTAAATGTAAATAATGAAAGGGTAGAGAGATTTACCAGTGATCTCTGCACTACCTCATTAGCAGTTTCTTTTTAGGATGGAAAGTGCCAGTTAACAAGCATGAATCTCCTCCTCTAAATAATTTTTGCTATGTTGCCATGCTCTACTATCTCATCTTCTTGAAACTTAGTTCTGAAGTGGAACTCTCTCACATAATTTCTCTGAAAACACAGGCAGAGGGACACAAATGCATCTTTCTTTTTGCCATAGCAACTGCAGCCTCTCACAGCTCCAGCTTAATTCAATACAAGATGCCTTTCCCAAGAGCTTACAGGCTCTGTTCAAGCAAGTGCTACTTGTCCTAAAGAGCCCAGACTTGAAAAAATGCTTCTAACTTTCTTCGCAGCATTTCTAAAGTCATTAAACTTTATTCCATTAATTTGCTGTAAAACTCTTTTAAAACACCACCACAATGTTATGGGCCCAGAAAAAGATGGAGGCTATTTGGGGAACAAGGTGTGCCAAGGCCAAGACCCTTGGTGGCTCTATCTTGCGGTCCCATTCCTGGTTGGAGCAGTTGTGGCTGGGGAGCCTCCCTTGCTTCCCAGAGACAAGAGAGGCAACAGACATTCCCACATCCCCCTCTCAAAAGTAGCAAGGGTGGCACCAGACGGTCCCCCCACCCTTTTTTTTCCAGACAGTGCGGACTGTACTTAACCTAGCATCTGAGATGTATCAGTTTGGGTAGATGAGTGGATGTGTACACCAGGTCCACTGCACTTTCCGCTTCTGCCACGCACTGTCCTCTGTCAAACTGTTGGTGGTGGGGCTTCCCAGAACAATAGGTTTTGGAGATAACATCACATTGAAATGAACGAAACAACTCATACCTCTCAGAGCTGTTGTTTCAGGTGGTCTGCAGACTAAGGGAGACTTCACGGCACCAGTTGCACTCAGTTTGCAAGGGCCTATAGTGCCTGCGTTTTAACCTGTCCTTGTATGGGCATTTTTACAAATCATCGGTTTCCTTCTCTAGTCTGAATACTTGTAACAATTGCAGTCTAGCCTTCTTTAATTCCCTCCCGCAAGTGAACAGATAATAAAACTTCTCTTATACCCATCTAGCAGAATAAACTGTCCTTTTCTTCTTACCAAAAGAAAATCAAATTCCTGATGGGCAACATTAAACCCAGCATTTCTGTCCTGTAAAAGTTGTTACAGAAGTGCACTCCTGCATCCAAGGAAACTCAATTTCTAGAAGGAAGGAAACTGGCCTTACCTGGTGTGACTATAGAGTCACAGTAGAGTGATTGCCTCTTTAAAACATATCTCTAGAATATTATACCTGTCTTAAGAGATTTAGCTGCATTGTCAATTTTAACTCCCCACTACAGGCGTGTCTCATCTTGCATGAGGGTTCCGTTCTGCGGTTACCGCGTAAAGCGGAAACCGCATATAGCCAGAACCCATTGACTTCAATGGGAGGCAAAATTGCACCCCCTGCAGGAAGTTAAAAAAAATTTTTTTTCTCCTTTCTTTTTTTCTTTTTGCGGATCATGTAAAGTGGAAATCGCGTAAGTTGAATCAGCGTAAGACGCGACATGCCTGTATTTGCTTTCCTTGCTCACTTCTAATTTTATGTCCCCACATAATCTAATTCTAATTTTCACAAACATGCAGCCTCTTCATTTGCAAAGTATAAAATGCCACATTAATTTCTGTCCTTTTCCACTTACATGAAATTACCTGCTTCACACTATTGATCTTTTATAATCTCTCTTGAGATTATCATTTCTTGGCACTTTTAATGTACTATAAAATTTGATTTTCATGTTTCATTTTGCTCTTCTCCTCTTTCACATGGGACCTCACACTTTATCCATGGTTCCATTCACTGTGTTTTGGCTTCAATAGCTTCTGTTCTGTTGTCTTTTTATGACATTTCAGTTTCATTGGTATGATTTGACATTGTAATTCAAAGCTGTCAAGTACAATGGAAGATGCTGTTTTTATGAAGGGGGTGGGGGAGAAAGATCTAATCCATTTTCTTCAACATACTTTACAAATCTGAAGACTGTTTTAAAAGTCCTAGTCTGTGTATGTGTGTGTGCCTGAAGTTAAGTATTTTTGCACATATCCTCAGAAATATTTTAAATATGACACTCTTGTCAACTGATTCCTCACCCCAGCCCCCCTCATTTTTGTCTCTGGATTAGACTGGGTTGTTATTTTCAATAGTGAGCCTGATCTTTTGGCTGCTCCCTAGACATTATGACATGCAACTGCCCTACTACTTTTCTTGGGAAAATGCTGACAAGGCTCACTATATTCACATGCACTCTCCTTGAATATTAGATCAGAACTGATTTTTTAAAAATAAACATTGAAGTAAACATCCAAATGGGCAACGACTTTGTAGTGGTTATACAAATCTAAAAATACATGAGCACATACATTAGAAACTGTACTTCAGAGAAAATTAAATATGGGATAGTGAAAATATAAGGAGTTTTATGAACAAATCCTTGATATGACAAGTTCTCAAAACACAGCAAACACCAGTAAATCAAAAGTGGGGACTTTCCATTTCAATGCCTGAAGATTTCTGATTGCTTTGTAAATATGAGCCAATCTGTTTTGCATTTGAATTAATATTGGTAAAGTACTGTATATATTCAGATAAAAGTAGCCTACTGATGTAAAAAAATTTGCAAAGAATTTATTAAATTATTTCAAAAACAAGATACAAGTTATCGCCATTTAAATGTAAAGCTCTTTCAGTGATTAAAGTGTACTGTATAAATTTCTATTTACATACGCTGTACAATAGAAAGTCAGCACCAGAAAAGTGCCATTATTAACAGTATTATTTTCTCACAGAGTTCAGTATTTTTGAGTTGATTTATGGTTTGTAGCCTCTCTGCTTCAGAAGAGCCAATTATGTCAAATCAATAAACTAACAAAACTGTTCATCTCTGCATCTGCTTATGTTATTGTGACAGCTAGTTTTCAGACTGATTTGTGTTGGCTAATTGATAAAAACACTAGTTTCCATACCTTCCATTTGAGAACCAAACTCATTTTTACCATATAATGATAAAATAAATTGACAGGAATATAAATATTGTACTGTACTTACATTTCAGTGTATAATATATAGAGGAGTATAAACAAGTCACTGTATGAAATTTTAGTTTGTACTAACTCTGTTAGTGCTTTTTATGTAGCTGGTTATAAAATTAGGCAAATATCTAGCTGAGTTGATGTACTCCCTGGAAGACTTCCACATACCCACAGGGATTTGTGTACCCCAGGTTGAGAACCACTACTCTACTAGTCTAAATAAGAGAGCCCGCACTCAATAAACAAATTCATAAAGCAATATATTAAAGACTGTTTCAAATGATCCATCATGTGTTCATCTGTTGAACTTTCCATTTCCAGGTGTACTCAACAAAAAGACAATCAGTGTTTATCATCTTGCTTTATATACTACAACCCCATTTATTCAAAAGATTTCATATTAATGAAGATAAACTAGTTTATAAACAACAGGCTAACTTGTCATGAGTTTTATAGAGGCTGAACTCTGGACCTGATTTCATTTACGCTAGTATAAATCAGTAGTGAGTCCACTGAAGTCTTCTGAATTATGCTGGTATAAAACTGGTATACAACAGATCTGAATCAGCCCTTTTGGGTGCACAGTTCCAAGATCTTATTTGCTTGCTGGATGTTAACTCTCATTGACTTCAGGTGAGAGTTACTAGTATTCTGAAGTGGAAGGATAGAATCATGAGAGTTGTTTGTGTCAGAGTGCAGTGAAAATATGCCAGGTGACTATATTTGAAAATCCTGTGAAAATAACTGACCTTTTTTAAAAAAAACAAGACTCAGCTAAATGGGTACTATGTATGTTTACTAAGAGTGAAAGTAGTACAGTGGTTAGGTTTGGAGAGAAATTCTGAGTGATGCCACTGACTTGATTGGAAATAAATAATATTGACAACAAGGAAAGGGAAGCAGAATTAGGGTCTTGAATTCTACTCTTAGTTCTGAGAAGCCAAGTAATAATTTTTTGCCTCAATAGATGCAGCTGAAAAATGAGCAAAACACTTACATGCCTCAAATATGTGCTGTAAAGTTTAATTTTTGCAAAGCTTTTAATAAGTGCAAATTATTGCTACTGTTACTATATCATGCCAGATTCCTGAATAAAAGCAATATGAATAAAAGCAATCATATTTATGTCAAACAACTACAACATTAGATTACCATATAGCAAGTGAATTTAAGTGTGAAATGTCTCATATATACTTATTACTTTTAATTTTTCCACTGTCCATTAAAGCATTTCAGCATACTCCAAATGTTATTTTTCCACATATAGAAAAATGAGCTAAGAGAGGCATTTTCTCTTTTTTATTTTTAACGTTTCATTATTTGTAATACCCTCATAAAAGCTGGAAATAGAACTCCTTTTCTTGTCTATTTTGTTCATTTACATATTTCGTACATCAGAAGCAATCATAGTTCCCTTATACTTTTCTCTGAGTTTGAGTACCAACATCTTTAAATATATCAACAAAAATGTTCAAAATTTTGGAGATAATATTAACAACTTTAACTTTAGCATGTGCAGCTCCCATGTTATTGCATGTTACACCCAGAGACTGGTTTTGAATTTACAAGTGTCTCATAAGATGATTTGTAGTTTTAAAAAACAAAAATACACTTTAAATCATTTTCACCACTAAGAGTTCTTTGAAATTGAGACCAAACACTGACAAGAGTAAAGTGAATCAGTTCAACCTGGATTTTAAAGCATATGTCTTATTACACAGGAGATTAAAAAACAGCAGAAGTGGGGGATCAATGCCAACATGGAGTCCTGGATAGATAATTTTGTTTCAGCGTTAATATGAAATTTTTAAAACAATATTCAAATTAATTCTAAAGTTAGAGCTAAAGTAATATCAAGGCCTTGACTGAAAGCTCTTTAGAAACTCCACCTTGTGGTCACCTGCTGAATATTCTTACAGTTCACTGTAGCAGTTTACTTTAATAAAATAATTTAAAAATAAAAGTTACTTTTAAAATAGTCTACACTATAGTCCCACTAAATCTAGACAGACATATAAATGGTTCTGCACACAACAGTTGGGTTGCCAGCTTTGGTTGGACATATTCCTGGAGATTTCATCACGACATAACCTTTAATTAAAGATTAATCTTGAATTTCTGGAGACTCCAGGACAATCCTAAAGGATTGGCAACCTACAGTAGAGGCTCATTTGTAACAAGGGAATCAAGGAAATCAATTGTTGGAAACCATGGTTGTCCAAAAACTGTGCTACAGCCTTGGACAAAGCCAGGCTGTTGAAATAAAGTTACGACTCAACTACAAGACCACATAGTGTTTAATTATGTTGGGGAACAACTCTGCTGTAACCACTTCCTTAAAAATGATTGTTGTAGCAAATCCTAGTCTTGAAAGATCTCTCCTAAACAGGTCACATGGGCATTTGGAAATAACCAGATACGGTACTATAGCAGCATGAATAAAATGTTCCGCAGGTCAAAACAGAAAGAAAGGAATTACTACTACTATGTTTCTAAAGTAAATCCTCCACTTCCCACCCACTGTGGGAACTTAAGATCCTATGCAATATATTAATATAATAAAATGCACTATTAGTTAGAGTCATTAAGTAAAGAAAGGGCATCTGCAACAGAAGATAAATGTGCTAAATGAGGTCTGAAAGAGGACGGTAATAAATATAAGGTCATAGGAAATAATGTTAAAATGCACCACTGGACAAAAAGATTTAAGGGTTTTATTTTAAAGAAGAAAGTGACTGATATTCTATGAGAGGGAATTCCATACACTAGGGCCAATCACAATCAAAGAATAATTCTGATTAAAATACAACAGTACCACTGGATCCCCAAAAGACAAGTGGTGCGTGAGCATAGAAACAGTCAGAGAGAAACATAAGGAAGAGGCTTTGGATACAACCGGGGCCCACACCACTGTGGGCTTTAAAAACCCAGTCAATGCAAAAAATATAAAGCAGGCATCATTTGATCATAGTTGCTCAAAACCATGCGAGCCAACATGCTGCTGCTTTCTGCACATAGTAAGGAGCATTGCTACAAGCTCTGCTGGGAGGGAATGAAAATCAAGTATTTTAGGCGTGTGGGCACACACATTGCTGTTGCAAGGATGAGGTGAATAAGGGTGAATCTCTTGTTAAAAAAAAAAAAAAGATACCTTAAACATAGATATATTTCATAGAAAGAACTTGAATGAGTAACAGCAAACTATTTAACCTAACTATTCAGAGGGAGATATCAATTAAAAACCACTAATCCAAAAAATTCAGGGGTTTCTTGCACCTTCCTCTGAAGCATCTGGTGCTGGACACTGCTGGTGACAGAGTGCTTGACTAGACAATCTTGGGGATTCTGATCCAGAATAATGATTCCTATGTTTGTGCACCGATATAGTTAAATCAGTGAAACTGCCCTTGTGAAGAAACTCTTCAATCTGTTTAAGATCATCAAAAATCAATTTAGCTTAAATAATATTTTTACAGATTTACATTAAATCTATATAGGGCACTCAATCCAAAATAATGTCTGCAAATGGGGTCTGCATGGATTTAACTAGATCAATGTATAAAACAATGTAGTTAAATCAGTGCACAAAGTATGCGTACCGCAGACCTAGGTGTAATATCATGTTCGTTAATACCTGAAGGAGTTGGATAGCAAACACTTTGCTGAGACAGAATTGCCTAAACATGGTCAGCAAATGATTCCTCTGAACAATTCTCCACTACTCAACCAGATAAAGCAGTCAACAGAAAGCACAAGCATGGCAATCTCTTGGCACATTGTCAATGCATATATATTAACCCCCTCAATCTATTACTGTAATAGTTTTATCTTTCTTCCTCTCTCTGATTAAACAGCTGCCTGAGAAGCAAGAAAATAAATAAATGAGAAAGCAAACTACATTCTCAATCACCTACTAAAAACAAGTTAATCAAATATCTCCAGTCATCTCTTCAGCCAAGAACGTAATACTTGTTCCTGTCCCCACCACAGGATATTATGAAATGTATAGTAGCTGTATGATGATCACCTATCCTGAACTGGGCAGGACAGTCCCAAAATGAAGACTAAGTCCCAGTCATAGCCTGAATGACTCTGAGACAGCGTTTGTTACGAATTCTCTGAAGCATCGCTCCATGCCTGCCCAAGGCTCACGGGCGGCATCAGTCTCTTCCTGGAGGTGGCCACAAGACCCTGCCCCTGTTCTTCCTCTTCCTCCCAAGCCCCCGCCCCTTGGCCAGGCTGGAAGCCAGAGCTGGGCCATGGTAAGAGCCTCCAAGGGAGCCTGAGCTGCTCTTGGGAGTCCCAGACCCTACACCTGCCCTGGGTGGCACGCCCCCACGGGGTGGAGACATGGGTCAAAGGCTGCTCTCAGGCATCCCAGCCCTGGCCCAAGGCGGCTCTTACCACAGCCTGAGTCCAGATTCTCACCTGGCAGCCCGCCCCGGGGATCACGGCAGGAGCCGGCAGCCCCCCGCGGGGTCGGGGCTGGAGCCCGCCGCCCTCTGGGGTTGGGGCTGGAGCCAGCAGCCCATCGGCGGATCGCGGCAGGAGCCGGCAGCCCGCCCCGGGATCGGGGCTGGAGCTGCAGCCCTCTGCGGGGTCGGGGCTGGAGCCCGCCGCCCTCTGGGGTTAGGGCTGGGGCCAGCAGCCCACCCTGGGGATCGCGGCAGGAGCCGGCAGCCCGCCCCGGGGATCGGGGCTGGAGCTGGCAGCCCCCCACGGGGTCGGGACTGGGGCCGGCAGCCCATCGGCAGGTCGGGGAAAGAGCAGGCAGCCCACGGATATCGTGGCTGAAGCCAGCGGCCTGCCGCAGGGGCCGGGTCACCTGCCTGGAGATTGGGCTCGAGCCAGCAGCCTGCTGCTGGGGTCGAGGCTCGGGACCCCTATATAAGGAGGCTGTGACCCCCCGAGGGATCGCAACCCCCACTTTGAGAACCAGTGCTCTAAGGTTATTGTGAATGACAGTGGTGCCTCCAAAGAGCAGGAACATATGGTATGTTAAATCAACAGCAGTAGCAGGCAAAGCAGCCTAAGGGAAGGGGATAAGGAGCTCATATTTCTCGTGTATTCTGGACCAGAGTTAGCCACTTAATAACAACAACCAACAACTTAGCGTTAGCCAATCCAACTCTAACCATATCCAGAACCCTGCTGCCTGCCATGGTCATCTCTCCACTTGATGATGCTTGTTTGGTGTAGGCAGGAAGATAGGCAAAGACATGCCATCAAGCTGAGCGTTAGGCCTTAACAATGACAGCTATAGGCCACAACAGATTAAAGGACAGGTGAACAAGCTGGAACTCTTCATCTCTTTGCTAGCTTTTACTGAATATGCCCCATTTCATTCGCTCTTAAGTGGATCAGAATAAAACAAGCTTTATTATTTTAGTGTCACACTCTTATTAGCAGTACTGAGATGTATTTGATATGGAGAGATCAGGGACGTGACTAGTTTCTCTCAGATCCGATGGGATCAGTGTGTACTGTCATAACGGAGAGCTCCATTGACAGACTCTGATCTGCTTCTCAGACATCATCTATAATACCAAACAATTAAAGAAATGATTGTGTGAAATTAAAATAAAGAACAAATGTAGCCAGTCTGTTTTAATTAGAACAATATCAACTATAATTTATCTGCTCCATTTTTTTTGCCATATGATCAACAATACGTGGGTTTTTTAATTGTCAGATGTAATGTGCAACTGGCTATTTGCCTTCTACACTACTTGGAATTCTAAATCACCTGCAAGTCACAGAGCTTTAATAATTACCACTGAACCTGATGACTGCTAAGTACTACAACTTCTACCTCACCTGCCTCCACTCTACCAAAAATACCATGGGTAACGATTCGTTCTCTCTGACAGCCAGCCCCCCAACCTAAAGCAAATACTCACCAGCAACCACTCACCACACAACAAAAACACTAACTCAGGAACCTATCCTTGCAACAAAGCCCGTTGCCAACTCTGTCCACATATCTATTCATGAAAGCTTATGCCCAAATAAATGTGTTAGTCTCTACAGTGCCACAAGTACTCCTCGTTCTTTTTGCGGATACGGACTAACGTGGCTACCACTCTGAAACCTGTCATCATAAGACCTAATCACATCAGCCATAACATCCATGGCTCATTCACCTGCACATCTACCAATGTGATATATGCCATCATGTGCCAGCAATGCCCCTCTGCCATGTACATTGTCCAAACCAGACAGTCTCTATGCAAAAGAATAAATGGACACAAATCAGATGTCAAGAATTATAACATTCAAAACCCAGTTGGAGAACATTTCAGCCTCCCTGGACACTCAGTTACAGACCTAAAAGTCGTAATTCTTCAACAAAAAACTTCAAAAACAGACTCCAACGAGAAACTGCAGAACTGGAATTAATTTGCAAACTGGACACCATTAAATTAAGCTTGAATAAAGACTGGGAGTGGATGGGTCATTAGACAAACTAAAACTATTTCCCTATGCTAATTTTCTCCCCTACTGCTACTCACACCTTCTTGTCAACTGTTTGAAATGGGCCATCCTGATTATCACTACAAAAATCTTTTTTTCTCCTGCTGATAATTGCCCACCTTAATTGATTTGTTTTGTTAGAGTTGGTATAGCAACCCCCATCTTTTCATGTTCTCTGTGTGTATATCTATATTCTCTCTATATATCTTCCTACTGTATTTTCCACTCCATGCACCTGATGAAGTGGGTTTTAGCCCATGAAAGCTTATGCCCAAATAAGTTTGTTAGTCGCTAAGGTGCCACAAGTACTCCATGTATCAAGAGAGTTATTTACTTAATCAACATAATACTAAAGTTACGCATCATCCTACACATGCAGCTTCTTAGCTATCATCTTTTGCAAACTAAAAGTAATCAGCCCTCATATATATCTAAAACTAAACAATAAAATTTGTTCTTATTGCAGTCAGATGACTGCATCCTGTGATCATTAAAGTGACTCATAGTGAGCTGATTTACTATTTAAGGGAAGAGACAGCTGAGAAGAATGACAATTTCTATCTCCTCTTTCAGTTTCCAATGTCAACATGGTACAACAGTTACAGTGACTAATTTTTCATGAACTGTAAGGTATCATGTAAATTTAAACTGATTATGTTATCTCTGTTCAAAGGCCTTTACTATTATCACAGCTGGGCAAGTCAGATTTGTTTGAAATGCAGCATAATCAGTATACAGTCAGCACCCGAGAATTTCAGCTATTTATATGGGAAGCAGTGTGGTATAGGGAAATGAACATGGAGTTGGGATTCAAAATCTTCTGATATCTAATTTCACTACCACTGATTTATTCTATGATCTTGTGGAAGTGACTAACGTCTCAGCTACTGAGTTTCTTCTTCCCTCAGGAATATTCTCAGAATTGGTTAATATTAATATTTGTATAGCACCTGAAAATATAACGTACTACTTAACTGCTTGCTATCATCTATCTCAGGCCTGCACAACATGTGGCCCGGGGGCCACATGCAGCCCGCATGGGCTCACTGCGTGGCCCGCGGGGGGGTTAGTAGGAGTGGGGCAAGCCAAGCGGTGGAGTGGGGGGGAAGTGGCTGGGGTGGGAAGGGGGCGGGGCTTTTCGGCCCGCAGCTGTTTTTTTTGCAGTAATATGGCCCTCGCTGCTTTCCGAGTTGTGCAGGCCTGATCTATCTGAAATCAGCTGCACAATATTAGAAGCATTATTGCTCTCATAAGACAATTTAATAATAAAACACAGGATATTCAGTAAAATTCAAAATACATGGTACATTTTTGTAATGATAAGTTTTAAGAAAGAGGTTTTTTTAAAACTACCTTCTTCTCATCCCAAAGCATCTTTACAGACACGAATAGCAGTACAGCATCGCCATTCATTCTTGCCCATACCTGTTTCTCCATTAATATCAGCCTGGTCACATTCACGCATACGATTTTATGCCATCTAGTGGGTGGTCGGCCTCTAGGTCTCTGATAGTGCTTACATTTGCATTATTTGCTTTGGCATCCTATCATCTGTTTGTCAGCTACAGCATCTCCAACATCGTAATCCTTTCAACTGCGGTCAGAACCACACCCTGATTTCACATGCTACTTTCCTAATATATTAATTTGTCTTAAAATCATTCCACTTTGTACCTGCCATCTTCCGATGAACTCTCTACTGCCTCCAGCTTTCTGATGTCTGTTTCCTTTAATGTAACTGCATCTCTAGACTACTGAGTAACACTGTTAGTATACTGATAAATGTTCACTTTGGTACCACATACAATGCGCTTATCAGTCCACAATCTCATCAACTTCTATGCATCCCTTGCAACTAAAGCACATCTCCTTTTAACCTTGTTCTTGACGGAAACATTGGCACTGATTAAGCTTCCTAGATACATATGCAGGTGCAGGCAAGATAATGGAGCCACTGATAGGGGACTCAATTAATAAAAAATTAAAGGAGGGTAACGTAACTAATGCAAATAAACTGGTGGTTTATGGAAAATAGTTCCTGTCAACTGACTTGATATCTCTCTTTGACAGGATCAATAAGCTTGGGTGTAAAGGTAATAGTGATGACATGACAGACTTCTGCAAGGCATCTGACTTGGTACAACACATTTTGATTAAAAAAACTAGAATATAAAATTAAAATAGCCAATTTTTGATCCATTTAATGTGTGCCAACTGATCTTAAAATGTAATTGTAAATGGAGAATTGTCATTGAACAGGTGTTTTTCCAGCAGGATTCTGCACAGATCGGCTCTTGGCCTTATGCTAGTTTAATATTTTTATCCAGGACTGGTAAGAAAATACAATTATTGCTGATAAAATTTAGGTGAGTGGTAAACAATGAAGAAGACAGGTCTCTGATTCAAGTGTGATCTAGATCGCTTGGTAAACTGGGCACAAGAAGACAATATGGGCTTTAATTCAGCTAAATGTAAATGTATATATGTAGGAACAAAGAATGTAGGCCATACTTATAGGATGGGGGTCTCTACCCTGGGAAGCAGTGACTGAAAAAGATCTGGAGCTCATGGTGGATAATCAGGTCCCAGTGTGAAGCTATTGCCAAAAGAGGTAAGACATTCCTGGGGTAACTCTAAGTACAGTGGTTCTCAATCTGTGGCCTGAGGGCTGCCTGGGGTCCCATCTGGTCTGCAGCAGTGTGCTAAAAAAAAATTCTAAATGTGCCGCTCCAGTCTGCAGGTGGCGGGGCTGGCTGAGGGGGAGACAGAATAAGGTGGCCCTGCTAGAGTGCTCCTGCCAGCAAGGGGACCAGTGGGTGAAGCAGGGGGCAGGAGAGTGGGTCCCTGGAGAGGATAGGGGTGGGGTGCTCTGGGCAGTGGAAGGCTCGGGATTGCTGAGCAGTGGGGGACTTGTGGGGGATGCTTGGGCAGAATAGATCTGGGAACTATGAGTGTGTGTGTGTAGCACCCCCAGGTTTTACTTGGGGCTCTGCTCCTGGCCTCATGCCTGGGGCTCCATTCTCAGCCCCGCATCTTAGGTCCCAGCTCCTAGCCCCACAATTTCCCACCCCCACACCCCTCGCCAGCCCTGCACCACAGGGCTCCATTCCTGGCCCCGCTCTGGACATATGGGTCTGCGAGAGGATTGTGCAAGGAAGGGGCACGTGCAAGGGGGAGTGGGGTCCTCTGGGAAAGGGAGTGCTGGGTATAGGGAGTCGGTGGGGCGCTGGGAAAGGGGTCAGTGTAGCGCATGATCCGGGTCAGCCCTCGAGGGGAAGGAGCACACTGGCAGTGCACGACTCGGCGAGCCAATGTGCATCTGGCACAGTGGTTCTCAACCTGCGGCCCAGAATGGAAAACAGGTTGAGAACCACCGCTCTAGTAGGAACAGAGAAGTTCTCTTACCTCTAGATTTGGCTCTGATGTGACAACTGGTGGAACAGTGTGTCCAGTTCTGGTGCCCACAATTCAAGAACAGATTAAGCTCACTGGGTATTTCTATACAGCAACTATACACCTCTGGCTCCCCCATGCTAATCGACTTGAGCTCCAGTGTTTGGGCGATGCGACCATTTCACTGTTGTGTAGACCTCCAGGCTCAGACTGGAGCCTGGGCTCCAGGACCCTGTGAGGTGGGAGGATCCAAGAGCTTGGGTGCCAGTCCAAGCCTGGAAGTCTATACAGCAATGAAACAGTCTCTCAATAAGTCTGAGTCTGACGTGGATATTTCTTTGCTGTGTAGACACATCCTCTGAGTCTAACAAACAGAAGGTTAAGTGGTGACTTGTTTACAGTCTTTCAGTATCTAAATATTTAATAATGGGCTCTTTAGTCTAATAGAGAAAAATATATCACAATTCAATGGCTGGAAGTTGAAAAAAAAGCAGATTGGAAATTTTTAACAGTAATTAACCAATGGAATAATTTACCAAGGCTTGTGGTGGATTATCCACTGCTTGCAGGAAGAGCAGCCCATTGCAGCTAGCTGGTAGGTGGTTGGAACCAGGGTGGACGGGCAGCCCCACCATCAGCTTCCCACTCCCCTAAGTTCCCTGTGCAGCAGCTGCCCAGCAGGCTATCAATTGCTGGCAGTTCAGCTGTCCCTCCCCCACTGCCATGTGCCGCTCCTGCCCTCTGCCTTGGAGTTGCTCCCTGAAACTTCTGCTTGCTGGGGCGGGGCAGGAGGAGTTGGAGGAAAGACGAAAGGGGCTAATGTGAGGGTGTCCTCCTCCCCCCTGCACCCGGCTTCCCCCCCTGCTCTATGGAAGACGGGGTAACAAACAGACGGAGGGAGCTTCCAGGCAGCAGCTGCAGCCCAGTCTCAGCTTGCTGATCTAATTAACAAGGCAGTGTACTTCTGACCCCACTCTTCATACTTAAAGGGGTAATGCGCATCTCTTTCTCTCTCTCTCACACACACACACACAGGATGTGTGTCTCTGTCTGCCCTCCCTCCTTTCCTGCTGCCTTGTAGAGAGTGAGAGTTAACCCTTGAGGGCTCAGCCAACTGCTAGTTCATCATTTAGCAATAAGGCATTCCCTGGGAAATATCCCACCCTCTGACTCTTCTACCTCAACCAAGCTTCATAATCATCATCACTGTGTATCAGTATTAAATTGTCTGTTTAAAACTTATACTCTGTGTATGTGTGTATATATATATGTATACACACACAGTATAAGCTTTTTATTATATTATATATATATTAAAGTCTTTGGTGGAAAAAATTTCCCTGGAACCTAACCCCGCCATTTACATTAACTACTATGGGGAAACTGGATTCGCTTAACATCATTTCGCTTAAAGTCACATTTTAAAGACCATTTTAAAATCCAATTTAGATGTTTTTCTAAAAGATCTGTTCTAAGACTTAGTTTGAGGAAGTTCTATGGCCTATTACACAGGAGGTCAGACTCACTAGGTGATCACGTTGGTCCTTCCTGCCCTTGGAATCCATAAGTTTTTACTTGTTCTATGACGTCACTGCTAGAACAAGTAAAAACGTATTGATTCCAAGCCAACTTATTTTTTAAATCAATTTTTTGGTTGAGGATGAGCTCCTCTTGGATCTCTGCTCCAGTTTTCTTTAATTAGCCCTTGGGGGTTTGCAGAGCAACATAAGGCCTATTCCTGCCATCAAAGCATAAGGGTTTGTCTTCACTAGAGTTTTTATCCTACATTGATCGCCAATTAATTCAAGATAGCTAACACCTTTATAAAGAGCCTGGACACTCCCTAGGCTTTCCTTTATTAGTTTACTGTTCTGGGGTACACTTTACCAGTAAAGCACAAGCATTTTTACATGCCTTCTCCACAGAGCTCCAAGTTCTTGAAAGCGTTTGAGGATGAACCTAGGAATCAAACCCTTTTGTGGAGTGCCAACTCCAATAGCACTGGGCTAATTATATGCTATAAAAATATATATACATTTCTGATTTAGGTTAAGTTTGTAGGTGAAATAAGTGCTAGTGAAAGACACCAAGATTGAGTGCTCTGCAGAACAAAGTCCTGTGTTTATCCCCAGAACAGATTATACCCATGTTCTTCAGTAATAACCAGGAAGAATCATTTTAATCGGTGAAATGGTAATTCAGGCTTCCTGGCCCAATAATCATCCTCTGCTAAGACTATCAAAAAGGATGCCCAATTAGTGGAGTTTTTTTAAAAATGCAGACACATGCCCACTGAGCACTACCAATATATCTGACATAGCGACTGAACAACTGCTGGCTGGTAATTTTCAACCACTGGGTTGGATTTGAAAAACTGAAAAACTCTTTAGCCCATTACCGAAAACTTGAGCCATCTACTCTCACCTGTGTACTTTCAGAGATCTATTTAAAACAGTTAGGATACGTCTTCACTACCGTGGGTAGCCGTCGATCTTTTAGCGATCGATTTCTCGCATCTTCTAAAGACGCAAGAAATCGATCGCCAGCGCTGCCCCCGTCGACTCCGTAACTCCAGCTTGACGTGAGTTGTAAGCTGGAGTCGACGGGGGAGCGTGCCACCGACTGCCGCCACCATGACGACGGCAGGTAAATTGACTGCAGATACGCAGACTACAGCTACGTGATTCACGTAGCTGAAGTTGCGTATCTGCAGTCGATTTCCCCCCCAGTGAAGAGCAGCCCTTAGATGCCAAAAGATCCTGAGCAGAGCCTTTAGATACAGAGCAAATTGGTGCTGAAACACTTTCTCTAGGCAATCTGTGATTCCAGCTTACTTTCGTTTTTGAAAGCCAGAAAATGTGTTCTATGCAGCTTCCCTATATAAAATGTCCAGGCTCTGATTTTCAGTTGGTTGTCTTTAAAGCAGGGGTGTCCAATAGAAATTCAATGCTAGCCACACTGGTGATTTTGAATTTTTCTTATTAGCCACCTTATAAAAAAGCCACATGCTTTAGTCACAATTCAATAGCCAATTAGTCATATGTGGCTAGTGGCAAACATATTGGACACTGCTGCTTTAAAGCGTGATGAAATGCATCAGATGAGGGGCACTGTAGAAGCATCATACTGACCAAACGCAAGTCAGTGAAAGTTTTAGGTCCTGTGCAATTCCTATGCCTCAGGTTAATGCAAATTTTCAAAAGACTACCACAATACATTTTTTCCCTTGAGTGTACTGATTTGAGGGAAGATACTGTGACTAACAAATTCTAAGCAATGAGCTTGTATATGCTGGAATGAGTCAGTCCTATTTTTTCCCATTTGTAACTGAGGTTTTAAACACACTATGAAATGCTGTCAATAAGAACACTGATGCTGAGACAGACACAAAACACATTAAGGACTCAAAATCCTGCCCTCCCAATACATGATAGGCATTACTCTGGATCTTGGAAAACAAGCTATTGCATGTGCACACTATCTGGCCTCCCAAAAAAAACAGCATCATAAATGAAGCAGGAATGCACTCTAAATGTTAGTTTTAAGCAAGGTGATTTTTGTTATTTTTTTTATTTTTTTTTTTGCATTTTTTCCTTTGACTGTTTTCATTGTATTTTATTATTTAAACCACTACACTTCTACAAATTTATTGCAAAGGTTGGCCAATACAGGTAGGATCATTTCATGAACAGAAAAACATCCAAAAACTGAATTAAAAGCCACTGGATGGCCTCACATACTCAGAAATCTTTGGGGAAAACACTACTGGAATATCTCACTGCGTAGGACAATTTGAACTTTAAAGTCACATGATGAAACCACTGGTTTTCAAAACATGCAACGTATACAGTTTGAATAACTTAAAACTGAGTTCCTGTTTCCCCTGCGGAACTGTAGGATTTTGTAGTCTGTGACTGTTTGGGATTTTTAGCTTGACACACAGCAACTAAAGAAGTGACTTTGTTTAACCAGGAAGCAGAGTATGTATTTAAAAAGAGTTATTTCCTCTTAACAGAAATTATATTTCATCTCACTGTTCACTGCAAAAGACTCAGCCAGTTGCATCTGTGGAACATTTCTTTGCAGAGGTAAGTGTTTTACCTTGCTTTAAATATGTAGCGTTTTAATTGCCACCAAAGGATCAAACTATAAAGTTTTTAAATTAAACATTTTATTTTTCCATCCATCTGCATCATACGGACCATACAAAGTACAAAAAATGCCCCCATCTGGAGAATATTTTCATAAAACTAATGTTTGTTTATCAAATTGAATTTTAGACAAACAGATTTAGAGACTAAGAGAGCATCCAGACCGCTTTCTTAATGGTTGGGAATTATCACGCAGTTTTAGATACATAAAAGGAAACGTTTTATATAACACAGGAAACACATCAACGCTACTTATTAAAGTCTACGCAGAGAGTTAGCGCTGCTTCATTTACATTCCAGAGAAGTAAAAGTGTAAAGTTTCAGTTAGACTAAAACTAACTGTTTTAAAAGTGAAGCAGCTGGCTTCTTGAACATTCAAAATTCCACATAATTTCAAACCTGAAAGATTTGTGTGGAAGTTTCAATTATTCCTACTACCCAGAAAATTGTCAGGTGAGAAAAATTTCAGTAAGGTATTTTAGTGTTTCATTGGCTTACTGCACAGCAGCTGCAGTCTGGTATAGAAATTCTGTCCCCATCTTTTAACATGGCAGAACCTAGAAGTAGTAGGAAGGCTGATCAGGCTATACTTTATTTAGAAAACCTAATCTGCGTTACTCTCAAGAGTTAAAACTGCACATGCCCATCATGGGCTGAGAGCTGGTAGCCACAGAAATCTTCTGCACAAAGATTTCTGGTTGGATGAAAGGAAATTTTTCTGGTGGTTGGAAAAAGAATGTAAGACAGACTCCCTCCTAAATTTTTTTATACAAAAATAGACTCGTTGCTAAGGAAATTATCCCCAAATTTAGAGATGCCCCTTTGAAGGTTTTAAATAAATGCCAGTTATCATTAAGCCAAGATTCCAAGTCTTGGGTGCTTAAGTAAACAAACACAAGAAAAGTGTGGTTTTAGAGTCCAGACTCTCTCTCTCAATGTTTTCTTTTCACTTCTTGCAGTCCTGCACTGCCTCTTGTGTATTACATCGAACTGCTCTGCTCCAGCTGTTGGCAGTGAAGGATAATTTATTAGCTGAGTGCCTGTGCTTCAGAGAACAGGAGTCTGACACGTACACCTTCACTGCCAGCACACAAAGCATAACAGATCAGACTAGAGCAATGTAGTGCCAGGGAAAAAAATAAACAGAATGGGGAGGGAGAGACAACATGAATCAGAGGAACAGTGGACAGAAGAGCAACAGGAGAATGGTATTCAACTATAATGAAATTCAGAAGAACAAAGGCAAGGAAGGAGATAATCTAAAGAGGTGCAGGAAAGAAATAAGCAAGATAATATCAAAAAGTTAATGCAAACAGAACTTATTGAGGATGTTTTTGTGGCTGAGGCACAGGACTTAAATTACAGGAGAATGGAATTAATTCCAGGCTCTGCCACTGCCTCCATGTCATGTCCGGTGCTTCCCTTCCCTAGATACAAAATGGGGATAATGTTACCTATGTAACTTACAGGAAAATTGTGAGGAAAAAATGAAATAATGTTTGTCGGGCACTTGGAATCTAGACTGGTAAGTTTCACAGTAAACCAATATAGAAAGGATATACAATATAATCAGGCAGAACATAAACTATGCAACTATATGAGAGTATACTGCATGCCATTGCAGTAATGTAAGGATTAACAGCAAATGTATGGAACACCAGAATTTATCAGAGAGTGCTGGAAAGGGAATGTTAAGTCCTTCATTTTTTCCATACTGAAAGCTCTAAGGGTAGGTCTACACAGCTGCTGGAAGGGTGCTTCCCAGCACAGGTAGACAGAAAGCTAGCATGCTAAAAAGAGCATGTCTATGGTGGCACAGGCAGTGGCTTGGGCTAGCCAGCCAAGTACACAGCTATGGGGTCAGGTGGGTTTGTACTTGGGTGGCTAATCCAAGCTGCTGCCCATTCTCCTGCAGCTACACTGCCATTTTCAGCATGTTAACACAGGCAGAGCTAGCATACAACTGTTTACCCACATTGAGAAGCATCCAAACAGCAGTTGGATAGACATACTAGTGTTCTGAGTAAATTTAGAACCTGCTTGATTGCCTGAATTTTCTGGAGCTGACAGCGTATGTTCTCTTTTTTTCAAAAACACACCTGAACAGATAGCAAATGAAAAGACAAGGCCAATGTTTGTATGTTTTTTAAAACCATTAGCAGGAAAGAAGCTCCCAGAAGCAATTTACGAGAAGAACTGACACCTAAAATACTCATTTTAATCTTGCTAATTTTCCAGTTTAAAAATATTCAAGGATATACCACAAGCCTCTAACTATACAAAAATAGCATCTTGTGTTTATATTTTTATTTTCCAGTGTGGACCACACTTCCATGAACTCAAGCAAGCACTGTGGGTTTATTGATTAAGGAAAGGAAAGTTGTAAACAGCTTGTTGTTTTGGTAAGATCTCACTACTGTGCGGAGTTTCCCTGGAATTTTTTTTTTAGTATGGTGCATTGCTATGATTAAAAGAGGAAAACAATTAGACCTTATCTACATAGAAAAGTTTTACCAGTTACACTAATATATCTATAAGGGTATAATTATAGAAGTGTAACAAACCTGTCCCTCTTCCCCACCCCCAGAATCTGGAAACCCTTAACTCTAGTGTGAATGCCTTGCTACAGTTTAGCTTAAACGCCTTACACAGTGACAAACTAAACTGAAAAAAGACACTTGTACACTGGAATAGAAGCACCCACATGAGGAGTGATACTAGTTTAAATGCACACCAGTTTAAATTTACATCTTAGATTACAAAAGGGGAGAAGGGAGAAAGAGGAAGAAGAAAAGTAAAAAATGGTAGACAAGGCCTCAGTTGTAATTTTAATTTGTTTTGAGCATTTTGATAAGTGTGAAAAAATAAAGCCTATACACATTGATAATATTGTCTTTAGAATGTCACTGTGTGCAAAAGCAGCAGGATAACTCTACTTAGTCAGTAACCAAGGGGATGCAATTTATTAAGGCAATAAGTTGTAACTTCTGCAGTTTGCTGCTCTATGTCTAATCTTCCTTGTCTCACAGTCTCCTTGGTCTTATGCTTTGGATATTCAAACGGTGAGTTAGACACAAGTATGATTTCCTTGGCTATAATCAACAGATGAAGCTAGCATTAGTACCAAGGCCAGATCCTGGTCAAGTTCAAACATACATCAGCATTATCATTGATTTTTCAATAGTTTGATGCAGGCCGATATTATTTACAGTGAAATCTAAAGCTACTTTCTTGTTTTCATGAGCAATGATACTACCATAAATGTAGCCTGCTAAAAAGCTATATTGAGACTCCATGCAAGGGAACTGGACATGGTTACTAGAGAGGTTACTTGGCCAGCAATCTGAAAAGAGTTCAGAAAACAGTAATGGAAACATGTACAGAGCCAGAACTAACTACAAATGCTCAATGCTGTCAAAAAATTGACAAGCCCAGATGAAAATATCACAAGAGGCTGAGGTAAAAAAGCTCTTTAACCATAGTAAGAACATTTCACATTTATCTCAGCCTCCCAATGTCATCATGTAGGATGGACCACCCTCCTCCACATGTCCAGCTTCCCTTTATTACCTCAGAGTCTAGCCTCTTTGGCCATGTCTAAACTACATACTTTGGTCGACACAAGTTGGCATAAAACTGCCATAGTCAGTATATTGCACATGTGCATGTATACTTGGTTCCTTGTATTGGCGCTGCATGGACTTACCAGGAATGCTAGTGTCGATATACAGTGTGGTGCACCACAGGTAGGTATTCTACTATGCAGCTTGCCATCTTCTGGTACACTGTCTTTTTGCAACTTTTGGCAATGCATGGTGGGACAGAAATGAGTCCAACAGCAGTGACTGTGAGCAAGAGGTCAAGCTCCCAGCATGCAACTTACTTCATCCCATAATGCCATCCATATCCCATAATTTTCCTGCCTGTCCATCATCTCTGAGAGAAGCATGGAGGCTGCACAACTCTGTACATTGCCATGAGCACTGAAAACACAGGATGACTGAGCCTCTGATATTTCCAGTTCCCAAACAGTGGTGGGGCAGCACATGGCACATATATCCCTATTTTGACACCAGCCCACCTTGCCACAGAGCACATCAACAAAAAGGGCTACTTTTCAATGGTTGTGCAAGCACTGATGGATCACAGGGCATGTGTTGCTGACTTTAGTCTTGGCTGGTCAGGAAAAATGCATGACACTTGCATCTTTTACTCCTCAGGGAATTCTACACCAAAAAATAAAAGATTTCACATATTTTATTTGACAAAATAATGAAATATAATCATGAAAGTTTCAATTATTTGGGTAATTTATTAAACGATAATACAGGAAAAGAATCACAACAACTATTCAGCATTTCCGAAACACATGAAAGTTAAATTACAAATAATTGGTAACCAATATTCTGCATTCCAGTTATAATCCTGGGTTTTCATTTAAAGTACATTACAGAACAGCAAACAGCAAACTAAAGTAGAATGTCATTTTAAATTGCTCAGACTTTTACACATCAAAGTCTACCATTTTTGCTAATCATTGTCCTGCATTTCAGTACAATCCAGTATTTTCATTTAAGTTACAGTCAGAGGTGAAAGTAAGCCGGTACGCCCCGGTATGGCGTACTGGCAAGAGCCGGTGTGCCGTACCAGGGCGCCCGGCTTTCCCAGGCTGCAATTTAAAGGGCTTGGAGCTTCCAGAAATGGCTGTAGCCCCAGGCCATTTAAATTGCTGCCAGAGCCCCACTGCTGGAGCAGCAGCAGTGGGGCTCTAGGGGCTATTTAGAAGGTCAGGGCTCCCACTGCCTCTGCCACCTTTTCCTTTAAAAAGCCGCCGGGAGCACTGCAGCTCCAGCAGCTATTTAAAGGGCCAGGGCGGTAGATGCATGGGAGCCCCGGACTCCTTAAATAGCTCCCAGAGCCCATGTGGGGCTCTGCGGGCTATTTAAAGGGCCGGGGCTCCCCTGCCTCTGCTGGTTCTTTAAATAGCTGCTGCTTTCTGAAGACGCGGCTATTTAAAGGACCGAAGTGGCAGAGGCAAGGGGAGCCCTGGGCCTTTAAATAGCCCCCAGAGCCCTTTAAATAGGAGACCCATTTCCTACCCCAGCGCTCTGGGAGCTATTTAAAGGGCCCAGGGTTCCCCTTGCCTCTGCCACTTCAATCCTTTAAATCAGGGGTCCCCAAACTTTTCCGGCCACGGCCCCTTACCACAGTCCGGCAGCCACTCGCGACCCCCCGGGGTATATCTGCTGAAATGCCGCCGCAGAAAGCGGAAGCTTCCACTATCCGCAGTGGCATTTTGTCGGGACAAAAATAGCCCCCATG
>ML677381.1:11269393-11320670 GCA_007922305.1 Dermatemys mawii | reverse complement strand
GTGGCAGAGGCAAGGGGAGCCCCGGCCCTTTAAATGGCCCCCAGAGCCCTTTAAATAGGAGCCCCATCCCTACCCCAGGGCTTCTGGAGCTATTTAAAGAGCCCTTTCCTCTGCCACTTTGGTCCTTTAAATAGCCACCACTTCAGAAAATGGAGACTATTCAAAGAACCGGGGCAGCAGAGGCAGGGGAGTCCTGGGCCCTTTAAATAGGCCGCAGAGCCCTACCCGCCCCACCCTGGCTATTTAAGGGGTCTAGGTCTCCCCTTTAAATAGCTGCCGGAGCCCTGGGGTAGTGAAGGGGCTCCCCACTATTTAAAGGTCCCAGAACCCCCCAATACAGGCTGTTACCCACTGTGGGGACGGGGGGAGAGGAGGGACTTACAGATATAGGCAGGCTGGCTCTGACCCCCCCCAGCTCCTCCCCTTCCGCCTGAGGCTCCACCCCTTCCGGGGGCAGAGTCAGCCTCCAGCATACCGGTGCCTATAGTTACTTTCACCTCTGGTTATAGTACAGAAAACAAAGAGCCTTCAAATTTTTCTCACTTAGTGATTTCCTTTTGGCAGAAAGAATCAAATTGTACAGTGAAAAAACTTCTCCCCATCTGCGGAGTTTGAGACAGCATTTATGCAATTCAAGGTCAGGTTGACGACTTTTGGAATTCTCTCTTTCAATGAACGGCAGAACAATTGGAGGTCTACAAAAATAGGTTTACTTTGAATAGCCTCAAGCACAATCTTTTCCGTGTACGGTTTTAGCTCATGTTCAGGTACCTCAGAAAAACCAGGTGTTGCTTGAAAATACTCAGTGTTCTGGCAGGATATTAAACACTATGAATATCAAATAACCTACAATCCTTCAGAAAATTCAGATCTAGTTATTTAAACGACAAATATTTGTCAACCTTTTCCATGGGCTATTCCTCCCCAAAGAGCCTGGCATGACTCCGCCCATGCTCTGCCCCCCGACCCTTCCCGCTACTGTTCCCTTCTGTGGCCAAGAGGCTAAGGCAAGCAGGTTGGGGGCTCTGGTGCACACAAGACCCCACTGTGCCCATCTTCCCAGGGCTGGGCCCTCACTATGCTCCGGTGGTGGTGCCCACCTGGAGCTGGGACCTTGCTGCATTCCGGCCATGCCACCTGCTCGCCCGCCCAGAACTGGGGCTGGAGGGCGCTCCGGACTCCAGCAGGGGAGGCGGGAGAGAAGGAATGGGGCCTCGGGCAGAGCAGGAGGGGCCAGGGGCTAGCCTTCCCCCAAGGGTGTGTTCATCCATTGCCCATGAGCTTTTCAGAAGCTTCATGGAATGCCTCTTTAAAGAGATCTAGGCAGGGCAAATCTTTCAGCAGGAGATAAGTTTTCTGCCTCCCTACATTTGAAAAGCTCTGAGGTGTTTCTGAAGGGAACTCTAGATGTGAACTGAAATATACCTGCAGTTCTTCCAGAAGGTCAAATGCTTTTGCAGTGCAAGGCTTCCTGCTCTCTGTGCTAGAAGAGTGATCGTACTTTCAACAATGCATACTTAGTTGGGACATTAAGCATTTTCTAAATAGTTTGCACAGAAACTGGGGAGTTGCTGTAGCACTCTTCATTAAAGACCTCTGCAGAACTGAAAGTTCTTAGAGTGATATTGAACAGCATGGAACTAGCTGTTCCAGTGTGTTCCACCTGGGCTAGGAGTCATGGATGCTTTGGCATCTGGAGACTCCTCTTCTAATTTCTGATTCATAAAACAGAGATACCTCGCTTTCCCACTACCAGAGTTATAGTACATGTTTTTGAAGCACCTTGCAAAAGGTATCAATCAGCTGAAAAGGCTTTCTAAATGATTCATCAGTTAAATTAACAATATGTGCCAAACAGGTGACATGCACAGAATTTGGAAATCGTGTAGAAAACAGAATCAAATCCCTTTTTCATGTAACCAGCGTTATCAGTATCAATTACTATAATATTTTCAAATCAATCTGGTAGTCATTTACTATTTTGACTACAGCCTGTGAAATACTTGAACGGTTAATAGCACCTAAAAACACTGCATCCACGAAAAAAGTTAACATGCACACTGCAATCAGGTTCTAATTAACTGATCTTGCCTCATCATCACAACATTCATCAAAGAGAACAGCGATTCTCTGGTGTTTAAGCTTAAGTTTTAAGTTTTCCTTTTCTTTGAGTACACATCAGGTAAGTATGTCTCAGTCAGTTGTGTCCTACCAGGAATGGCAGCACCATTCCAGACCCTGCTGTCAAGAAATTCTCTCAAAAGGGGTGATCAGTCTTTGACAAGGGGATGTTGGCATCTGCTAGTGTCTTTACCCAGGCTGTACAAATCTGAAAATAAAAGTTAGATAAATCTTGAGTGAGCACAAATGTTTACTATCCATGTAACACCTTTCATCTTATATTAATACATGTATTCATATTATATTTAATTCTGAATTTCTAGATTTTAGATTTACAGTAAACAATCACTGTTACATACATACACACACACAAATACTTAGTTATTTGGCTTATGCCTCTATATCCAAGGAGACTCAATCACAAAAATGCATTATTAAATTACAATCAACTGTAAAACATCACATGAAAGTGCAAAAGTTACATAGTGTAGAATGTATCATCGACAGAAAACTGACCATAGTCATCACTTAAAAAAAGAAAAAAAGGTTTAAAAAACAGAGCTGTCTATTCAAGATCTCAGAGCAAGTGAAGAGATCCCATCACTATAGCTCTTTTAAACTACTTATTTTATTTTTTTGTATTATAAACATTTTGTTAAATTTCCACTCACCTCCACACATTCTTTCTCTGTCTGTGTTTTGTGTACTTGTAATGATTTTCTGATGTTTGTTTCTGCCTTCCTCTTGAGCCGCACCTTCCTTCAGTTTGTGTTTTTTTGATGCAAAATGATCCACAACCACAGACCATCAGTCACGACTGAGAGCAACACTTCAGGATGTGCAAAATAATTTTTCCCCACCCACATGCAGTTTTGCAGGACATTCTTGAGCACGAGAAGCTGGTGTAGCTGTTTTGGATGCCTGGTGTGAAAGCCATTCACTTTGTGCAAAAGACCAAATATCCCTTTACCCTTTGGTAACTATATCTAGATTTGGCTGGCTACTTTGAGAAGTGTTTGATTCTGACTGTCTTGACATTTTATTGACTGCTTGATAAATGTTTTATTTGCTTTCAAAGTCTCTTTTCAAATTAGTAATTAAAATAGATCCTGAGCTGTAATCTAATCCCATTGTACCACTGTGGCACAGTTCAAAAGTGAGAAATCCCATGGATTTTCCTATTTGAGGATTCCCTTATTGTCATTTACAATTAAGCTTGTTTACACCATTCTGGCAATGTAAAGGAGCCTTAAAACTTTTACATGCATTTTGTGCTCCTGGGGGAATTGACTAAGAATGGAAACAATGCACTACAATAGGAACATTAACAACTATGCAGGCAGGCTGCTACATTTTCTGCTCTGCCTGAGGTGACAAAGCCTGCATCATTCCTACTTTCAAACAACCCAAAGCCCACCGCATTAGTCAGTTGTGAGGGAGTCTCTCTTGCTTATATGCATGCATAATCATCCCACCCCTGCAGAGACGGGCATCTCCACATGCTTTCATGCCCACTCCCACTCTCCACCATGCTGATTTAGGTCTCTGCCAGCTACTCTGGGTGCTTAAACAGCTGTATCCAGGCTGCTGAGAAAGGGGCATGTCCCCCACAGATTTCACTGCTTCGTCATTTTTCTGCAGGGAAGCAAAGAAATCTGTGTGGGACATTAGTTCTGCAGGCATATAATGGTAAAAAATTCCCCCAAGAGTAATCTCAGAACTGCTCATAAAGCTGCAAGGAGGTTCATTCTTTCCTGACCAGCATTGGGATTTTTGAAATGCCAACAGTGATCCTGGAGAACCCAGACTATCCCTTGCTCCCCAGACTCATGAAGCTGTACAACAGCCATCTCAACAGGACCAAGGAAAAATTCAGCTACCAGCTCAGCAGGAGCAGAATGACAGTTGAATGTGATTTTGTTAGATTGAACGGACGGTGGCGGTGTTTACTCACAAGATTAGATCTTAGTGAGAAAAATATCCCAATGATTATAACTGCCTGCTGTGTCCTGCATAATACCTGTGAGGGAAAGGGGGGAAAGCTGCCACTGGAGTAGAGGGCAGAAGTGGAGCAGCTGTCTGCTAGGTTTGAACAGCCTGACACATGTGCTATTAGAAGACTTCAATGGAGAGCTATGCAGCTGAGGGAGGTCTTGAAAGAGCAATTTAACAGTCAGTCAAAGTAATGCGGTCTGGTAGAATAGGCTCAGTGGGGATGGGGGGCTGAGGAACTGTGGGTTAGTGGGATGTGGGGTCAGAATACAACTGGTTGAAGCTGGGGGGGGGGTTGGGTGTTTGTGTGGGAGGGTCCTGATGCTGGGGGTGAGGCTTGGTGGGATGGGAGTTTGGGGGATTCAATGGGGGGGATTCTGGTTGCGAAGGGCTCCTGCTGCAGGCGGGGGAGGGATCACTGTACTATACAGTACAGGTGCTGGGGGGAGGGATCACTGTAATATATGTTAAGTTAAGGTTATAATTTTCTATGGGGGTCTGTCAATTTAAAAAATGCCTTCATATTAAGAGTGTGTGTCACCAGATCCCTTTGTGTAAAAAAGCCTTATGTACAGTTGAGGTACATTATTCCAGTCATTAACATGGGCTCTATGGAACCTTCAGATAAGGGAAAAAACCCAGTGTGCTGTCATATCTGATTGTCTACAGATGCTGCTTGAACAGATCAGCTTTGCTTACAATTGACTGAAGTGAAGAAACTTACATTAAAACTATGACTTAGTGCAAAATTAAAATGCTTGTATGCCAAGAAAGTGGAAGAAAAAAAGCTCAGAAATAGCATGCTATATTTTTAAACTGTAGATATGTTAAACCATTTTTCAATGCTAGCACCATACTTGATCAGTAGAAGTTTAAAACTTGCTAATTACAAACAATAAAATATTTAAGTTCATTATCTATAGCAAGGAGTGGTTTCAAAATTATATATTCATCTTTTGCAGCTAAATTACCTACCCAATGAGAAACAAGTCCATATTTTCCAAAGCAGCTGACTTACCAGTACAAAGTGCATAGAAACTATCTTTTTGACAATAAATTAATCATGCTTTTAAGTGGTCTATAAAATTTATATATCCATATTTATTGCATTCAGTTTCTCTTGAACAAAACTATTTTCCTACACAATATCTTATCTGCTTAAAAGAAGAAAAAAAACATTTGCATGGTAGCAGAATTATTAGAGCAACATGAGATAGAACCATTACAGTTAACAGCATAGCATTATCTCTAAAAACCCCTATATTCAGGAATTTATAACAACTGTAAAACACATGCTCCTGGCTGAAACTTGACAAATAAGAGCATGAGGTATCTGTGAACGAAATCTAAAATTTAAGGGAGAAAAATTAAATTTTGCCAGTCTTTGGAGCATAACAAGGCCTAGGCCTCTGTAGTACAGTATTTAAAATAAAATTACCATATTATTAATGGATGAAGATTTAATACTATGAAAAGACATTTCTTTCTGAGTAGTTCTCAAACAGTAACTCCCCTTAATTTTAAAGGGCCTCTTCAGCTGGACTGCAATTATGAAAAAAGCTAACCATAAGAGAAGAAATCTAAAAAACTTAAAAATAAAGGAAATTACTTTTTTTCCTCCAAGTTTTGTGTATCTTTGCATCTCCCAGCACACAGCCTGAGTACAATAGACTATGCTCCAAGGTGGTCAGCAGGGGCCAAGAGACATGGAATTTTCATCTTGACCACAGCACCATAATGCACTTGTGACTACACCTACAGGCTGTGGTTACCTTGCATATGGTATGCATGGCCTTTTGGCAAGATGGTGAGGAAGAGTGGCTCCAAACAGCAATAGATCCAACACCTTCTCTAGCACCCTACAGATCCCCATTCTAAGGCATATGGGGGTGTAGGCTCACTGAATCTTCCCATCCTCTGCACAGCAGAACTGCACTAGTTTCACATCTGCAAAGACTAATAGGGAGGAGGAAAAGTAAAGAGGACAGGAGAGCATAGATAAGAGTAGAGCAGTCAGGATTTGTCTTGCTACAAATATTAAACTACATAAGCTACCTGGAAATTACTAACATGAAAATTGGTAATGTTTAAAAAATATTAAAAGGTGACTATCTTACATTGAAAAAATAGATTTAAAGAACAAGAGCTCAGGAATTTCTGGCCATAAATAATCTAAAAACATGTGAATGAGGAGCCAGTTAAACTATATTTTTTAAGATGTGTTTCACTTGCATTTTAGGTTGCGGTTTCAATCTTCATAAAAGAGGAAATAGCTTTATACAGAAGGATGATTTCTCACAACATGACATGGATAAGATATCCAAGCCATAGCTTCGACCCATCCATCGGAATAGAAGACCTCATCATTTCTCAGAATGTCATATCAAGATTTATGCACTGCTACATTGCCTTCTTTATACCAACAGGTTTAATAGCTGGCATATTTATCCTGACCATTTTCATAAAGAACTATTTGAGGCACAGTGCCTTGGAAAAATTAGACATATTTCTTTTTTATTTCACCATCAGCAATATTGTAATGATATTTTTTTCATTTACTGTCATAACCAGACCTGACTATTTAGTGGCAACCCACTTAGGGTGTGGAGCTCTGTCATTTTTTTTCAATATAAGTTATTTCAATTCTCAGTATCTTCTGATTTTGATGCTTCTTGCTTTTTTACTTAATAGATTCCCACCACGGACTGTTTTGATGACCAAAGCAACTCAAAGTCCAATGTTATGTGTTGGATTTGTACTAACATGTTCCTTCTGCATATCACTGGTAGTGGTGGCATTATTAGGCACAGATAGCTACCACAAAGAAACAGACTGCCAGTTAGATCCATTATTCGCATGGCCTGAATATGAGATTATTAAATTCAGCTTTGGGTTTGGAATTCCATTGTTTTTCCAGATACTCTGTTTTATTCTATTTTTTGTTAAAGAAGCACAACCAGAAGCTCCAACTCTAAGAGAGAACATTCAAGCTTACCTGGCTGTGCTGACTATAACCATAACAATGTTTGTATGCCGTCTGTTTTACAACATTATGATTCTCTCCAGGACCACATTAAAGATACACAAAAGCATTGGAACTCCCAAGAATGAGCTAATGATGAATATTGCTGAGATAGTGTTGTTTAGTGAGAACTGCATTAGTTTGATATTCATACTTTGTCTTCATAAACCATGCCAGGCTGGAATACTGAAAATCCTAATGAATCTCACAAAAGTTTGCAGGAAGGATGCTACCAACACTAGACTAGAAATACCAGTAAGAGATATACATGATGGAAATGGGTCTCACTGACTCTCTCCCCCCCCCCGCAAAGTATTGAAACATTTTCACTTGTTTTACCAAGAACTGTCCATCTGTTTTGGCCCCAGACTAGACCTACCTTACAAATATCTGAAGAAAAATGTTGTTTGGGACCTACCATCAAGGTTTTTAAAATGAAAGGAACTGGTTTATGTTGGAATTTCTCTAAACCAAACCAAAAAGGATAACACATACTGATGCCAGAACCGCATGCTTTCTTGATGACTTCGATGCACAAGCATGGAAATAACCAAAAGAACAGCAAAAGCATCTTTACCAAAGACAAAATCAGGAGGGAAATACTTTCTGTTTGAATAACTATATTTCCATGCAACTGGAATTTAGTGTACTAGAGACAGACAGTATTTATGTATTATACAAATAATGGCTAATTCGAAGGGCCATAGCAGTAAAATATAGCCCAAGAGTGAAAAAAGTCTCAAAATTGTGATATTGGCAGAATTGTGATATATTGTACAATATTCCATAAGTTAAAAAAAGTGTGGAAACCTGAGAACATTCTCTCCCCTCCTCCATCCTTCCTCTTGGAGCCAGTCAGAGGATTTTTTGCCTTCATTCCCCCTGTGGACAGAGCAGTCTTGAGAGAGAGAGAGAGAGAGAGAGAGAGAGGAGGAAAGCTCCAAGATTGTCTATTTATTCACGTGATAGCCTTTGGAGAAGTGGACAAGTTAAAGTGTCTCAAATACAGGGTACCTTTGGATCAAATGGAAGGCTTCAGGACCTCCATAAGTCACAGAATTAGGACAGAGAAAGAGGATGGCAGATTAAGCCCTTATATAGGAATGCAAGATTTTTGTTGATGACTTTGATGCACAAGCACAGAAATGCTCAGTGCTATAACTCAGCATTAAAACAGAATAACTAGTGATGAGTCTTTGGGGCAGATGGATCCATTTAGCTCCATCCAGATTATAAAGGAAGTGAGAGTGTCTCTTTCAGCAAGAGGGAAATAAAGACCTTGGGTAGTGAAGGCCTGGAGGTAAAGCTTTTAGGAAAAGCCAGTCTTAGGCAGGAATCTTAGGATGAGGTTTTTAAAAAAACAAAAATGATAAATAAAGGTAGACCCCCAAAAAGGGGAGAGTTTGGACTTTAATGCGGGTTCTGTGTACTCTGCTGAGGACAGGGTAAGAACTAACATTTGGTAATAGAGGTGGGATTCCTTAAGACCCACTGCACAAAGAAGGAAAATGGAAGAAATTCTGTTATGGATTGTAAAACAGCAACTACACTAACAGCCAGTTCAGAAAGCCCTCTTGCAGCATCAGCACAGACTGAAGTCCAATAACTACCAGTTTCAAATGTAAATGAGGCATACCTGGTTTCTTCTGAGTGGTAGTTGCTGCAGTTCAGTGGGACAAGGAGTCTTGAACTATACATTTAACCTCCTCCACACCGTTTTTTTGACACAGCAATGCAAGCTTCATACGAGGCTTTGAACAAGCATGCAGACATAGGTTACAAGGCTATAAGGACTTATTTTGGACTGAGTGGGAGGGCTCTTAGGAGACTTACCAGCAGAGGTTTTGAAGTGAGCTGCTTCTGTCAGGGATGCAGCCACATACCTTTGCTCAGCATGTGATGGCTTGGGAACTCATTGGCTCAGGTGTAATACCCAGACAGTAAGGGAACAGATGGACTTTATAACAGTGGAACAGTGCGTGGAAAGTCTGCCTGAGAGGGTGAAGGCTGTGTACAGCTGGTGCAGGTACACTCTGGTACAGGCACACAAAAAGGACAAAATGGAGGTTAAGCCACCATAGATAACCACAGCCATGTCCCAAAAATAAAGGAGGACATCCAGCTGGACAGACGGTAGAACTGCCACACAGAAGAACAAGGAAGGAACCAAAAAGGATGCTTGCCCAGAATCCAGTAAAGATCCAACACCTTTGACCTACTGTCCATTTCCAGGGTGGCCAACTTGCACATATAAAGAAGTCTTGCAGTTTCTGGAGCTTGACTACATGGACATGTGTTCCCATTAAAGTCACAAGGAGCAGACTTCTGACAGGAACATAGTGCCCATACAACTAGAAGGGGGACAGCACAAGAACTAAGAGACTTCGGAGTGACCAAACATAAGTCATGAGGTCTTAGTTAAGAATGAGATACTACAAACAGCAGAACCTATTAGATCACTTGTGTCAGCAAGGGACTCCCGGACAAAACCCATGACTTCTGTTTCCCTATTTGGAAGTGATATGAATTGACTCTGTCCCTCTCATCACCATAGCCTGTTGTCATGAGGGGAGACTAAAACATTTCCCTGAAATCTAGGGCATGTACTGGGCCCTTGTTAATGGTCATGACAAGAAAAACACCATTGGCAGTGAGGTGACTAAGTTCAGTGGCAGCAATATGAGACTCGGAATTTGGTCCCGCATGGGTTGAACAGGGCATGTACTGGGCCCTTGTTAATGGTCATGACAAGGAAAACACCATAGGCAGTGAGGTGACTAAGTTCAGTGGCAGTGATACGAGACTCGGAATTTGGTCCCGCACGGGTTGAACAGGAGAAAATGAAGGTGAGCATACCAGGAGGGGGCTGAAAGGTATGTAATTAGGTTGGTGGGCTAAAACTCCTTATTGGAATATTATATATATATGTCATTCTAGGATAAGGAGCTCAAAGCTTCTATCAAGATTCAGGTTAATCACTACTGGGACATGATAGCAGGAAGGTCCAGTTAGTTCCAAACAGAATATAAAGGAGGTGGGGATTGTCTCTTTGGACTAGAAGGAACTAGGACAGAATTAGTCCTGTAGGAACAGCCCAGGGGCAGAGGGGTGTGTCTGTGTGGTAAAGAAACTTCGGCTAAGGTTTATACGGTTATGGTTTTTAAAGTTACCATTAACAGGTATGTGGTAAGGGCTGAACCTATTTACCAAACGCTAGTGCGTATTTTCCTTCCCTTACCAGCAACAGCTCTGTTAGCCACCTTTTTTCCTGCCAGACTGACCTAATTTACTGAGAAATAGTCCACATTTATTTCTGGCCATATCACCAAAAATTAACCAATGGCATTACTTAAAAAAAAAGTCAGGGGTGGATATTATGTGAAATATGTGTATATGCTCCTAGGCACTCAGTTTGCTCTGGAAAAAGCTTGCGTCTTTCATTGTAATGCAAGAGATATAGGCTGCTGATTACTGGGATGTGTGTGAATTTTAGTGCTGATAAAATACATTGGTATGGCAGCTCTAGGAGCTAGCCACTTGCCTTTACTGCAACATTTAGCTCAAATTAGTACATGTGAGTTATTCAACTCAAACTAGCCTAGCTCACATGCAAAACACAACTGGAGCTCCAGAGTGACTTAATTACAAGCACAAAGTGATTGGATTAACACTTGACTGATTCAAGATGTTGCATCTCCTATTGCATTCCTAAAGTCAGCAGCACTGGAGCTTCAGACCACAACTACTAATGGAACAGCTAGATCAAAAGTACCACTTAATTTATCTTGAAGATTTTTAAATCTGGGCAGGAGTAGCGTTGGAGGCAAAAGCTGAGTTACACCACAAGCTAACAAGGCAGCAAGGATGAGCCCTGAAGCCCTCTATATAGTCACCGAACATATACACCTCAGACACTAATAACAAAGATTTCCCCACAATGTCCCACCAATAAGACTAAACCTGACCTGCAACGCTCACTTATTGGGGTGAAAGGATAGGTTTTAGCCTTGATTCCTTAGTTTTCGGCACTGATTGGCCAACAATGGGGCCAAATAATGCCAATTGTGTTGGTGGGTTTTATGTGGACACATGTCCTCAGACCGGGGACATGTCTTAAAAATGAGACTGATGTGTCCAGAAAAGACTGCCAGGCTCAACTGGGATTTCCAGAAAGCACTGCTGTTTCTTTGGATGGTGGATTGCTTTAGTTTTTTTAATTTCTTATTCTATTTTTATACTGATTGCAATGTGAAAGATGGATTATTAGTTATGGAGTTTTAATGTTTTGTGTCTTTTTCTTGAGGTTTTAAAATCTGGGATACTAACCCAGTTTTTTGTAACACAATTTAACAAAAATAAAATTTTTACAAAAATAATTTACCAGTGATCCAGATGGTCTTCATTTGAGAACAGATTCAATGTTTTAAAATTGCTAATAAAAGAAATGCATTCGCTTGCCAATAATTCTGGAAAAAACTGGTCCATAAAATACACACTACTAGAGGCTTTCAGTACTTCCAAGAGGCATGGAAAACAGCTAAACACTCCAGCTCAGACGAAGATCAGCCTTAGCAACTGGAGGAAATTACCAAAGAGTGCCTGGGGTTGGGGAAAGGTTGGGGAGCGGGTCCAAAGAGAAAGGATTTCACCTAAAGGTTTTTCTAAAAGGTAAAAGTACCTTTTGTCAGGAGAAAGATGGGGGAGGGAGAAGATAATTTGAGGAAGAAAAGAACAATCTACATCCAAAAATAAACTACGCTCTATGTTTATGCATTTCAATTATATCAGAAAGAAACATCCTACTTTATATTTTCTACAGATTTACATTTTGTTAATTTCAGCAGAATTATAGAACACTATTACTAATTCCAATTTTTCTGTATATGGAGATGTTACTTTTATATTTACTTCACAGTTTTGCACCTCTTTCCACTGGGTTCAGCCTCCCTTCCATCTGGGAATGCTCCAGCCCATTATCCCAGTCCTGTCCTCCAAGGCTCAACTACTGCACACCTCCCAGTGCTGTCTCAGGGCTTGTCTTCACTATGGGGGTAAGTTGATCTAAGTTATGCTACTCCAGCTATGTGAATAACATAGTTGGAGTCAACATAGCTTAGGTCGACTTACCCTGGTATCTTCATTGTGCTGTGTCGACGGGAGATGCTCTCCCGTCAACTTACCTTAATCTTCTTGGGGAGCTGGAGTATCAGGGTCGACCAGAAAATGCTTTGCCATCCTTTTAGTGGGTCTTCACTAGACCCATAAATCAACCCCATTGCATCGATTGCAGCTGCTTCAATCCCCGCATAATGGAGACCAGCCCTCACACTTCTCTTGGCAGATTCTAGCAGCCTTCACCTCATACACCCTTCGCAGGCTCCTCTGCAATCTGCAGCCAGCAGGAGAGGCTGCTTTGCTGGTAGCATGGAAGGTGGGCTGCACTGCTTGGATTCTTCCTTGCCCTGCTCTCACTTATGCTTCTCCTTTAATTACAAGCCCCATTCTTTCTGCACCATAATGGCAGGGATATAGGGGTGAGGTTACTATTGCCAAATTATGTGGGAGTGATGGCTGCTCTTGCATATTTAATCCGTAAAACTATTACTAATACATGAGACCACACAGGAATTGCTGTCACTAAATCCCATATGTTAAAAATAAAAAAATTCTTAAATACCATTACATACTTGACTGAAAAATAAACACACACAATTGTTAAATAGCCACAAATAAGCCCCTTGAAAAAAAAATCAAAATCAAGCAAATTATTTCTGTCCTCAGTCTCACATACCCCTGTACAGAGGTACCAGTAATTATCAAGTGCATTCTTAGCAACAATAAAGTTGATGACGTATGTCAGGAGGTACCATAAACTCCAATAATGGCATGATTGTCATTTAATATGGGTTGTTCAGATACCCTTCAGTATCAAATGTGTCTGGAATATCAGCAAAGCTAAGGAGATAAAAGGAGTACAATGTTTAACAGCCACAAAAATTTGTTGGATGAAACGATAACATTGATGTTATAGATGGACAAACAAATCTATGTTCATATTTGAATGTTTTCAACCTTTTTATTTTGTTTAGAAAAGTTCAGAGAAATTTCAGTAGAGCATGACCCCTTCAGACTATAAAAAATGTGTAATGTATATAGAACTCATAAAATTGTAATAAAATAATGCTGTGTTTGACTTTTTTTCTGCTTTATGAAAAAAGCTACTTAATGGCAAGTTTCAAAGAAAATATCTTGACCATTTAAAAAAAAAAGTTTGTTTTCTCCAAAATGCCAAAAAAACTAGTAATTTTTACAAAATTATGTATTTTAATATAAAGCCAATTAATGTTTGGAACTTGGAAGACAAACATCTTAAACAGAACCTTTATTTTGGTGACATTGTCCCCTCTATAACTGATCACAACACAAGGAGGAAGCATTTTTGCTGCAACAGGACTAAAAAATGTCCATCATCCACTTATCTTCTCTATGCAAAGCCCTTTTACTCAAGTTTTACATCCTGTTATTTAAAATAAAATAAAAAGAAGACACCAAAATAACTCAGGGAATTTTAACAATGTTTTGTAAACATGTAAAAAAAAGCCATCAGCCTAACTACTTCTATCCCAAGCTGAACCTGTAATTTGAACTTTTGAAAATCCTGAACACAAGGATACATGTGTAACAAGACCTTCTGAAGCTACAGAATACTTATAGAAGTGGAGCAATGACTGGCATTTTACAATAAAAGTCAGACCATAAATATAAAAACAGAAGTAAAACCAAAAGCTCTAAACATTGTGCATATGAACTTTAGTTTTGTTCTTTCAAATGAGAAATAAGGGTTTAAAACATTTATCTGGTTTTAGAATGTTCTAAGACTTTCTTTCCAGTTATGATAGAACAATTCTGACAATCAGCAGGTGGTGTTTGTGCAACTGTCAGCAAGTTCTCTGCCCCTGGAGATGAAATGCAAAACTCCACCTGCCATACTGGGGTTTGGAAGCAAGACTGATTCTCCAAATCAACTGCATCATTAAGCTTATTTCATACAGGTGGTTTTGAGCAGAACAACTAAGCAGAGTCAAGTTGAGGATACATGTGCATGTGGAAAATGAAATGCAACAGATTAACAGAGAAATAGGACTCAAAGAGGATAAGAAAATTTTAGTCAAGTTTTCAATTCATTCATTAACTAAACTACTATTTTTCTAAAGTTCTAATATTTCCCTTTGGACTGTGAAAGTCTTTTATACTCTTCGATACACTGAATTATTGCTATAGATACACAGTAAAATAGGTTTAGTTGCTACTCAAAATTAATCTTTGAACTGGTGCTCAATGAGCATTTGAATCTACAGTTTTATCCTCCCTCAAAAACAAAGGAAGGATAAAAATAAAGTTATATTAAGCATCATAAAGATATTTGATAGATATGAGAGAAAAGATTAATGTCTAGTTCTGGTAAAGAAAAGGAACCAGCAGAAATGGGGTTAAAAGGAAGCCTGTTCAACACCACTTCAAATGAACACAAATTAGAACAACCCTGGGAATCTATAAAGCCATGGTTTATTACCAAGGATCTGCAGTAAGATCTGCATTTGCTGCAAAACCATGACAGTCATTTATTTAGGATGTTTAACAGAATATGCTTTTATATGGATTTTTTTATACTGAATTGTTCAACAGGTGACATTCAGTGCAGCTTCGTATCACCTAAATAACATTAAAAGTTTTGACTGCTGGTATAGCTGAAATTAACATATCCACTAACAGTGTATCTGAATATAAACCAGCCTTATGGTGTTTGGAAGAAAACCAGATCTGAACAAATGACTATGGATGGACGCACAGGAACTAAAGGTAAATTTTAACACTTTACATAGCTACAAACAATCTAATCGTTGAAGGTATTGGTTTGGTTTTTGATGGATTTTTATGCATAGTTAGATTATCTTTACAGATCTACCTTTCTGAAACATTAATTTTCCCTTCACTGCATCTGAAGCAGTTTATCACTTCATTCAAGAACATAAATTGTTTCTATTACAAATATTTCAGAAAAAGGCAACAATTCAAATATACGTGGCATGTTTATAGATCTCTAATTGAAAAATCAAAATGACCTCCAACAAGCAAAGTTTCACAAAAATGCTTCTGTATGAAGAAAGACTTGCATTGCAATGATGCCTCAAAATGTATTCTGCTAACTACTAGCAATAGCTGGAATGATTTTTAAGTCATTAAGTCAAAAAATAAATTTCATAATAAAAGATATTTTAATTCTGTCCATTAAATAGCCTGATCTTTTTCTCTCCTGGAAGTGTGCACCACCAGTATTTTAAATCACTAAGTTTTAAAAATAATAAAAAAAGATCAAGCATCTATTAATTCATGTATTTAGCCAAGCATATCTTTGCATATGATATACAGGTATATATTTTCACTTTTATAATACAGAACAGAATGTAATCATCTTACTACTAACAAGTTTATTATTTTTAAAACAAAATTATATAAAATTATCTATAAAATATTCAAATTGACCATTTTCTTGCCCTTTTTTTTTTAAAAAAAAAATCCTGGAAACTTTTGCCAAGATTTCAATTTATATAAATTTACATTTATATACAGTTCTTATTTTTCACTTTGGTGTGTTGTTTTCAACTCCATTCCCACTATGGAAGTTAATGCAGTATAATTTATTGCACAGAAAATAAGGTTAAACATGAAGATGGTGTAAATTAATACAAATTTACATTATCTTGAGTTTTTAAAAGATGTTTTTCCCTTCTGTCTCTTTCTCTGCAAGCAGAAAGTACCAAGGGCATTTCATCTGTCTAGATTTTTTCTAACATTTCTACAGCCAAAGCCTATGCTACTTAATAAGCTTGCTATTTGACTAGGAAAACAAGGAATATGATACACAGAAAAGTTCCTCTCTTCTATTCCATAGATTAATGGGTCAGCTTCACTGATTTATCCCCCTCTCTTATTTATTAATGTTAAGAGTTCCTGATTAGCACACAATGTTTGATCAAGTTGCCCCTAATACTCTCTCTCTCTCATGTACATTACATGCTTTTTTTGCTAAACATTTGTTTGTATGTATTCAAGCATCATGTTCCTAAACACACAATCACTTGTGTAAGTAAGTGTAAACCCACAATCCATATTCCATAGAATACCTGAGTTTTAAAACAAGCTAAAATAAATCATTTAGGCATGAGTTTAATATACTTTTATTTACTAATTGCAGGTCCAAGGATATTCAGTAACTGTTAAAAGGAATGAACGGACCTAAAATTCTGCTATTTTCCAACCTGCAAGAAGGAACATTTGTGAAGAAATATTCGTGTACATGCAATTCAACTACCATTAAGTTCAGAAAGGTCCTACACAATCAGAAAAACATTAATTATTTTCATTTGCCTTGTGCATGGCATCTTACAAATAGCAAATTTCTTAAACAGTTTACTTTTCTGCAGCTGATGAATTTCAGCCAATTTCAAGCCTAATTGGTTTGGCTTCCACTCCATTTCCAAATAGTTTAAACATTTTATACAAAAAAAGTAAACCCTTTCCAAATCCTTAAAATGCTTGCTGTAACCTATTTGGGAATTCCAACAATTTAACCATTTTGGCACTGACAGTCAAAGCGTGAATATCGATGTCATCTTTCCAGCAGAGATCGTAACCATGGAATCTTACACAGGAGCACTATCACCATTTATTTGTAACAGCACATCTTTTGAACTAAATGGATCACATTTGTGTAATGAAAGCACGTCTTCTATCTTGGCTGATATATCAGAAGAACACCAACAATACATTATTGGACTTTTCTTATCATGTCTTTACACTATTTTCCTTTTCCCTATTGGCTTTGTGGGAAACATTCTGATTTTAGTTGTGAATATAAGTTTTCGTGAAAAGATGACTATTCCTGACCTGTACTTCATAAATCTTGCAGTAGCTGATTTGATTTTAGTTGCTGACTCCCTCATTGAGGTTTTTAATCTTGATGAAAAGTATTATGATATCACTATAATTTGCACTTTCATGTCTCTATTCCTTCAGATCAACATGTATAGCAGCATTTTCTTTTTGACATGGATGAGTTTTGACAGATACATAGCACTTGCAAAAGTAATGAGGTCCAACATATTTCGCACTATGCAGCATGCTAGATTAAGCTGTGGCCTCATATGGATGGCATCTATCTCTGCAGCATTAGTGCCATTTACAGCTGTACATTTGCAGCACACTGGAGAGATCTACTTTTGTTTTGCAGATGTAGAGGAAATCCAGTGGTTAGAAATAACCTTGGGCTTTATAATCCCCTTTGTGATCATCGGTTTTTGTTACTCATTAATTGTTCGAGTTCTTGTAAAAGCACACAAACACAGGAGTCTTCGATTACGGCGGCAAAAGGCTCTTCGAATGATTTTTATAGTCGTCTTGGTTTTCTTTATCTGCTGGCTACCTGAAAATGTCTTCATTAGCGTTCAGCTTCTTCAAGAGAAAGGAAAGACTCTCTCTTCAGGCAACCAATCTTTTCGGCATGATTATCCCCTAACGGGACATATTGTAAACCTAGCAGCTTTTTCTAACAGTTGTTTGAACCCTCTGATTTACAGTTTTTTAGGTGAAACTTTTAGAGAGAAATTACGGTTGTATGTTGAACAGAAAACTAAAATGTCAGCGTTCCGTCGGTTTTGTCATGCTGCCCTAAAGTCAGTCATTCCTGACAGTAATGAGCAATCAGAAGTTTAATTTAGTAGTGCTATATAAAAACATAACTGAAAATTGCACATAGAACAAAATGCTTCTAACAGTAAAATATATGTATATATAATACCCTGCTGAGTATAGAAGGTTTATACTCTAAATATTTTTATGACAAGACTTTAATGTGGAAGAATACATTTTAGTCAGATTTATATTTAATCATCAACAGGATTATTAAAAGCTGACTAATAAGGGGCCTTTAGTTTGCATTATACATGTATGAATGATAATTTATCAGAAAACATCATCAGACTAGGAAGAATTGAGATAGCAAAGTAACTATTCTCTGATAATCGAATTGTCATATGCTAGGTTTTCCCATTTAAATAAATGAAGTTGCCACAACAGTGGGAAAACTCATTACAACAAATTGATGTGGAGATGAAGAAAAAAGTTATTGATTTTCCATCCAAAGATAGCCATTTGACAACTTTGCTAAGAATTACTGTGCTGTACATAGTACTGTATATGCTTTCTGTTCTAACATACATTTCAGCATTGTTTTTTTTGTTTCTCTCAGTGTAATACAGAAAAGGATGAAGATTTTTTTCATAGTTTGTAATATTCACTTCAACACTTTATCGAATCTGAAGTCACGCATAGTATCCTCCTCACCTATATTACCTTATCTCATAGAATCCATCAAAACAAAATTTATTGCTTCATTTTATTTTTGAATATTGTCCATCAGAAAATCAGGGTCTTTTGTCACAAGCACAAACTACAAATTAAAGTGTCCTGATTAATGAAACTACTGCTATCTTCATTTTAATTTTTGTGTGTGTAAGTATACACACATTTACATCAGTCACCACATTTAAATGAAAATTGAGCCATTTTAATATTGTAACAATATCTGTCTTGGTTGTAAGAATGGAATATTGTTGTCTTTTTTGAAAAGAATACTTGCCTTCTGCAAAAAATGAAGTGTAAGAAACTCTCATTAAAATGTTGGTAGCCTCATTATTTTTGGAATCACACAATTTCTGTAACTGAGAAAATGATGAGCCATCAGGTCTTTTTCCAAATCCACTGGCCTTTCTGGATCTTAGCTACCTGCTGGCTTCTTTGTGGATTTTCTCCTTCACAGAAAAGTAATGCCAAAAAGAAATAAAATCTTAGAGTTACGCAGTGGATGGGGGATGACTTTTCCAAATTCTGCAAGCCTAGAAACTAATAACCCAGCTTTGAACTCAGATGCCCTGGCACATAGCATGTAACAGGTTACTGCAAAGCCTTCACACAAGGTACTATTAGTCTTAAAGATCACCTTAGGACCACTAAAAGAATCCCATAAACATTAAATCAGAGCAGCACTGAAATATTACTTGTTATGTCTCTGAAATGCACAGAAGACTACACGTATATAATCTTCTCTCTATGTTCAGGCAGTTACGCATGCAAATTTCTCCAAACTGAGATAAGAGCCCTTCATTCCTACCTCATACCTCTTGTGTATTCTACATGGGCATGGTTATGACATATGAACAAAGATTTTTTAGATCTTTTAAAGAACATTTCTCATGAAATTACATTTCTTCTGAAATACCTGAGTTTCTTAATGGAAGCTGCAGTCACAAAGGACTTGACCTATAGGTGCCTAAGTACAACGGGGTGATGGATGGATTAACACAACATTTAGACAGACAGACATTCCTCAGATTGATTTATATGAAAACTTTATGTTGGTTTTTCCTATACCTGTTTGTTCTGGTGTTATTTGCATATTTTCGTCATCCACAGCATCTAAGGAACAATTTCACTTTTGCGCATCTTTCCCGTGGGAGTGTGAATCCATCTCCTCTCAGGGAGGACATCTGTTTTATCATGTCTTCTATGTGTAGAATGAGTTGCTATACAACACTTAGCAACCAATCTCCCATATTTCCGCTATCTAACATGTGGTGTTTTGTCCTTTTCCCACCCACTTTCATCACTGCAATTAACCAACATTATTCACCAGCTATTGATTTGTCAGTGTACATTAACTTCATCATGGAAAGATTGGCATTTCAACTGACATAGAATCAAAGGAATGGATTCTTCTCTCACGTAAGCACTACAAATGATAAAAATCAGCCACCACTCATGCATGTACAAAAATCCTGGATTGTTCCTGGTAAATGTCAAAATTACCAAAATATCTTATCTGTAGTCAAAAAAAAAATCCCAATCCAAACCAAAAAACAATACCATTGATCACTGATTTTGTTTTATTTAAATTCACAAGAGAATTGCCTATTCTGTTTTTTGAGGCCCAAAAGAATGTTTCTTCCTGTTATTCATGGATTATAATGATATCTGTTGGATCTATATGTTGGATAAAGGCCAGTTCATCAGCACAGATGATACAAAAGAGAAAGCATTTATGTTCAAAGATCTACCATGATAGCAAATATTACATAGTTCCCCTTCCTGTGCAATTCGCTGTTTCTGCATGTAAAACATATTAGGAGATCACAGTCACATATTATTTACTCACCTAATCCCAAATTCTTGAACATTCTACACATGATAAATGTACAACTTTTGAAATCAGTAATTTTTGAAAATGCCTCTTCAAAACTCTGAAAACTTTTTATAGTCAGTTATTGTTAATGTTCAGACACCACAATGACACCTAGAAATATCTCGGCAGGTTGGAGTGTTACAGAGTGAGAAAACAATGTGTAATGTCAGGAATTTCAAAATATGCAATTCTTCTTACTGACATAATATACCACATTTAGACCCAAAATTACAAGTATGCCTTACCAGGGTGAAGAAAAGCAGTTTCCTGCTGCCTACACATTTTAGCTTTGAGTATAATTATTTGCTTCTTGAAATCCTAGCTATAGTTCTTCAATTACTCACTAAATAAGGTCCTCTGCTGGGGTGTAGAAACAGCACACCTCCTCCCACTACTTCTCTATCTTCTGTTTTTTAAATTCATGTAAATGAAGCAACATTCACATAAATGCCATTCAAACTTCTGTGTTTACTTTATCATCTACAGCTGCAATTAAACATAACCCACCCACACCATCACATATGGGATCAACTTGCCTCAGGAGTTCAGCCATTTACAGAAAGAACTAAAATTTGCCAAAGCAGGTTTCCCCTGCCCTTCTTTGAAGTTGGAAGGTGTGATTATCATTAAATATGAAGTGCTTTTGTGGGGGAGAAAAGGGGTACTCTGGGTTGCTCTCCCATTTTCTTCCTCAACATCACCTTTGAGTCCCACAATACAATGATCTGCTCTTTAGCCAAGGAAGGTAGGTCAAATCTCCAGCTGGAGACCATTAATGCTGTTCCAAATACTAGATCATTTAAGAAAACTTGCCTCCTCCTCATTCCAGTTCACTCCCCCTACCAATCTTCAACTGCTTGAAAAAAGAGACTGCATTTAGGACTCAAATTTGCATCTCTCATCTAGTAGGAACCAAAGATAAAGTTATCAGTATTTTAAATCTGCTATTGATTTTGAAGGGAACTTTTACCTGCAGCAAGAGAATTTAGAAATAATTTAAAGTTACAAAACAGCATTAAAACATCGTTATTTTAAACTAACCCCATAATCTAACTGCAATATTTGTATTGCCAATTGTGTAAGGAGCAAATAAACAATGTTTTGTGTAACTGGACAGACCTATCTTTTGTCAAAAAACAGTTTTGCTTCAATGTAAATTAATTTCATTAGCAACTATTACTAAGAATGATTAAATCTAATTTTAATTAATGCTTTTTATAAATGTAAACACATTCCAGAAAGTACTTTGAATAATTATATTTCCACTGTAAAAAATAAAAGCTGTCCCAACATGATGAGTATAAATGATCAAAAATCAAATTTAAAAATGTAAAATATAATTTCAAAGGTAACCACTCAAAATTCTAAATAATTTAATCTTTGGAAAGGACTTCACAGGCATTGGTAAAATGCTAGGTGGATGCTGCACAAACACTGTATATAAAATCTATGTATGTTACAGGTGCCTAAATACCATACTGCATTGGGGCCTATACAAACTGTCTGGAGACATGAGAAAAATATAGTATTACCATTGAGGATTATATAAAAAGTTTCCAATGAATTAGGAGCAAGTCCCACTTTAAAAAAATCAATGAGATTTGTGCTCCTAAGTCATGTACAGGCTTTTGAAAAACTTACCTTCACATTAACAAACCTGTCTCTTGAATAGGTTCAGTATTAGCAAATGCCAAATAAGGAGATAAAACAAAAGACTGGTCAGCACAAATGAATGATGCATCCAAATATGTTGTTTAGGGTAGATTCGTTATCAGAGATTAATAATTATAGATAAGTCACTAAAGCAATTGCCTCTGACAGCTGTGAACAGGCCTATTTGAAAAATCAGTGGTCTCAGTCCGTTGCCAGTAGAGAGCTGTCATTATTAAAAATGCTAACATATGAGTTGGCAGTCACTCTCAATCTTTTAGCAGTCTCAGAAGAGACACCAAGTACTGCATGTGCAAGGACAATATACTACCTTCTCACACCTTCAGGTGGTTCTCCTCCAGCTTAGGGCTGTGAAAGAACAGTGGGAGAGCGTGAGGAAACTTCTCACAGTACCTTTTGTACCTGTTTTATAATTAAGAGACCAGTTTCCAATGCTGTCCATCGGGCACCTTTGGAAAACACTACACCCACTTCTAATTAAAAATCAAACACTACAAACTTAAAAGCGTTGCTCCTTCACTATTGCGTCCAGAAATATAGCCCATGTCTACACTAGGAGATATGACTCCTTTGCTATTTATAATCGTACACAAGGGATAATCACACCTCTCGTTTGCAGTGTAGATGTAGCCTATGGGCATGGCTACACTTGCAGATGTAGAGCACTTTGAGTTAAACCAGCCTTCAGAGTGTGCAGTAGGGAAAGCGTTGCAGTCTGTCCACACTGACAGCTGCAAGTGCACTGGTGTGGCTACATTTAAGGCACTTGGAGTGGCATTGGGAGTAGTGCATTATGGGCAGCTATCCCAGCGTTCAAGTGGCTGCAACGTGTTTTTCAAATGCGGGGCGTGGGGTGGAGTGTGACTAGGAGCGTGTTGTGTGTATGTGGGGGGAGAGAGAGAGTTTTTGGGGTGCTAAGAGTGTGTCAGCATGCTGTCTTGTAAGTTCAGAACTCCCCTCCCCCATCTCTCTCTCACTCACTGAAAGCAAGCAGCATTCCTCAGTAATGTTTGCTTTGTCTTGGAACAGATAAGCATGCTGGTTGTCAGAAATGGAGCTTTGAAAGGGCATATCCACATTCCTACGGCCGATTCCAAAACAAAGACAAAAGTAGCCATTTGACTTAAGGAGATTATGGGATGTTCCCGGAGGTCAGAGTGCAGTTCACACTGATGCTGCGGCGTCTCAGCCAAGACGCATCAAACATTATTCCTCTTGCTGAGGTGGAGTACCAGGAACACTCTAGCTGCAGAGTCAGAGCACTCTATGTGCCTTGCCAGCGTGGAAGGGAAGTGAGTTAGATTGCACTGGGTGGCTTTAGTGCGCCTTATCTTGCAAATATAGCCAAGTCCTAAGTGGGAAAAGAGACAGCGCTCATCTTTGTTTTCTAATTTCTTCAGTGTATCTTGACAAAATAAAGCCCTTATCTCTGAACCTAGTTAATGAATGTATAAAGTCAGTTCCTGCTAAACTTTTAGGTAGGCAGACTTAAAACACCAATGTTTTAACTTACAGGAATTCCATAAACTTTCAAAATAAAAAAAAAAATCACTTCTGTCTGAAAATTGTGATCCTATTATTGAGAGAGAGCTCACTGGTCACATGGTGCTAGTTCTACTACTTTTTTCCAGCTGCTAAATTGCATTCAAGCTAAAAACACATAATATACTTCCCCACTACTCTACCTGGAACCTCTTCCCTGGTTACCCATTCTGGTCACCATCCACACACCTAAGGAACTCTTGACAGGGCTGCCTACAGCAGAACACAAGTCACTACTCCCAGAGAAATGCACATCTCATTGGCCAGCAGTAAATTTCATGCCTGCAATATTGATTACATTCATGACAATCTGACGCCATGAAACTATCTGCATCTGTGCCTTGCTATAAAGGGGATGTTCGCAGCAGGTAGCAATGGGGGTTTTTTTGCTTGCATTTAACAAATTTTTGTTGCCAATGAGTCGTTTTCACCTTAGAATTGGCAACAGCAAGTAAGGGATATTTTATTTTTTTAAAGGTGACAACTGTGCTGAGTGTTCGGTTCTGTTGTTCAGGTTTCAATACCATGTCTGACCTTCTGCTACATGTTCATGAGCAAGACATAGGATCTCAGAACATGAACAATCTTTATGCAGATTTATAATTTAGGCATGCTTTTTTCAAAGGTATTATCAAAACTATTTACATTGACACGTTACTCAAAACTTTTAATGCTTGTCTTTAGGCTTCCTTTTAGCCTTCCTTCCCATCATTCAGTGATATGACAGAACAAGGAGCTAAGAATAAACAGCTACTACCTACTGAGCCAACCATGGTAGCTCACAACTGCAAAGCACTGCCAATTCTGCTTTGTTCTGAGAATCTGAGATAGCACAGTTTCATCTCATTACTTCCAGCTCTGCCACTCAAATATTGCAAAACTGCAGTACACTTTGATGAGCAGCTCTGGTGAATTTTGTAGTAGAATTAAAGATGATAATATGAGCCTCAGTTTTGGAGACTCTGAAGTAGCTTTGTTAGTCTCCAGCAGAGCTGATGAACTCCAGTGCCCAATCCCATGGGCTACTTTCCAACCATTTTTTTTTTTCAAATTCCCATCTTCCGCCACATCATATTTTTAACAACATGTTCTTTTCCATAACAATCTTATAACATGGTTACAGAAAATATTAGTTTTCCTCCACATATAATAATATACACGTATAAATTTTTGGAATATTTTTAATATACAGGATTTTCACAAATATAATGTTGAAAGTGACAGAATACGATTTTAAAGGCTTCTGAAAAATACTTTGATAAACCTTGTGATTTAAGAGTTTGGGGAGGGATGCACTATTAACTAGAAATATTTACAATAATGCTTTGCAAGTTCTAAATAAGGAAGGTCTTAGCATTGGGTACAATCCACTATTTAAAGAAATTCTGCTTAGCTTTTTACTTCTCATTTTACTAATAACTACTGTGATGATTTATCTATGCCCAACTTACGAATTCTAGTTGATATTATAAAATTTCTGTATCATTTGTGTAGTCAGTCATATTCTGTCAGGGCTATGTTCAGGTATCTCCCTAGTCCCAGATCAGGGACAAAAGAAGGTAAACCTTGATGGCTCCTATTCAAAGTGGGAGTGTCTTAGGACAATGGGATGGCCACATCCTAAGCAAAACCAATTTTCTCCAACTTCTCTGCAAAGGAGAGTGGGGTTGGGAGAGAGGAAAATTCCCAGAGAACAAAGATCAGGCATTAACACTGGGATTTAGAGACTGCAAGGAGTTGGGGGGTGGGGGTGAGGGGAAGAAGAGAAACCTGAGGAATTCACAAAGTATCAAATGTTAGTCTGTATGTTAGTCTGTATCCAGAAAAACAATGAGGAGTCTGGTGGCACCTTAAAAACTAAGATTTATTTGGGCATAAGCTTTTGTGGGTAAAAACTCTTACTTCTTCAGATACACGGAGTGAAAATTACAGATACAGGCATAAATATAGTGGCACATGAATAGAAGGGAGTTACCTTACAAGTGGAGAACCAGTGCTGACAAGGCCAACTTTCTCCACTTCCTATCGGCTCTTTTCTCCTCAAGCTCCTGTCATGGACTTTGATACCCTGATGGAAACAATGGCGCCATTTGTAACAACCATTTGCCAAGATTTCCCATTGGTCAGGATCAATTCCAAATTCCTTCATAGCTTGCTTGCATAAGTCTTTATAGCAAAGCTTGGGACATCCTGTTGTTCTTGTTCCCTCTGATAGCTTCCCATATAGCATGTCCTTGGGTATGCACCTGTCTTCCAACCTACTCAGATGGCCCAGCCAGCGCAGTAGTCTTCGCTTGAGCAGGGCTGTCACAGTTGGTAAATTTGCCTTTGAAGAACCCCTCTGTTGGTGATGTTATCTTGCTATTTGATGTTGAGTATGCAGGTAAACAACGTAGGTGGAAACTGTTCAACTTTTTCTCCTGGTGTGCCTAAATTTTCCAGGTTTTCCCACTGTACATGAGAGTGCTGAGGTCGCAAGCTTGGTACTCTAGCAATTTGGTTTTGATGGTAAGCTTTGAGTTGTTCCATGCTCTTTTAGCTAGCCTGCTAAAGGTGGTGGCAGCATTTCCAATGTGAACGTTTAGTTCTCGATCCAGTGAGAGGTTGGTAGTCACTGTAGAACCTAAATAGCTGAACTTTTGGACTATTTCTAGCCGGTTTGCATTTAAGGTAATTGAAGAATTTTGTGGAATCCCCTGTCCTAATACAACTGTTTTCTTGATGCTGATGGTGAGAGCAAATGCCTGATTGCCTTTCATGTATCTGTCCATGAGTTCTTGTAACAGATCTTCATTACGGGTTAAGAGGGCAGCATTATCAACTAATAGAAGTTCCCTGATAAGTCAAAGACCAAAGTCAAAAAGGTGCTGAAGTTAGGACAGGCTGAAGAATTTCCCATCTGATCTTGTGTGGCAATACACTCCATCTTTCATGTCCTTAAACACAGTTCAAGAATACTGAGAAAATGATTCCAAAGAATGTAGGGGCAAGAACACTTCCTTGCTTCACTCCGCTTTTCATCTCAAAGCTGTCCGAAGCAGACCCATCAAGCTGGACAGTTGCTCTCATGTTGTTGTGGAATAAACGTATAAGACTTAACAAGGTTGGTGGGCATCCTATCTTTTCTAGTATTACAAATAGACCTGCTCTGCTGACTGTGTCGAATGCTTTGGTTAGGTCCACAAAGGTGATGTACAATAGTTGGTTTTGCTCTCTGCACTTTTCTTGGAGTTGTTGCAGAAAAAATATCATGTCTATAGTTGATCTTCCAGCCCTGAATCCACACTGTGATTCAGGGTAGACACGATTCGCCAGCTGTTGTAGGCAGACTAAGATGACTTTTGCGAAAGCTTTTCCTGCTACACTTAGTAGTGAGATACCCCTGTAGTTGTTGCAGTTGCCCTTTTCATCTTTATTTTTATACACAGTGATGAGGTTTGCATCACACATCTCTTGGGGTACCTCACCCTCTTTCCAAAAGCTTACTAGCAGCTGATGAAGATATCCTAACAGACTGTCTTTCCCACACTTGAGGATTTCCACTGGGATGCCATCTTTTCCAGGAGCCTTGCCACATGATAGCAAATCAGCGGCCTTGCTTAGCTCTTCTACATTGGGCTCCACATCTAGCTCTGGCATGACCTGTAGAGTTGGTATTTGGTCCAGTGATTCGCTGGTGATATTTATTTCTTGTGCATATAGTTCTGAATAATGGCCAACCCAATGAAAAAACTGCTTGCTTTTATCTGTAATGATTTCACCTCTGTGAGATTTGAGAGAGGCAACCTTGTTGAAAGCAGGACCTAGAGCTTTCTTCAGGCCATCATACATGACCTTGAGGTTTCCTTTGCCTGAGGCTGTCTGTATAACTTCACAGAGCTTGATCCAGTAATGATTTGCAGAGCATCTGCTTGCTTGCTGTATCTCTGTTTTTGCATGATCCATTTAGGGGGGGTTTTAATATGTAAGAGCTTGCTAATAGTCTGAACAAATAATTTGCAAACTAGAAATAAATTCACTATTATTTGTGTTGTTGTGAGCGAATATGGAGCTTCCTCTACAATCACTGGTGGCCAGACACCACAGCACATTCTTACATGCAAAATAATATTGGGAAAGTATAAAACTTTTTTAGCTTATTGTATTGTGATTGTAAACTGGAAACATGGAGAGCCAGCATCATGTGACCATTTAGCTCTCTGCAACCAGCTAGTGCTCCAGTGAGCCATAGATTGCAAACCAGTCAGCTACAGTAATGCAACTTACATACTGCAAGAACTTCTCTAAACTAACAGCATCTGATACTTTGCAAGCCTTCAAAAACTTGATATCTTTGCAACATGGTTTAAATCACATCTTGCAAACCATATGTCTCTATTTCCCTGCAATACCTCAGGGCTTTGTAATGGGGCCATTATGGTATTTTCCATGGACATGTTTCCCACTTGCTTTGGTTTTCCATCCTTATAGTATAACACTGTCATGGTGATTACACACCATGCACTTTTTCCCCCCCTCTCTCTGCTTTGGTTGCAGCCTCTGTTCTGCTGCAGTGTCTGGCAAAGATTCAGAATTAGATAGCTCCACATTTTCTAAACCTCAATTTGGAAAGATTGAAATAACGTTGGCTGGTTTGTGACATGTTTCTGTGATGCCTGTAGCAATTTCCAGACTTCAGGCAGTCAGCTTTTGCAGAGGGAGCATGAGATAATGAAGTGCAGCAAGCAGCCAAGGGCAGGCAGCTACTGACAAAAGTAAAGGGGAAGCTCTCACAAGAGTTGGCAGCTACTTGACTTAGTCCAGACAAATCTTTGGAATTAAACACCAATGTCCCTATCTAAGGAAAACCCACTTTTACTGTACCTTGAATTTAAAAAGGTATAATTATTTTAGAAGAAATCCTTTAGGAAATGTAGCGTTGCTGGGGGTCCAATTTTCAACCGGAACGCCCAGTTGAAAAGGGACCCTGGCGACTTTGGTCAGCACTGAGCTGCCTACTGGGCCATTAAAAGTTTGGTCGGCAGTGCAGTGGAAGCTTGGGGCTAAGACAGGCTCCCTACCTGCTCTAGCTCCACGTGGTTCCTGAAAGGGCCGCTAAGGCTGCTAGGGATTGGGAGGCTCCATGCGCTGCCCCCACCCTCAGCGCCAGCTCTGCAGCTCCCATTGGCTGGGAATCATGACCACCACACAGAGCTGCCTGGTCGCCCATGCGCCTAGAGGCCACAGGGACCTGGTGGCCACTTCCTTGGAGCTGCAGTAAGTGCCGCCAGGACCCCACCCCCAAACCCCGTACCTCAGCCAGCCCAGAGTCACCTTCTGCACCCCAACCCCTCATCCCCGGCTCCACCCAAGCCCGCACCCCCAGCTGGAGCACTCACCCCCTCAAACCAAACCCCTCCTGTGTCCCAAACCTCTCCATTCCTGGCCCAACCCTCCGCTGGGGCCCTCACCCCCCTGAACCCCTGCCCCAGCCCAGAGCCCACTCCTGCACCCCAAATCTCTCATCCCTGGCCCCACCCCAGAGCCTGCATCTCCATCCCAAAGCCCCCATACACTTTGAACACTAGCCCCCTGTCCTAGCCCGGTGAAAGTGAGTAAGCAACAGAGCAAGGGGATGGAGCCAATGGGATGTGGGGTCTTGAAGAAGGGGCAGGAAGGGGTGCTCAGTTTTGTGTGATTAGAAAGTTGGCAACCCCAAGGAAATCACAAAATTACAGGCCGCTACCCAAAATATCAGAAAGTATAGACATGAGCACAGCTATGATTACAATAATTTTAATCAAGAGAAAAAAGCAGCCATCACTCACCTGTTCTAAAGAGAATCTGAAGAGAAAAGGGGGAAGAGAAAAAGACAAAAGAGCAAGTACCAAAATGGGGGCCTCCTTCAAAGACAACTGAAGTCAATGGAAAGACTTCCACTGACTTTAATGGGCGTAGGCTCAAGCCTAAAGTGGGTAAATATGAGAAACAAAGTTTCTGTTCTTTAAATATAAGAAGAAGAAAAAATATGAACTAGGCAGAATGTTAATAAAGGCACATTTTTTCACATACTTGACCATTTTTCTCTATACTGTATATAGAATCTCTGATTATTCTTGAACGGGTCTGGTACTACCTTGTGGCTACAGCCTCATGACAAGTTTTCATGCGATTTAAATAGTGAACAGGGGGGTTGTTTAACTCTGCATATGTGGTCTGTGAGCGACTCGCTCATTGCAGGCACTATCATAATGCAAATAAAACAACTTAAAAAATATAATCCACATGCAAGGGATTGTTTCTCTGACGTCACGGAGCTGGATAAAGGCATTCAAATGTATAATCTGGTTCTTAGTAGTTCTTAAAGTCAGAGATTCTCTTCTTCTCCCACACCATTAAATGTGATATCCTAAGAACATAACAATGGCCTTACCGGGTCAGAACAATAGTCCATCTATCCCACTGTCCTATTGTCCAACAGGGGTCGGTGCCAGACCATTGTAAGGAAAAAACGCATGCACACTTACCCCAGTTCCCTTCCCTTTCACCGGACTCATCCATGCTCTCCAGGCAGGACTGACTAAACTGTGGTGCAGTCTCAGAGAGGTCCTGGCTCGCACCATGGCTGGTTTTCCCCCACCACTTCTTTTCACCTCCTTCTCCTCACAGCTCGGGTCTCTGTCTTGCATTCCTCAAAGGAATCCACAGTGGTTTACAGGGTGCTGGTGGGGTCTCCGCCAAGTACGGTATGCAGTTACTTGTAGAAGTGGCAGGTGAAGCACCAGCTCAATTGCTGCGCTTCCTGGTTTTGTGATATCCCTAGAGAAGTTCCTCTGCTTTCAGGCAGCATTGCTGCTGATCCCTGTTGTATCCTTTTACATGCATCCCCCATGCAATCTGTTCATAGAGGTCCAGCTTTCTAGGACTGGTCCATAGCAGTGCTTGCATAGCCTTCTCTCCCCACAGGCCCAGGAGATCCAATATCTCTTGTTGACTCAAGGCAGGGGCAAATGTGCATGGAGCCAGCGTAGTTGGTTGAGCAATTGCACATATCAAGGGTGAGTTCCTAGGTGTGCTTGTTAAGATGGGCAATCAGGAAACGGCATTTCAAAAACATGCGGGAGAGCGGGGTGATTTAAAAGGGAACGGGGGAAGAGGCTTCCAGGTTCTGTCCCCTGGATAGTGGAGTTTACCAGGGTAGTCACCATTGCAGGGAATGCTGCTGAAAGACTGTTAGGGTCAACACAGGTCACGCAGCGTCCAACTCGCACTGCATCAAACTCGGTAGGTTGACCATGCCTCTGTCCTGTTCAAGGACATGGTTTTACTGATCACTGTAGCGGGATACTTACACTGGCCAGAGGTAAATTTGAACGTAGACACATGCACAAATATGTCGACAGAAGGAAGCTTATGTTGAGCTATCTTTGCAATGTAGTCCAGGCTTGCATCTCATGCAGAACGGAGTATCTTTTGGCAATTTAACCATGAGGTTTGCCATGTTTATGTTGAACATATATTTATTGTTCATGTGTAGTGGTAAATTTCCTAACTTATATAACTTGTACTTTTTCATTGATTCCCCACCCCTCCCAGGACACTTATTTACATTGTGAACTAAAAGCCATCAGCATATCAGCTCAAAAATAGTAAGTGGTTTTCAGTCAAGAATACAACATGCTCAAGTGGCTGGAGCAGGGGACTGGGAATCAGGAGACCTGTATTCTTGTCTCTAACTCTGCCATTGGCTGACTAACACTTTGGAACCTGGATGGGTTGTATTCATAACTCATCAACTCTATCATCTCTCTTCCCACCCCAACTGGGACCTTAACTGTTCAGTTTCAACCTGGTGAAAATGGCTGCCACTAAGCCTTGACAAATAGGGATTTATAATGGAAATGATGACCAAAAAAAGATTCAAATGGTATAAACAGCACCATTATAGTACATAGCAATACTTGCTAACAGTGGTAAAATAGGTAACAGCAGCAAGAAAAGGTGCTCACCACCAGCTAACAAGGGGGAGCTGTAAGCAAATATTGCTTATCCAAGCTGGGTGGTGTGGGGGGAACCTTCCCTCTGCTTATAGCAGAGAAGGGGGAGCTTTGTACCTCACTCCACATTATTTTAACTCCCTGCTTGCCAGCTACATGTATGAAAGAAAAAAGAAAACTAAATAAACATGATTAAGAGAAAACTCCTGGTGGAATGAAACAGTTTTTCAGTTATCTAATATCTAATGAGGAATACTTAACTCCTTTAAACATTACTAAGCAGCACGCTAAATATGTTTATACCAAAAACAGTTGGAGACCTGAGCTGTTTGCCTGGGAAAACCATCTTCAAAGTAGCAACTGTTTTCCCAGCTGTGAATACTCTTTTCCTGGGAAATACGTTCATACCATTACAAAAATAATTTTAAAAGGAATGTAAAACTATTCAGGCTAATCTACGCATAGCAGTATTTCAGAGACAGGCGTTTTTTTGCACTTTCTTGGACTTGTCTGTTTACGAAAGGCCTAAAATTCTTTATAAACTTTACAGTGTCGATGAGACTTCACACTTTTAATAAATAAACGTACTGTGACATTAATTTAGCAAAAGAATTTAGAGATTTTTTAAAATACCCTCATTTTCTCTCTCTCAGCACATCTGGACTGATGTACTACTCCCCTCCCAATCCCAACCCCAAAGTGAAGAATGAAATGAAGACAATACTGGAAGCATACGCTACAGGATCCAGAGTGGTAGTTGATGACTGAGTGAATGAAGGAAGAGCTGCAACTAGCATCCCTATATACAGCAATGCTTCTAAAGGTTTTGCATGCGAGCTGATATGTAGCCACGTATTGGTATCCAGGCAATAGGAACCTTGCCTTGGACCATCTCACTTGCAGTTATAGTCTCTTTCTGTAACAAGCCATGGAAGGGGAAATACTTCTTTTGAAGATCACAAAATAAGCCTCATATTAAAGGGGATAAAATAGCAGAAGAATGGGAGAGTGGTAGGTGATTTGCAAACAAACTCATTAAGCTCTCACAATACTTTTAGTATGAATTAGTGAGGTGACAAAGGACTGAATATGCTCTGATAGAGTAGCCTCACCCTGAAAGTAAAACCTTCACTGTCTGTCAGATTCATTAAACATGTTCATTACTTTGCCACCCATAACCTAGGGTACCTAATCACTCGCAGCACATTAGACACCGCCACACAGGTAACTCTTCAGCCATCTACCAACACCATGCCTAACAGCTTTATTTCTACAGCTTAATGAATATAGCTTTATACATAGATTTTTCCATCATTAAAACAATTGCTTATGGATTTTTTGTTATTGCGCTGCTATTTAATAGAAATAACTCTCCACTGGCCTTTGTAATAACCCCCTGATGAACTTGAAAATAAAAATGTTTTCCTTACTGATTTTGTCCTTTTCCATTTGGGAAATAGATATCTCACTGTTTGGGCACCTGCATGCTATTCCAATGATTAAAGGGATACCGCTACTTGTTTATTCTTCATTGTTTATATTTCCCATATGGAATCTTGAAAATAAAATTCCATTCCCACTGACTTTGTCTTTATTTGGGGAATATGTTGATTCCTCCTTCCCCATCCATTTGCAGTACAGACGGCAACTCCCTTCTGTTTACTAAGGCCATGGTTACACTGGCACTTTATAGCGCTATAAAGCCCCCAGGCGTGCTATAACCTACTACCCGTCCACACTAGCAAGGCACATAGAGCACTATAACCGCGGAGTTATAGCGCTCCTGGTAATCCACCTCCGCACGCGGAATAAGGGCTGTAGCGCTCCCGCTGTAGCGCTACGGCGAGAATGTGGACACCCACTGCACTACAAGTGATCTCTTCAGATGCCTGGAGCCATTTAAGACAATTGACGTCTCTTCCCTTTCTTTTGAACTCAGCTGGAGGAATGCAGAAGTACTTTTTCAGCGTTTCTCTCTTAACTCGGCAGATAAGCAATGCAAATGTTTAAGGAGGGAGCTTGTGAGAAAACAAAGCCTGCTAATCTTCTCTGTGAACGGACACGCGCTGACGGGCGCTCAGAAGGATGGACAAACCACTGGCTCTCTCCCTCCCCATACTCACAACACATCCCCCCTCACCCCCCTCGTTTGAAAAGCACGTTTCACCCAGCTAAATGCTGGGATACCTGCCCTAATGCACTGCTCCCAATGCCACCTGAAGTGCCACAAATGTGGCCACGCTATAGCGCTGGCGGTGTCAGTGTGGCCACGCTATAGTGCTATCCCTATAGCTGTATATGAGGACAGCTATAACCAATACCGTTATAAACCTGCAAGTGTAACCATGCCCTAAGTACCTGACGAGATTATAATAGTATTAGGAGACGACATATCAGGGGTCCTACCGTAACATTTAACATCCTTTTACCTACTCAGAGTAGAATTTGGATTTTTAAAAGGCTGAATGTTTTAGTCTCACAAAAGGTTATGATGTTTTCTAGACTAAATTAGGAGCACAGTGAATATAACTTTTTATAGGATCTTAGTTTCAATTCTGAGTCTTGGGTAATGACTGATTACTTCCTGAAAAATTTCACCTGCTTCTACTGAACCTTATAAATCTTCAAAGAATGTTGGAGACACATTGTCTTTAAACTCAAAAGATTAATACAGCCTTTGGCTATAGCAAGGCCTCTCTTAATAGGACTTCAAGATCCATCAGAGATAATACAGTCAAATCTTTTTAGTTCCATACCTGCACAATGTAAGTGCCATAGTGTTGCTTTTAGAAGCTTTTCTTGCAGTGGTATGCTGAGCCAGCTAAGAATTAAAGTGGGAGCGGGCAGGGAATCCATAAACATAAGCAACACTTGGATAACTGAAAACAAAACACTTCAAATGCCTCCCTCGGAGATATGGCTGGAATAAGAAACAGTACTGTTGGAAAACTGGCAAGGCCAATGGAAGCTACAAAATGTTTAACAGCATCAAAATCAAAACTGAGGATAAAGAGATAAGAGAACCAGACCTGAAAAATTACAAACACTCATGGAGATATCTGTAATAATAAATATCTGCCAGCTCTGACCACCTGAGCTCGAAAGACAGTTCCTTTCTTCTTCCTCTAACCAAGCCAGTACTATTTTTCCACAAAGTACTAGAAAGATCAAAAACCATTTTCCAAAACTTTATTTTCTTACATTGCAATCAATGGTCTTCCTTGAAAACTATTAGGGTCCACATAATCCTCCTGAAGAACCTCTGCAGCTTTCAAAATAAGAAATATGAAGAGTAACTTGATTTCACATGCAAGGGGGCATGGCTGATTTCTCTTTCCAAGTGTCTTCGTAACAACTACACAGAGTTGGTATGAGACTAAATCACATTTCCTGGTAAGCAACTATACGTCTTTATGTTAAAATTAGTAGCGTCACTCCTACAGAAACTGACAAAAGACCACTGAGACAATCTGGGAAATCTGTGTACAACATATGAATTTTAGTTTGGTTTGATGAACTGTTTGTACCCTTATGTCTTATGACTGTCTTTACTGCATACTACTGTCTGTACCTCGTGCTAAGGAGTAGGGAAGTGGCACCTACGTCCATCTTTGAAAGAGACTATTTTTATGGGGTTTAAACTAATGAATAGACCTGGCCCAGGCAGAAAAACAGGATGGCTGAAGACTTGGAAAAGCCAATTTTTTTCAAATTCTCTGCAAGTGCCTGGTTTTGGAGAGTGGAAAATTCCCAAACAGAAGAACAAAGAAACCAGGTGTCAGCAAAGCCCTTTAAAAACACAAAGACAGAGGTTGGGGAAGAGACTCAGAGAGACACATATGAAGCTTAGCAGAAGAGAGGAACAATACTGAAATCCTTATGTCACCAGACTGATATTTTTCTGCATCAGAGAACTTTAAAAAGCTAATTTGGGGGAAATTGTGCTTTTAAATTATGACCGTCAACCTGGAATGCAAAACTTAGAATCCATTTTCCCCATGTCTATTATTTCTATGTTATATAGTTTGAGGATGACAATTTCAAAGTAAAAACAGTTTTATAATATGATCATATTGATAAATTACAAAAAAAAAAGATAACTGACATGTAAAGATCACATTCAGGTAAATTAAACACAACAGTAAATTGTGTGGCATTTACTGCTAAAAAATATTTTAATAAAATGGTAACATGATAAACTATTAGTAAAAACACAGGACTGAACAAAGACTAAAAACATATAATATATGCTACTTAACTCCACTACAGAAATGCAAAGTCATTTAGAACTATAGTTCTAAGAACATTCACGAAAACATTTATATTAGACTTGAATTGCTTGATGCCATTTAATATAAAAGGAGGAAATGAGTAGATGAAAATCAATAAAGACACAAAGATTACTCTGAAAAGTAAACTTGTTCCAGAGAAGAATGCTTTAGCCTTGTGCTAGTAAGTATTTTTGGAACAAATGTCATGAAAGAATGATCAATGTAATACTAAATCCAGTCACTGAAGACCCATTTTAACTTGCCCTCCTGTAGCTCTACACAGAAATCAATTAGAGATTTACATTTTCCACTTTGCAGCCTGAAAATGCTCTGCTGGAATAGCTAAAAGTAAATCACGGGTAAATTATGACTTAATGAACCAGTGAAACCTCTCCAGTGCCAAAAGTAGTGTATTATGCATCTGTTACTTTAGTCGTTTGGCTTTTTTTCATCTCCATACAAGGTTCTTTATAAGAACCTAGTAAGCAACTGTACCGTCTGAACCTTTCTACTTCAAGAATTCAAAAAGTTAGTTACACTTTGAATTAAAACTACTACATTAAAAGACAGTCACACGTCATTATGCTTTATTCAATACTCTTTTGGAATTCTTGGTGACCCCTCCGTCACCCCCTACATTTAGCAAGGTGTCAACCCTTTATTTTAAAGCAATACTAGATTTAAATTTAAGTACAAATATATCAAACTATCTACCTACATATGAAAATCCTGCATCCAGACACTAAGTTACTTAGTAGGTCTTTCGCCATTGTCTGTTTCTATTGCTCGAATACTATACGGATTTCAGAAAAAAATGCTACATTTTTTGTGGGGGAGGAGGGGAGCCCTAACATAAAGTAAACCTCCAAGAACAAAACAGAGCACAAATATAGAAGACAAATACTGTAAAAGTGAGATTCCAGGGAAACACCAAGAAAAGAAAAATGCTAAGTTGTGGAAAAAAAATCACTGACAGCACAGTTTTAAATATAACATACCAGTCTTAGAAGATTTGACAAGATTTGGCTTAGAATTAGCTCTTAAGGCCAGAGGGTTCACAGTCTTGTTTTTTAAAAAGCTGAAAGATTTAATATCTTTAATAGCTTCTATTTCAGGGTGTCAAAAAATGAGTTCACAGATTCACATATTAAGACCAGATGATACCAGTATGGTTGCTTTACCTCATATTTCCTACTAAAAGCTTTGCATTCCCTCTGACAATGTTTGCTGAACAAAGATATTACTTTAGAACAAGGATTGGCAACCTTGGCACGCAGGACTGCAGGGTAAGCACCCTTAGCAGGCCATGCCAATTTGTTTACCTGCCGTTTCGCAGACCATGGCTCCCACTGGCCGCAGTTCGCCGTCCCAGTCCAATGGGGGCTGCGGGAAGCAGCACAGTGCTTGCCGCTGCTTCCCGCAGCCCCCATTGGACCAGGACGGCGAACCACGGCACGAAACGGCAGGTAAACAAATCGGCGGGGCCTGCTAAGGATGCTTACCCCATGGTCCCACGTTCCAAGGTTGCCGATCCCTGCTTTAGAATAACTAACTGTCATAACTAAATTGGGCATTCCCTAAAAATAATTCCAGTAAATAACTGACAAAAACATTCATTAAGCATTTTTGAAACCAAGTGTTAAAATGTGTCTCACATTTGTTACTCCCAACAGTAATTTCAAAAAGTAAAAATGTGGTTTACTAAGTTATGCTTTCTTGGTATCAACAGTTACAGTTTATACTGCTGATGCCAAAAAATAGCTTGGCATAGGCCTTATATGGTACTCCATAAAACTAACACTGCATACATATCTAAGCCATCCTCTAGCTTCTGTAATTCTCATGACTGTTATGCTTTGTGATGTTCTCAAATAGCATTTAAGGATATTGTTCTTTAATAAATATTTCCCTCCTTCCACAGTGCAACAGCCTGTACAATGAGCAGAAACTAACTTTTGTATCTCAACAGTTGATCAGACAAGACAACAGAGAGTCCAAAACAACTATGTTAAAAGGTTTATAAAGTGATACTCAGACTGATGCTTGTGAGCCACAAGTGGCTGTTTCACATGTCTCCTGAGGCTCTTTCCAGCACATGATATTAAAACACTGTGTGATTTAATTATTAATCAATTTAAATGATTAACCAAGCAGGAGACTTTTACTATGTTATTAACCAATTGCAGCTGATAAAATAATACTTGTTCAGTCATTTCGCTGTGAGAATTAATTGAAATGTGTCTAATAGTCTGAATTAACTGTTTCATTTACTATCACAGCTCCTGTGGTAATGTTGATCGCTAATTTGGCTCCTGAACCACTGAGATCTGAGTTTCGCTGGTTTATAAGGTCTGTCTGGGGAGAGGGGTTTGTTTTACACAATGCTAGCTGTGCAGACAGACTAAGATCGAGGTAGGCAACCTATGGCATGCTTGCCAAAGGCGGCACGCAAGCTGATTTTCAGTGGCGCTTACATTGCCCGGGTCCTGGACACCAGTCTGGGGGGGCAACAGGGAAGCTCTGCATTTTAATTTAATTTTAAATGAATCTTCTTAAACATTTTAAAAAATATGTTTACTTTACATACAGCAATAATTTAGTTATATATTATAGACTTATAGAAAGAGACCTTCTAAAAACGTTAAAATGTATTACTGACAAGCGAAACCTTAAATTAGAGTGAATAAATGAAGACTCGGCACACCACTTGTGAAAGATTGCCAACCCCTGCTACAGATAGATAAAATTATGTTAAATTGCCTTTAGCATTCTCCCTCCAAATCACACACAATTTTTTGCCTGAAGCATTATTTCCACCCAGCTTTTGAGTTACTTTCCTGTTCATTTAAGGGGTGCTTGAAGGAGGTTAAGGATCCTACTAGATCCCTAAAGTACTTTTCAGATAGGTAGTGTGAAGAGAGGAGGAGGATTGTCTCTTCATAATCAAAGATCAAATTTAATTGAAACTATGACTCCCCCCTTCTCCACTTATACATTCTACACTCCCTAATTTTGCTTTCAAGGGGTTCCTGTAGAAGAAAGCAGATGCCTCACTAAGTCTGCTTGGAGGTAGATTAACTAACTTCAAATCCAGACTGCAAGGCCTTCACAGCTTTTCTGAACCTTATAGGTGCAATAACATTACAGCTATTGCAGCATAGAGGTTTTCAGACAAGCTGGAGACATTTACTCACACGTGAAGAAATGCTCTCAAAATATTTGCTAACTGAGCCTAAATAAAAACTAGCCAAAGATCAACACCCATGAGTTTTACAGAAAATGACAAGAGGAATCAAATCAATACTACTTAAAACCCTGAACTTTAAGCACATGCATAAATGTTTGCAGGATCAAGATTTAAGACTTCAAGAGCTCCTGAGGAAAGGCAGGATTTTTTTTCCTGTTCTCTCATCTACAATATTAATATACTTGACATCCGTTTGGTCAAGCTTTTAATTGAGTTCTGGGTCACTTGATTGGAGGGACCTGAATGTTTTTACATAATCTTTGCAAATCTATATTTGTATATTTCATTCATGCAAGGTACACAACTCAAAGGCAAGAAGCACCAATCGATAAGTGTAAGAACTCGAACTTTGATGCCTGGCTCTTAAAGTGCCACCAAAGCTATTAGATTTTAAGTATTTGAAGTATCGTTTCTCCTCATACTAGCTGAATAGGAATGCCATGTTCATATACCATTCCTGCAAGAACCATTCTGCAACTCTGCTTTTGTAAGAAACAATGGCATGCAGTAGTGTGCTAAAGAAAAAAGTTTCCAGCAAGTGGGGGTTACTTTTTACTGGAATGTTATTATGCTGTTAAATTCAATTCCTTTAAAATTAATTTGTAAGTGCTCTATATGTGAAGAGGCTGCTGACACCTTCTGGTCAATCAGGAAGTACAAGTTTCCATGACTGCAGTGAACATAAACATCATTTTTAATGCAGCACGATTTTCAAAACAAATCTTTCAAATTTATCCAAATATGGTATCTGGGTGATCAGGATTATATGTAGTCTTAGCCTATGCCTATCTTCCCATTTGATGTTACCCCAGAGAAATCACAGCCACATGGTTCCCATTTTACCTTTAAACCCTACCTGACATCTTTCATATTAACACCCTACACAGACAGTGATCACATACTTAGGCCACTGTTACACTCTTTAAAACAGACATGACTGGGGAGCAGCTGCCTGTGAATCCATTCATATTCTAACTTTGTTTCACCCTGGATGCATCATGGACTCAATCTAATAATGCATTCAATCCGATATTGTACCTCTCTATTTCTGTAGTGTTGGGATTACCAAGGTTACCAGCAAACTAAAGAAATTGATTCATTCTTGGGCACTTACCTCCAGCTTTTGTTTCTTTTTCTTTGTTTCGGTTTCATGGACTAGTTGTTCCTTTTCTGCCACATGCCGTTTTGACTTTTTCCTCCTTTTTTCTTCCTTCATTTCTGGGTTTTTCTTATTCTTTTCTATTCTGAAATTAGTTGACAGACACAAAATACATTTCAGTTACAATTCAGTATGAGGTAATTCATGCACAATGTTAATCCAATTTTTTAGGCCTAAATCCATTTATGAAGGAGGTTTTGTCACAATAAATTGCATCAAAATGGCAGTAAATAGTGGAAGTCAAATCACTGAAGAAGAAAGGAGAATAAATACAGAATTTTATCAGTTTTTAACACACCTGCTTCCCAGCCAACTTAGAATAAATTAGAAGTATTATTTACTACATTTGGAATTGTTTGGTCAAACTTCATATTAGGCAAAGTGTTAAATGTGCAACTTAATTAGCTCCAAGTAGGACTGGGTACTTTGAAAAGTACTAAAATATAATTAAATAATAACAAATGGGTATATACAAACAAGTGGCAGGCCTAATTAGAAAACTGGAGAACTTAGTTGTGTTATGTAAAGAACTACTAATGTTTCAATTTTGGATGACGTGCAAGGGGAAAAATGCATTTAAACAGAGAATGATATTGTATGCATTTTGCATTTAATTTCGGACAGCCTGGGGATGGGGAGGAGGGAAGAGATTCCAAGATAGCCCTGGATCTGACACCAGACAGACTCATGGATTACTCTAACTTACATTTGGCTACATCCACATCTATGATGCATTCATTACAGCTGAGAAATAGCTAAAATGCTCTAGATTTTAGTCAACCATCAATCTGAAACATTCAAGGAGTTGTGAAGAAGGATACAGTTGCTGGATACCTCCAGGTCACCTAGACAATACCCAGCCTGTCTGACTGAATTTCCAGTAAAAGGTTCTACCTGTTCCACACCAATTTCCATACAGAATAACATTTCAAAAAGATACTGATCTGTAAATCTGCAAAAAGATTTATTTTGTGATTAGGTACTCTTAAAAAAAAAAAAAAAAAACATAAAAATGTTTTTTCAGGGAAAACTAAAATATTTACTGTAATATTTGCTGGTTTCAGTTTAATTTAGTAGCAACTATAACTTTAATACAGTGAAACACCAACTTTATGGTCAGCAGCATGCTATGAATAGAGAATATCCAGCCAGATGGTCAATTACTAGTGATATTATTTATACCATATTTATCAGTTACTTGTTTGTGACTAAGGCTGCTGTGTATCCTCTGAAGTGATATGGTATGGTGAGTGGCACTAGAAAGGGTTGTATGGTATTTAATCACAAATTGAGCAACAAAACCTACTAGTAACACTGACAAGGACCTTAAATGGTTACTTATTGGGTTACTTTAAATACACAGGTAGAAAGAGCTGTTGTCACTATAACACAATACACTGGTACTGAGTGTTCATCAGTTACAATACTTCAGGCTGTTTGTACTGACACCTCTAGTCTCATTCTCTCTACATCTGTGCACTGCTCATCTCCCAGTCCACTGAACATGCTAACCAGGGCCTGAGGTGTAATCAGCTAATAAAGCAACCACGAGGAGAGGGAATAATTTGCTCTTCCTAAATACCACGCGATGCTCTAGGAATATGGATACTACTGGGGCAGAGCCCCTCGCCTGCTGAGTTAGGAGCTGGGTATCACTGCCCCTGCCCACCCCCCAGGTTCAAGGCCGAGACAGTCTCCTGCAGCGCTTCGGAACTACCCAGCGTGAGGAGGCCACTGCCGATCGGCCGAAACCCGGGAGAGACGGGGCGGGGGGGGGAAGGGTAGGGCCCAGTACTGCCCACTCTGAGCCTCCCTGCCCCCAGAGGGTGCCCTCCCCTCAGTCACCGTCCCTCCCCCCAGCCCCTAAGAAAGGAATCGCCTCCAGCACAAAGCTCTGCCAACCCTCCGGGGAGCCACCGACCCCGGCAGCCGAGCGGGCTTCCCTCCAGCGACCGCTCTCCGGGGCCTGAGACGGGGAGCTGGGCCTCACTCCAGGCCGTTCTGCGCCCACAAAAGACTTGGAACGGGAGCCCCCACCCCGAGAGATACCGACTGAGACTCCCCCCACCCCACTCGCCACGCACCTGTCACACCCGCCTCAGCGCATTTAACTGAGCCCCGATCTTGGCGCGGCAAACCGCCGCCTCGCTCTCATTGGCTGCCAAAGAACAGCGAGGGAGCCTCGTTGAATTTCGCTTTGTCAATCACGAGAGTGGCCAACAGAAAGCCGTATTTGTCTTAAACCCGCCTCTAGCCCCGGACGTGGGCGCATGCGCGCACCGGGAGGGCAGGCCCGCCCGCCTGTGAGGGGAGCACTGTGTAACGTCATCGATGTGCGCTGAGTCGGGACAGCTGGAATCTCAGCTTCCGGAGTGGGTGGGGCTCCAGGGCACTTCGCTCTTCCCAGCCTTTGGGGTCAGTCACGTGTCTTCCTCCCGACGCTCCTAGGCCTTTGACCTGCCCACCCCTTGCTTCTCTCGTTCCCCGTGCCACGGAGCTGCCCTGGCGTGAGTGCTGCGGCCCCAGTGACATGTGGCTCTGGCCTAGGCTGCTAAGCTTTAGCCTGGAGTCGCCCACCTTCCACTAGATGGAGGGAATTGGGGCCACGTTGGGAAATGCTGTCTGGACAGTGGCTAGTTTAAACACTTGTCTCAGGAGGAGTCTTGTACCAAGAAAGAGCAAGTTGCCCTTTATAGGCCTGAAGACAAACTCGGTGTAATGCATAAGCTTCTCTCTCTTACCAAGTGGAGTTGGTTTAGTGAAAGATTACCTCACCCCCCTTATCTCTTACCAGACCTAGACATATTCACTTGTGCACCCAATAGCTCCTGCTACAATTCAGTTCAACCTTAATCAGCCCATAGTTCTGCCCTGCCTGTGTGTGAAGAGAGGACAGAGCTCAGAGTCTATATTTTTTATAGTCAAATATCTGCTACCAACTGATAAATGATAAAATTAGTACTGCAGTACTTATGTTTCTCTGAACCTTAAGCCAGGTTGTCCATGGGAAGCTCAAAGCTTATGAGCCACATGTGGACACAGATGCATTTTCATCTATGAAATGCAGCCCTGCCCCAGACTCCCTCACCACCAGTGAATATGGAGCTGTAAAATTACCTAACTAAATTAATCAACTCATTTTCAATCTATAGCTTGTAATATTTGAAACCTTTACAGTGTTGGTAAATTGTTTGGCCACATAGGAAACAGAAAAAGATGCTGTGGTCTAAGTGATTGAGTCTATATCTCTTGGGATACCACTGCAAATATTTGTTTAAAAACTTTTGCTTTCTATAAATATTTTCTATTATTTATTCAGCCATATTTTCTGTTTCCACAATCATCCTTCTCAGGAAGCTCATTTGCTAGGATAATATAAAACAATACCAAAAGACATGTATTTGTTTTCACATTTGAATGGTCAAGGAACAATTTTTGCCATGGTACAGTATGACAAGGTAAGTCCTACCTCGATTATATGATTATAATATGGTTGAAATACACAAAGGTGCCTTATTCTAGAGCTGTAATTTAACTCTACTTAAATCTATAGCCTAGATTTGAGTAGCAACAAATTTCACTGGGGGTCCTGTTGTGACATCTTGTGGTGAAATAGGATATTACAGACAATGAAATCACTTCAACTAGCTAGTCCTTAAATTGGGTTCCAACATAGGTAGAGAAACTGATTCTATGAAGTTGGCTTTGTGAAAGAAGTTTCCCAGAGAAATGGTGGGGGGGGGAGGATTTTCAATGCAGAGGGTACCTTCCATCCTGAATGATTAAAGATACTTTGTAAAACTGATTATGAGCAACTCCCTAATTAAGGTGTAGCAGAATTTCTGTTTAAAGCCCACTTTAAAAATACTCTAAAAATCTACAGGCAGAGGGCCTTGAAAATTGCTATACCTGTTGGAAGCACAGGCATGTTATGGCACAAATCTGGAGGTCATTTGGGCAAAGGGGTCCCACAGTAGAGTTTTCCCCTCTAAGAAGAGCTGACCACCACATCCATCCTATCAAAAAGCTACCATTTTCCTTTTTGTTTACCACATTCTAACTCAGGCCTGGGGAACATACTGCTAGTTGGTAGATATCGGATTGGACAAAAAAAAGCTGAAAGAGGATGAAGGTGCTATAATCTCCCTGACCTCAAAGCAGGGATCAAAAGGGAACAGACTGGGCCTTGTGTAATCAAGGTATAGTCACTTCACTACTGGTTTTAAACAATTTTTTTTTGTAGCTCCACTTTTCCTATGCACTCTTACAATTAAACTCTGAATCTAGAGGGATACTATAAGTACGGAGATTGTTGAGCACCTAGTGTTAGCTTCCCTAGTTATTGGGTGTGAACACAATAGATACAGGCATCCCTTCATATGTCACTGTTGCCTCTAGAGCAAAAGACTGCAACTTTTAAAAAAGATAATCTATTATTCTTATTGGTTCAAAAGTTTCTGCTCAGAGCCTCCTCTTTCACAAGCTGAGAGATTGAATATGAATTCATTGTAGCTAGTGGTGATTCAGTAGAGAGCAATCTGCCTCCGTTAGTTCTAAACCAATGCTCCAGCATAATAGTAGAGGGTCATAAGCAGTTAGTGGAGATGGCATTGTTCCAATGAGATGTGAAATTGAGGTCCTGACCACCTGGTATCAAATTTAGATGAGCTAGAAGTCCAGTTAAGGCAGTTACATTCTTTATTAACACTGAGCTCTTCCAGCTCCTATGAAAGGCTATTTTCATAGCCTAAGCTGAACTGCTGTATAGTAGTGTTTTGTTTTTGTTTTTAGAGAGATGGGGAATAGGAGAAACTATTGAAGTTTAAAGTGTGGCATAATTTGTTTCTAAGCAGTGAAAAGTAGCTATAGTGATAGAGAACAGCATACACTATAGAAAAAGTGATAAAAATGCAGCTCTTCCTATTCCATTAAGCAAACAAATCAACTTCTTACCCCCTTATGAGCACAGCTATGTTTCCTCTTGCTTTTAGCAAGAGAAGATGATTCAGATTTATACCTACAGGAAAAACTCTAGAGATGAGTTCTGCTCAAACACCTCTGCTGGGCAGCAGCCCCTAGGGAGTCCCTCAGACAGCTGATGGAGGATGCCTGACTTAATACCTCCCAGCTAGAGTTACTTTACAATGCACCCTACAGATGAATCAGGTGACATGTTCACCATATAAACTGTTTCGCAACTAGAGCTTGTTTCCAAATGAATTTCAGATGTATAACAGTAGTCCAAGCTTGGGGGTGTAGTATTGACAAGAGAAAATGCTTGCTATTCTATTAATAGTGAGGTATTCCAAATACAGAGAACACATTACTGTCCTTTACAAAAAGGAATAGCAGTTTATTGTAAATTGAGAAATTAAGATTAAATTTAGTTTGTGGAAAAATATACATAAACTTAGGAAATACATTTACATTAGTTTAAAGGAGAATTTCATCCAGCCATTAGGACTGCTTCAGCTCATCAGCATCTGAAAGAAAACAGAATAAATTACAGATTTAGGCTAGAGACCTGCAGTGATCAGTCCTAACCAGGAAGGTTTGAATAGCCATTTAAGTGTTGGAATAGTCTAATGGCTGAACTAATGACACTGGTCACCCAATAATGAGTTCTTATCTTGAAGATGTGAAGTGCTGGACTGAGTCAGCTACTCAGTGATTGTAGTAAGTAGCAATCTGAGAACTACACACTTGTCACTGTGGCAATCTTTGCCTAGTGTAACACAATTAGCCATGTCTTGGACTGTTATATGCCCCTCTTTTACACATCTTGCATTGCTCACATGTCAACTGGCAATTATAGAGTTACGGCAGGCATGCCAATGGCAATTTTACATCCTGTAAACAAGACTGTTTTAGGTCATCTTGTTTTGACAATTTCATAACCATACTTCAGTTTATACCTGTTGTGCTGAAGATACCAGTTTGAGGACATCTTATTTGATCCTGAAGCTGGATTCAGATGCTCTCACTATAGCAGCATATCTACAAGGAAATAGAACCATGCTGAACATCTGTTTATTCCACCACCAATCACACATCCACTTCCAGATTTGTGCAGAACTGTTCACCCAACTGCTGTAGAATCCTATTGCATGGAGCAAGGAAGGTAGCTGTGCCTAAAAGAGACATGTTACTCCATAAGAAAGGCTCAAGTTTATACAGAAGGAAACAATGAGTAATACTTTGATACTAAGGAAATTGGTGCCTTAGATAAGTCAGAAATTCAGTAGAAGTTAGTCTGATACAAAAGGCTCATCACTAGAAACAGTCACCCCTTTCCTTCCAGATGTGTTCTCAAATTGCTCCCAGAAGTTACTTTAGTCCTGTGAGGGGGCTTTAAAATTAAGAGCAAAATACATCAGAGAGATAGTTGGTCAACTGTGTCCTCCCAGAGATAATGGGGGAACTCATTTAGCTGCAAGTTGCAGAGATAATGGTATTGTCTACCCTTGCTCTGGTGGTTGCTTTCCTACCTCAGCCTGTTTCCCCCTGCACTACGAAATTTAACATCCTTACCCTGCTTTGGAGATGGAGCGACCTCCCCCTTTACAGTCATGGTCCAGAGGATGCCGATGTTTTATACAGAAGTTTCCGTGACATTGGTTACAAACAAGCTTCATCATCTCTTTCCTTTTGCAACCTTCTTTTAAGCACTTGTTTGTGAAAATCTAAAATGTATACAGGACAGTTGCCTTAGTTCAAGCAGCAAGTACTTCACACATTAGAAAATTGGCAAGTAATCTAACCAAGCTTCTAAATTAGATTTACCTGAAATTTAGAGAGCATTTTAAGGGGAGAATAAGATCATTCCAACTCCTTGAATTCAGAGTTAAATATTCTCTACTGCTTACTGGGCAAAATATAACCCTAGTGCAGAGCAAGAGAGTTTCTGGTCTTGGCAATAATACCTCTGACATCTGCAAGTGCTAACTAGATTGTTTGGGTACTGAAAGCCTTGTTTGGTCACACATTCAAACCCAACTGGTCAGGAAAGGCTGATGGACACTCCAAGTCATTGTTTGCTGATCCACAGTGTAGATTGGACTACTGCTCACATTTTAATTAGTACAGTCAACCAAAGGATTAAAGTGAGTTTAGGGATCTCTTCTAGGTGTCTTCCAGAGGAAGCTTGAGGCCTACTGGCAGGGTAGGCAAGTGAAACTTGCATTGCTGCTGCCTATGTCAGACTGTTGTGCAGTTAGGAGACTTCTCTCTATAAGCATCAATTTAAATTTCAAAAGCAAGTTTCCTTACCCTCTGATTCTGCCGAGTAGGATCATATTTACAGTCCTTGTCCATGTGTGCCCCAACTACAATGTCTGGCATCTCCCCCTTTCTCACTGGGATGGGAGTGTTACATAAAGGACATACTGGAACCTGCACATCCTGAAAACAACAACATTATCAGTTTAGAAATAAGTCTGAAGGCAAGATTTCAAAAAGGAAGACCCAACTCAGATTTCTAGCCCTTGCCTTTGAAGAGGAGGAAAAAAATACTCAATGGAGTGACCCTCCATTCCTGTACAAAGTTCTCTTCTGAACTTCAGCACATGCACCTCAGCTGTGCTGGATTCTGCATTTCGAGTTACTACAGGAAGTCCATGACATTGTAGTTGGCTAGCTCTACATCCCATCTAGTTTACTTTTAAGTCATTAGTTTTCAAATCTTGATCACACTATCCTTGTTGATTTGGTTTCTTCTCTGCCCTGAATTGTACAAGTTCTTTGGTTGAGTTTCCAGGGATGTTGTACAACTATGGTTCTAGAACCACAAGCAACTGCAGCCAGAAAATACAAGAGTGAAGACTGCACATTTGTAACTACATTAGATGACCTGTGAAGTCAAGTAAGATTTTGGACCTAGGTAAGCTGAAGGCTGTACTTATTCTGGCTAGTAATTCTGCATTCATAGAACACAAATTTGAGAACTATCTTGATAACCCAAATTCCAGTTCATACAGATCCATATTATAATCCAATGTTAACACTAATCAAGTTTCTTCCATGCATCAAATATTCTGTCATTTGCTTCTCTATAGTTTCACGTTCACTGCAATATACTTTTATCAAGTTAAGATTTGGAGAAAAACTCACTGAACCCTCAATGGATAGCCACTGCATTGGTGAAGATGTAAAGCACTGTATCTGCACTCTTTATGGAAGCCCAATTTAAGTGCAGGATGCAATCAGGTTTGCTACAGCTTAGAGAAATTTACCATTTAAAAGTTCAAATTCAGTTGTAAACCAAGCCCAAGTCTACTACAAGCAGAAGACCCAGCAAAGCAGACTACAAGAAACTCCTAATAAGGTTTCAAAGTTGGCTCACAGCTAGATAATCCTGAAGTGCAAGCATATGGAATTAGTTAGACACTTACCTTCTTATATGAAGAGGTACATTTGTGTTGGTCATATGTGATGTGATCTTTACAGAAAACTTCCTTACATGCATCACATTTTAAAGGAAGGAAATCTGTAAGAAGCAGATATTTTATGTCTACAAGTCCTAAATGGAGAAGACACACATTTACCTTTTAAAGTATTACTGAAATAGTCACTGAGTAAATTCCTTGTGCATCAAGTAGGCAACATGCAAGCAAGTAGGTGTCTGGTTACTCAGAATCCAAGACCTCTTCACATGGAACTAGTTCAGGCCATTCCAGGATGTACGTTTCAGTGAGCAATGGAGAAGAGAAGCTTCTCTCAATTTTAAAGTGCTGGGTAGCCTCACTTCTGCTTTTTAATCAGAAAGTTACTTGCAAGACATGTTATGCCATCAATACAGTGAGACAAACTGCCCTGTATCCCCTCTCACCACCACCACAGCAGCCAATAGTTCAGGGGGCATATTAGTGAGATACACCAGACCTGGGAGAGTGCTTGAAGTCACAGCAGATTTGCTTTAGGTCACTTTATTATACCCAAGTACTAAAGTCTCCCAGCTGTTAGAGTGAATGGCTGGGTCAGATTATAGAAGTTTAGCATCTACAGCTATTCTTGGGGTATCTTCATAATTAATAGCTGATCTACACATCGTAATAGGAGACTCAATGCATTACCAGAAGGAATCCAGGTATTTTGACGGGCATACTATATACCTGTCTTGCCAGAGTCCACAGCTTGAGGTGCTTCTCTGGATTCTAGGGTTTCCCTGATGGCTGGAGATCTAGATCTCAGATGGCCAGATATCTTCAATAGTTCAGTGTAAGACAGTTTGTACAGAGTAGAGCTACTTGCTTGTTTAGTTCTTCTCTTCAAGACCTCTACTGCTCTATCAGCTCATTTCAAGTCTTGTCCACAAAACTTCTCTTTTATAGATCACATGAGCATTAAACTCCTCACATGAAGGATTTAGGATAGCAGACAGGATTTTCTGATCTCAAGTTTCTCTGCTGACTCAATAATATGACCTTCAGGACAGTGTTACAGTCTTTGGCTCAGGTTGTTCCTAAGGAGGTGCTGGGAGTAAGCAATGTAAATACCGCATACCTGGTGTAGCTAAGCAAGTATTCTCAGAGTACTGATGGGTACATTAGAAGATATTGTCTAGTCGCACTCTTTTCATACAGGCAGTAAAAACAAATTCACTACATTCCTGTTCTCTAAATCAGGTGTCTCCATCTCATACTTCAAGTCAGGTCCCCCCAAAGGAGGTTTTGAGGCACTCAGCCCTTTGGCATTTATAGGTTCAGCTGATCTTATATCAGACCACCACTAGTCAGAACCAGATTTGGACTTTCATGGAGTAAATTACCTCAAATCCTGGAATACCCTGGTCTCTGACAGGTAATTTGGTTCATGCAAAGATATACCAGTAGCTGCATTCAAAGTCATTCTTACCCAGCTGTCTGCAAGTTTTTTCTGAACAATGCTTGCCCAAGTCTGGAAACTCCATAATAGACCAGCAGATCCTTCAAGCTCCTTGGCTACTCCACCTTCAAAAATAAAGTTCTGGGTTCAGTTTATAGCAGCATCAACCCAGCTCCACCTCACCCCCACTAATCAAAGCCCTTTGTAGAAGCAATCTTTATAGCAGTCTTAAGAAAGTGATCAGCCAGCCCTAGCTCAGAAAACAATGGGCAAGGCTAGCACCCCACTTCGTAAAGCATACAATCAACAGGCCATGAGCCACAAGTCACACCAGTGGTGACAGCCAAGACACCATCTCCACCTCTGGCATAGAGTAACTAGATGTCCTGATTTTATAGGGACAGTCCCAATTTTGGGTTTTTTTCTTATATAGGCTCCTATTACCCACACACCCTATCCCAATTTTCCACACTTGCTGTCTGGTCAGCCTACTCTGGCGAGCAGGGGAGGAACCCACCGGGAAGGAGGAGTGACGTGCATGGAGCGAGAATTACCAGCTCCCCTTCTAACCAATCCACGTCCTCACTTATCTCCACCCTGAGCAGCGCGGGCGGGTGACCCCCCAGCGGCCAGCAGGACCCCCACGCCGCCGCCAGTAAAAGGCCCAGGGGCTACCCGGCGAGTAGGAGACCAGAGCCGGGACCGGCCCGGCCACCAGGGCGCGCGCTCTTCTTTCCCCTCCTTCCCCGCCCAAAATCACTCACCTTACGCATCACAACGTACCTACATAGGGCCGCGCCTCCGCGGGGCCTTTTATCCAGCCCTCCCGCTGAGTCACGCTCCGCTCGGCCAATCCCATCTTTGCCGAGTCATGCCTGGAGCGGGCAGTTAATGATGACATCAGCACCCCGGACCAATCACGGTTCGCCGTTGGCGCGTTCTAACGCGCTAGGTCAGCGCTCGCCCAATCAGCGGCTTGCAAGTGTGCTGAGTCAGTGGGCAGTAGGGCCTTGTGGGGCTCGTGACGGGGAGGGACGGTGACAGTGCGGGTTGTGTGTTCTAGAAGAGCCTGGACTAGGCAAGGCCCCAGCGCCCCAAAGCGGAAATCCGGTAGGGGCAGGATCCCCACAGCCCATGGGAGAGTAGATCGGGGTCCC